>JAGDQO010001046.1:0-600000 GCA_018342035.1 Solanum appendiculatum | reverse complement strand
TTTTTGAGAAGCAATTAGTGTTTGATCATAATTTTTAAAAGTGCTTTTAAGTGTATATTTTCTTAAAAGTGATTCTCAAAAAAATTCTTTTGGAAAAAATCAACTATATTTAACTGAAGAACAATTTCTGCTACTCTGCTTGAAACACTTTTTTTCTCATAAAAACTTGATCAAACACCTCACTTTTTAAAAATAAACACATTACCTCCCTAAAATTTGACCAAACATACTATAAATTGTATTTAATTTTTTTTTATATATGTATTAGATGTTGCATATATCGACTACCTTTATATCTTAAATTCACCTCTGCTAAAGTGACTAGACGGAATTCTTGTACATATGTACTCAGTAGAGAATGCACTGGCTATTATTTGGTTGTGACTTGAGAATCTGCTTGACTGGCTATCGTTATCCGTGGTGTCTTTGGGTCATTCATGTGACTCGTAGGGTATTATTAGTGGTTTTGGTTGTCCTCAATTAGGGATGGCAATGGGTCGAGGCGAGGCGGAGCGGGGTGGGTTGAGTTGAGTTGAGTTTAAATCGTAAAAATTTTAGTCCGCTCCACTCGTTTAGCATAGTATTTTTTTATAATCTCAACTCGCCCCTGCTCCGTCGCATCCCTACATATTTGTAAATTTAAAAATTTCGTGGAGATGGGCCATAGCCTAAACTCCACTCCGCTCCGTATAGCTTAAAATTCACCCCACTCCATTGTGCATACGCTTTGCCCCACCCCATTGTGCATACACTCCGCCGCATTACCATCCCTATCTCAATTTGTTTGGCTTGTGACTAAATTCCATCAAATTTAATAAATCAGGCAAGCAACTTGTAATCATTTACTATTGTAGTTGCCGACAATTAAGATCATATTTAATGTGGATGTGGGGGGTCAAATTAAGTCCCTCTTGAGAGTGAAATTGGTGTGTCCAGTCTACATGCATGTATTGGTCCTCTCTATAAAAAGCTTTGTGAAATAATTCTAACAAATGGCTTTATTTATTTGTTCATGTTATTATCCCAGCGTGCACTCCTAGTATATATTTGTTGATTTGAAATGCATATAATGGTGTGTTCGTGAGCTTGAAATATAATGCCAAACGAGTCATTCACTATGGGCCAAGCTAAAGGATACCGCTTCAACATTTCCCATCATCAGCCCAATCAGTTGCTACCACAATTCTATATGTGAATTAACAAAAGGTAATGTCATTAATATGTTATATTGATCCCCCTTAGTAACCCCCCCCCCCGCACACCACACCATTAGGCAGGAAATCACACCACCCACCCACCCCACTAAAAAATGAATGGTTTTAAATTTTTGACGTGGCAAACCTTCAATGTCAAAAGTGTGGCCCATGGGACAAAACTTGTTAAAACTTTCAACGTCATAATCCCTACACAACTTGTTTATTAGATTAATTCATTTTGACACATTAAAATATAATTTAATTCGTCCATTTGATATCATTTGGAAATAAGATCATTAACATCTTATTCCGCAATAATCTACACCCTCCTTGCTCCATACTTATTTGTTCCATCCGGTATCCAATATCTGTCTTGACACTAGGCTAAATGACTAATTCAGACTCACATCAGAAACAAGGAAGTCCCACTTTATGAATAAAGCACTCTTTACTCTACTAGCTAGTTAGTTTTGAAGAAATAATAAATATTGCTCTTTTTTTTAGCACTACGACAAATAAAATTTTTTGCAGTAATTCTTTAGCGGCAATAATATAATATAGGTATTTATTGCCAATGCTCTATATAAATGTCGCTAAAAGTTTTAGCGATTCTGAATGTAATGACATTAACCCAATGCCGCTAAATATCTCTTTTGTTGTAGTGTAGTACGATTAAATTGTGGACAGAGATTGCAAGAACATAGACTACTAGTGCTGAAGTCAATCCAAGATGATGGAACACAAAATTAGCTGGCTAGATTAATCAACTTGAATATTATTCATCAATACGTGTTGATAATTTTCTCTTGGTACTGTTTTAAGTCACTTTCCAATTGATTAGAATCGCCCATGGCATGTTTAATTTGCTCTCTTCATGCATTAAAAGCATTCGTACCAAGTAGACTTCTTGTCTTTCACCTTTCAGCATTTATTTTCCTGTCTTTTTTCCCACTTAATTCTCTATTCAAGGGACACATTCATTTTTTCACCTTCTTTATAATATATACTCCAAATTGCATCCTCTTCCTTAATTTTCTTTAATATGTTGACAAGAAAAGGCTCAAATAAAAAAAGAGCCGATGAAGCAACAAATAGTAATACGAAAAGAGGGTATAATAGTTTCAAGAGATCAACATCAGAATTATCCGCGATAAAATTGTTCAAACGTTTAGGAGGAAAGATGGTTTCTATTGTGAGGATGATGTCTCCAAGAAGTTCAGGCAAAGTTAATTCTTCAGTAAATTCTACTAATAAGCCATTATCTGATCCTCCAATATTAATCAATTCTGATCATAGAGTTGAGGCTATCAAAGATTGTATCAACTTCATCAACTCTTCATCCTCTCGTTTATCCAGATCTAATTCTGTTTCAAGCTCATCAATTATGTTGTAAGATATATACTATGATTACATTAGTATTATTGTTTTCTAATTTCTTGGCCTTGCTTAAATTTGTGATCAAGTTAGGAGAAAATGTTTTCTTTTTTTTTAGGGGATATATATGATCTTGTTCTCTCTGAGGTCTTATGGATTGTTGTGAAGTTTTAATGAAAAATAATTCATTTAAAGATAATCCAACCTTGGTAGTCAGGAGAATTCGGAATATAAGACTGAATCTAACTCAACCTCAAAAACTAGCTCGTGAGGTGAGACTCTATCGTTTGCTTGGTTTGTAATTGGAGGTATATATAATCATGTTCCTTACTATTTCTCTTAAAAATAAATTTGTGATCTTTAATTAATTACAGTTTATATAAATTTGCTGGGATGATAAGAAGGTTCATTTGTGTATGTCTTGACTATTATAGTTTTCTGTTATTTACTATAACTCAACTTTTCTGGGAATACCTCTTCTTCTCTTCTTAAAAAAACGGTTAAATTAGGTCTTGAGCCTGCGTGGGCAATTTTAATTTCGGGGGTCCAATATTGGATGAGATGGTTCTTTGCTTTGATATCATGTTAAATTAGGTGTTGCGTCTAACTCACACTACAAAAGCTAGCTTAAAGGGAGGAAGATAACGAAACCTTAATTATAAGGAGTCCACCCATCTTATTGACCACTTATGTGGGACTTTTGTCATTTTTTAAAGAGAATTATTTTATCTAGTGCTTTAACATTACCATAAACACACAAAAGTAGAACATCTAGTTTGTGGAGATTCGACACATGCACGTTCTGCAAAATTTGTGTTGTTGTATTAACGTGTACACAATTGTTGCTCCTGTTGCTGATTTTTAATTACATACATAGTACAACAGTACACTAACATGATGAGGGTTTAGTTTACTAAAACCACTTAAGGACGTTTTTTTAAGTAAAAGAAGGGTAATAATTAACAAAAAGAAGAGTACATGTATGTGTTTCCAAAAAAATTAAATTTCGATTCGATTTTTGATTTTGCCAAACTATGCCCAACTCTAAGGAGAAGAGTACATGGAGATTTTTCCAAATGGAGCATGCACAAGAGGTGATATTCCTTTTTGCCAAATTTCAATCAAACTCATGTGTCAAAACGCCTAATTAAACGCTTTAAATCCTGCCTACTTTGTTAGAATAAAATTAACAGAGAAATTAAAAGTTTTGAGGTGTGAAAGATCACTATCTTTCAAGAGTTATTGCCTGTATATTCTTTTTAGGGATGACAAACAATTCTCTATCAGTATACAACAAAGCCAAAAACATACATGCAGTTGAATTCGCTACTTCTGGGAATGTTTCGTATTAACAGAGATGACTCTTCATAAAAGTCATGTTCTTTCATGAACAATCACAACCTTTAGTTGCTCCCTTTTTGAAAAAACAAAACTTTTGTTACTCCCTATTTGAACATACAAAAGTTTTTGTTTCATTTAAAATTTAAATGTTAAATATTAAATTCAAATTTTAAATAAACAATTTGTTCAGAATAAACTAAGAAAAAAATAAATCTTTAAAATTAATAAAAGATCCAACCCGGCCCGCGCCCAAGCCCAAGTCATTTTGATATAAATTATTATTAAATATACATGTAGACTTAGAGCCCGTTTAGATTGGCTTAAAATAAATAACTTTAAAAAGTTACTTTAAAGTTATTTTAAAAATAATTAGCTATGTGTTTTTGATGTGTTTGGCAAAAAAGTGTTGAAAGTCACTTTTTTTTTATCAAAATGTCTGAAATACCCTTAAAGTTGTTAACATTATAAAAAAATTAAGGGTAAAAAAGTAATATACTTGGTCAAAGTAGAATGATTTATAAGTTAAAAAAAATAAGTAGGGGGCATCCTGCTTTTAACTTATTTTAAGTTACTTTTGATTTATTTTAAGTTATTCTTTAATTGCCAAACACTCTAATAAATCAAAAACTGATTTAAAAATTAATTTGACCAACTTAAAATCTCATTCTAATGGGCTCTTACTCTATTAAATGGACTAGGCCTTAAAAGGACCTAAAGCATGGGTTCTCCCACCAAATGTGGGAATTTTCCCAAAAGGCATAATACATAAAAATGACCCTTAACTTGGCGTCAGCTGGCAACTATGACCTTTAACTTTGGTTGTGCACAAGTAGGCACTTAAAATTGTATAAAATTGAACAAGTAGACACACATGTCCTACATGGCATAATACACGTAGGACGCCACGTAGGACGCAAAATTGCCATGTAGGTGCCATGTAAGACGAATGTGTCTATTTGTTCAATTTTATACAAGTTAAAGTGCCTACTTGTGCACACCCAAAGTTAAAGGTCATAGTTGCCAGCTGACGCCAAGTTAAGGGTCATGTTTATGTATTATGCCTTCCCAAAATATTACAACTATCCTTAACATACTTTGCCCAACTTTTAATGGTGCTGGAATCCGTCACCTATCATACTTCATAAATAGCCTTCCTAATTTGCGGTACTTGCCCTTGTTTAATGGTCTTCCCTATAAATACTAGGGATGACAACCGGACGGGGCAAGGAGGATTTTCCCCTTATGTGGGATGGGTGGGGTGGATCTAACTTTATGCAAGTGCGGTGCAGAACAGGTTAAAACCTTTTTTTCTAGTATAGGGTCAGTTCAATATTTTTAACTCTAATAATCGGTTCGATATGGTTCGATTAGGTCGGCTCAATCGATTTTAAGAAAGTCATTGCCACCCCTAGTTCCAACTCTAGAAAATATACCAGAGCTTTTTCCGTGTTTTAACTATTTTGAAAGTTGCTAAACATTGCATATGTTATATCCCACTGACGTGAGGATGAGGAAAAGCTGGACTTGGGCAATCATCATCATGAATTAGTTTTTGGGATTTAGTGAAGTTCAAGATTCATTTCTTTACTTGGTATTAAAGCCAAACTCATTCCAATTTATAATTTATCGATGTTGTGCCTCTACCAAATGTCAAGTCGTGGGTGTGAAACGGGGTGTATGTCCCAAAGCGGTGGAATGAAGAAAAGTCTAGTTTTTCGTGTTTAGTAGCACAAGATCCATTTCTTTTCTGCATGTGTTTGAAACTCTAATTAAAACTTGATTAGCCGTCTAAAAATTAGCAATTTGCCAATTTCTTCCCTTAAATACTCGAGGGGTCGTTTGGTTGGGAACAAGTTATCCCACGATTAGTTATTCTAGAATAACTTATCCCACCATGTATATGGGATAACTTATCCCATCACTATTGTATAAATGGTGATACAAGTTATCTCAAATATGGCAACCAAACAAGACAAAAAATTTTTATCCCATCACTAATTTCTTATCCCATAACTATTTATCCTCACACCAAATGACCGTCAAAGAAATTTAGGATTTGATGTTAATATCTCCCTATCTTGAATAGTTTGTGCTTCTTTCCTCTACTGGGCTGGACCCAATAGTAAGATGTCCACTTATCGTTTTTGAACCAATATCTGCTTCCGGCCTGGCTTATATCAACAACATTTTGGTATTTTCCTCTTCAATTATCTTTAAAAATTTGTGCTACATTCAATTCCATTAAAATGTTCTGTAAGAAATAATAAAAAATATAGAGAGCTATCTTGTTGAGTCCAACCTCAAAATGGATACTTTTTGGACGTTACAGATCAAAAAGGATCCTCTCTAAAAACACATATCAAAACGGACTCTTTGCCCATTTATGGGTGAACTATGATAAACAAAGTTAACTTCCGTTAGTTCACCCTCACCCTTTTAAGTTTTAATTAGCTCGCAAAGTTGAATTAGTCACAATGTTCATTTTCTTATTAGATTCAACATGTTGCCTTTTTAGTCGCATGATATAAGATAATACCCAGTCAATTTAGTTCAACCGATTGTCATAGATTATTTATCCTTGTTTCCAAACTATCAATTTTTCACTTACTTATTAACAGTGTTTCTAACTTCTAATTGGTTTTTGATGTCGTTAGTCTGTGTTCAAAACAGTAAATCAGAAAATTGAAGTAAATTGGAAAGACATAAATCAGAAAGAAAAGGATAAAATATTTGAGACCACAAAATTTACTAGGTCTCCCTAAGGAATTTAATTCACTCATTGTATCAGAAGTTATGGATTACTTTCTGCCAAGATAAATTAGATATACATGATAATGAAGTAGCGATACTGAAACTACAATAACTTCAGCAAACTCAACAAATCACATAAAACACAATATTTATTTGTACCTCACTATTTAGAGCCAACGATCTGGATTGAAGAGGTGTGAACTCACCCGTTCAGAACAACAGATATGATGTTTGTTGGGAGGAAATGTGTATTAAAAGTATGTTATAGTAGACTAATGCAGCTACCACCAGCAAATAACCAATGTTGCAGAGCAAGCAAGTAGCTCATATCAAGTGATGAATTGTTCAATTCAATAGTATTAATAGATTACAGAGCGAAGTAAACCATAAGCTTCATACAAGGAAGCAGATTTTTTGTGTTTTTCCCAATTCTCAAAAAAATTAACCAGAGCAGAATCATTCTTTGTTATTAAAGAGGCCACCAAATCCACCAAATTCGCCGCCATTAAAATTCTTCTTAGGAGGAACATCGACAGAGTTCTTCCGGCCAGTACTGGTGGTGCTAACACTCTTATCCTCTACTTTTTTCAAAAGTGGATCTGTCTCCAATAGCTGGTCTTGCTTCTGTAATGCACCAAGTATAAAATCCAAAAGCGATTTCTCCTCAGTGCTTCCGCCGGAACTCTTCGACGCCGTAGCCGCGGTGTATACTCTTCGTCTCTGTTGTGTAGTAACAGTTGCTATCGGACTGAAGAACAAGTTCAATGACGCCATTGAATTTCTAAATTAGGGCTTTTTTCAATTCTTCTGGTTCTGTGTAGAAGCAATAAAGGATTTTTTGAATGTGGATAATATAGTTGGTAGGATGAATTTGATTGTAGCGCCAGTTCTCCACAAGTTTATTTATCCTTTCTTCTTCTGCCATTTTATATTTTAAATTTAATTTATATTTTTTTCGTCTATTTAATTTCGTTTCTCCAGTAATTATTTTTCTGAGGAGGAAAATAGAAAAAACGTCCAGAGCTCATCTTTCCATGTGATGGAGGAATTGACACGTGGCAGCTGTTGCACCACTTGTGAGTTGTGATCATAGTGGACTGGACATGTAGAGCCAATTTTATTCCAAAACTAGAAAAATATACTCCTTTCGTTTTTTTTTTTCAATTTAATACAAAATTGAAAAAAAGGAAAAAAATAATTTTGAAACTTGTAATCTAAAACAAGTTATAAATATTTATGTTAATATAAATTATCTCATTAAGGTAAAATGTGTATTTCAAATTATTACTAATATAAAAATGTCACTTTTTTTTTGGAAAGAGCTAAAAAGAAAGTGTGTTACATAAATTAGGACAAAAGAAGTAATAAGTTGTAGTTACCATTCTTTTTCTTTCGACTATTCCATCCTTCCCGATACATATTTTTCCTTTTAATATATCTTAAAAAGAATTATACATTTCTGACAAATATCTAATAACTTTTTTATTTAAAATGTGCGGGAAGGAGAAAATGCATTGCATGGTGTACTAATTTTAGGCTTCATAAATTCAAGCCTTCCAACCCTTATAAAATCGTTTTTCTATAATTCGGAACAAAGCCTTGTTTCTCAACACAGCTAAACCGATTCCCAACTACTAGTAGCTTTATACTGCATGCTTAATTAGTGATGTGTTGACAAACCGGAGAGATGGCTCTCGGGGCATGATGTGTGTATTTATTTGTTCAACTTTATACAAGTTTAAGTATTTATACTTGAGCACATCCAAAGTTGGAGGATATAAATGTGAACTAAAACCAAACTAAAGTACATATATTTATGTATTATGCGTAGGGGTGTCAAATGGGCGGGTTGGGTTGAAATTGAAATTGGGTTGGGTTCTAACCAGTGGCGGAGCCAGAAATTTTATTTAGGGTGTCCAAGAATAATGGTATGTGACTGTCAAAATAAAACAAAAAAACACTGTGCTATTTGAGGACTGAACCTATAAACCTTTCATTCAAATGGACACCCATTACCACTGCACCAAAAGCATAAATTTTGTCAAGGGTGTCCAACTTTAAATATATATCCTTTAAATGTAGAATTTGACATATATATACAACGTAATTTCCCGACAATTGGACACCATGGATGGCTATGACTACGCCATTGGTTTTAACCCGCCCAAGTTTACTTTAGACTCAAATGGGCTTAAAATGGGTAGGGTCTTAACCCGTCCAATTTGACCCGCTTAATCTCAATAATTTTAATATATTATTTTTTAAGTTTTATAACAACACTTTGAATTTCAACTCAAGAAAAATTTTAAAAAAAGAAATTATAAATGAATAGATAAATCCTAAAATATATAAAATAGATAGTAATTCATACATTTAATATAGGAACATATATTACATCAATGCAAATAAAGAGGATTAAAACGGATTGAAATTGGAGATTAAATTGGACTCAATTGATAATTCTCTTGAAATGGCTTCAGGCTTGAATGGGTTGAGATTGAACACAATTCAAATTATCTTGAGCCCAACCCTTAAAATTCTGGGCGGATTGGACGGGTTACCTATAGTTGCGCTCATTTTTGACACCTCTAATTATGCCTTTTGGTTATGAATTTTGAGCGTAACTCATTGACAAAAATAAAAAATGACTTGTGAATTAGGGGCACATAGAGAAATTTACTCATAAATATAGAGCTAAATATAATTCATTGGATAACTACTTAATTGGACCCTTTTATTGGGCTGTAAATAAAGAGTTCGGAGCCAAAAGGGCAATTAAATTTAGTTAAAATTTCAAAAGGGTAACAAAAAATTGGGTTGAACCAAAAGGGCAACTTTTGGATGGAATGAGAGACGGAGTTAAAATCAGGTTTGAAATGGAAGGCGCGGACGTGACATTTTCTTGCAAGGCGCAGGGGGAACAATTTTTTACAAGGCACAGCCGCCCCTGCGCCTTACAAATAGCATTGGTTTCTGCGTCTTGCCTTGTTTTAAAAAAATTAAATTAAATTAAACTGCCATTTTTTTTGCTTAACCTTATATTTTGTAATTTATTTTTAATTAATTTAGTTTAATTAAATATATTATTGCCTTGTTTTAATAAAAAAAAAATTAAGCTACCCATTTTTTTTCGCTTAACCTTATATTTTGTAATTTATTTTTAATTAATTTAGTTTAATTAAATACATTATCTTATTATAAAAGAAAAAATTATTTCTTTTGTTCTACTTTAATTTAATTAGTGTATAATTCTTTCGAAATTATGAAATCCGTTTTAGCTATGACTTTATTATTTCTTTTGTTCAACTTTCATTTGATTAGTGTATAATTTTTTCGAAAAATTATATGTAACAGTAAAGAACGTAGAATCCTAAAACTAGTAAACAAATAAAAGATCCCAAGAAACTAGGAAACATATAACAAAAAACAGTAACAAAGTTCAGTAAAAATCCAATCACGATTGTCCTTTGTTAAGTTAACGGGCACATTTATGTATTATACAGTCTGATTTAACCCTAAAAGTAAACTTCTTAGCAGTCCAACTGATTTGCAGCTTAATTCCATGGCTGATCAAACTAGCATCAACTACGATAAAGAAGAGGAGTATTTAATTATGACAGACGATTTGTGCAATGATGCAGTGGTTCAAATACACCTAAGGCTTCCTGTTAGGATCTGCTCCGATTTAGGTCTGTCTGCAAATCATGGTACAATTTTCTAAAGGGCCCTGATTTCATTAGATTCCATATTGCCCATCAAAAATCTCGCCCTGCTTCTACCATTATTGCTTATATCATAGGGAATTGTTGCTTCCAATTGCACACGCAAGTGTACGTGGTCGCAGAAGTAATAAGTGGCTCTTTAAGAACCGGAATATCGAATCCACAGAGACTTGTCAATTAACTATTTACTAAATTATACTAGTCTAATTATTTATTTAAGAGTGTCAAAAGAACTAAAATAATGCAAGAATTAAATACTAAGATTAACTTACAGTGATTGAGACAATTCCAGGGCTGCAGCATGCATAGGGTTTCATGTATCTCATCTCATGTAATGAATTAACTAAGGTTATCAAATTACTGATTTACAGGGTTGATTTTATGATCATGATCTCTCGACCTCTAATCGCCTACTCCAACTAGCTGTCTAACTACATCGTTGAGCGGGGATAGGCAGTCCTAATTGGCGAGCATTTATATTTCATCCTGTTTCGTAACCAAGCGAGGTGTTCGTCCGGGCGTCACTCTTGAACACGAATCTAAACAAAGTTAGAACAAGCTCTTTGCATTCTTTGGTCTATCTACCTCTTTATCTCTCGAATCCAAGAATAGACAATAGATTTATTTCTATGGTGATCAAGCATGAAATACTAAAACAAGAATACAAAAGTAATTTAAATGATAACCAACATTAATTCAAAACAATCGATGTTCAACAATTACCCATGGCCGCAGCCCAAAAACAAGGGTCTTTAGCTACTAATACCTAAGAAAAAGAAGAAGAAAAGAACCCTAAAAAGTATTGACAATTTTTCCTTACAAAGTATCTTCCTTCAAAAGTCTCTTCCCCCAAATAATTATTTCTATGGACTATTTATAGATGTAGAAAACCCTGAATAAAATAACTGAGTCTAAAACAAATTAGGAACCCAAAACCAAAACGGAATTGGATTCCTACGTGAAACTGTGCCGCCTCAAACTTTCCATATATATAAATAGTAATATAATATTCAATTTAATCCATTAAGCTGCCTGCTTGATTTTCCTTCTTCAATCTTTCATAATTAATTCATTTTAGCTCCAAATTTCTTCAACTTTGTACCAATTTAATCCTACAAATAAAATACACTATTTAGCACAATCCATAAAATTCATGCTCAAAAAGGACAAATATAAATAATAAATATGAGGCAATTAATGATAAGAAAATATATTTTTGGCCTCAGATCAGGAATCATAATTTTTTCTGGCCTATTATTTTTTTGCTCTATCTTCATCCTGTTATATGCAATATTGAACAAGATAATTTCACTATTAACCGCCAATTGTCTTTACATTTTGCTATTGATGACGCTAAGGACTATGCGAATTTCGAGTTTTGCCCAAATGTACTTATCAAAAACTTGGTTATCATCAACAAAACAGTGATTATCAAATTTTACGAGTACCTTTTCGTAATGATGAATCATCAAAAATGGCTTGGGTTTATACCCTGAGTTCAGGTTCATGGAAAACTGTACCGTTCACTCTTTTTAGCCTAACTGTTGCTTGAGGACCTCAAATTTCTCTGAATGGTTTTTTGTATTGGCTGGCTTCAGGCACGGTGCAATATATTATTTGTTTTGATCTGATTAAGGACGAATTCAAACTTTTAAACATTCCCGATGATCGTGGATTTGATCCACTACTTCGTAGAAGGCTTATGGTTTTGAGGGGATCACTTGCCATGATTGTTTCCATTGATGATGGTTCTTGGGATACTGAGATATGAACGCTTGTGAATAAAAGTTGTGGCCTTCGACCATACTCTTGTACTAAGAAATTTATTATAGAACCTTTCTAAAAAAAAACAATCCCGTTGGGAATGTGGAATGCTGATAAACTTTTCGTCAAAGTTTTACAAACTGATCATGCTCTCAAGCAAGTCTACTTTAATTATGATCTGGTTACGAAAAAGATGAACTATTTTCATGTGCCAAAAAATAAGGTTTAGCATGATTTATGAGGTGTGGGTGTTATTTTGAGAGCTTAGAACTTGAAAATGGATTTGGCCAGAGATACTAAAATAACAAGTTAATGATTCCTACTTTGGATAGAATCATAGAGGAATGGCGCTATTTATAAGTACTGGTTTGTTTTCAATTTTATTCCTTAGTTACTTGGATTAGTTTTAATGTGCTTTCAATGGAAATGCCAGAACAGCTTAGAAATAAGTCGTTCAGATTAATCTGCTACAATTGGAGAATTGTTTTAGAAATATAGATGTGTTCATTTATTGATTCCAGTAGATATTATTAAGATGTTGAAAGTTTGAAATATAATTTCTATTTAATAACTGTGAATAATAAAATAATTTTGCAAGGTAAAATTAGATTCACCAAATGTTAATTCTGAATAGAATCGCTAGACAATGATGATCAGTACATGCCATTTAAGACTTCAATTCGTTTCTTGGAAATTTATGTTATATCCTGTGTGTGATAAGAACGTGTTGCCAAGACATGAAATATAAATTTTATAGATAGATCAATTATATTGTACAGGGTTGAGTGTTGGTAACAAGTCCAACAGATGAAAGTAGAGGAAATAAGGAGTCCGGAGCCAAAAGAGCAATAAAATTTAGTTAAAATTTCAAAAGGGTAACAAAAAAATGGGTTGAAACCAAAATGGCAACTTTTGGATGGAATGGGAGATAGAGTTAAAATCAGGTTTTAAATGGAATGCGCGGATGTGACATTTTCTTGCAAGGCGCAGAGGGAACAATTTCTTACAAGGTGCAGCCGCCCCTGCGCCTTACAAATAGCATTGGTTTTTGCATCTTGCCTTGTTTTAAAAAAAAATAAAATTAAGCTGCCTTTTTTTTTTGCTTAACCTTATATTTTGTAATTTATTTTTAATTAATTTAGTTTAATTCAATATATATAGCCTTGTTTTTAAAAAAAAATTAAGCTGCCCATTTTTTTCCGCTTAACCTTATATTTTGTAATTTATTTTTAATTAATTTAGTTTAATTAAATACATTATCTTATTATAAAAGAAAAAATTATTTCTTTTGTTCTACTTTAATTTAATTAGTGTATAATTCTTTCAAAATTATGAAATCCGTTTTAGCTATGACTTTATTATTTCTTTTGTTCAACTTTAATTAAATAAGTGTATAATTTTTTCGAAAAATTATATGTAACAGTAAAGCACGTAGAATCCTAAAACTAGTAAACAAATAAAAGATCCCAAGAAACTAGGGAACATATAACAGAAAACAGTAACAAAGCTCAGTAATAAATCCAATCACGATTGTCCTTTGTTAAGTTAACGGGCACATTTATGTATTATACAGCCTGATTTAACCCTAAAAGTAAACTTCTTAGCAGTCCAACTGATTTGCAGCTTAATTCCATGGCTGATCAAACTAGTATCAACTACGATAAAGAAGAAGAGTATTCAATTATGACAGACGATTTGTTCAATGATGCAGTGGTTCAAATACACCTAAGGCTTCCTGTTAGGATCTGCTCCGATTTAGGTTTGTCTGCAAATCATGGTACAATTTTCTAAAGGGCCCTGATTTCATTAGATTCCACAATGCCCATCAAAAATCTCGCCTTGCTTCTACCATTATTGCTTATATCATAGGGAATCATAATTTTTTCTGGTCTAATATTTTTTTGCTCTATCTTCATCATGTTATATGCAATATTGAACAAGATAATTTCACTATTAACCGCCAATTGCCTTTACCTTTTGCTATTGATGACGCTAAGGACTATGCGAATTTCGTGTTTTGCCCATATGTACTTATCAAAAACTTGGTTATCATCAACAAAGCAATGATTATAAAATTTTGCGAGTACCTTTTCAAAATGATGAATCATCAAAAATGGCTTGGGTTTATACCCTGATTTCAGGTTCATGAAAAATGGTACCGTTCACTCTTCTTAGCCTAACTGTTGCTTGGGGACCTCAAATTTCTCTGAATGGTTTTGTGTATTGGCTGGCTTCAGACACGGTGCAATATATTATTTGTTTTGATCTGATTTAGGACGAATTCAAACTTTTAAACATTCCCGATGATCGTGGATTTGATCCACTATTTCGTAGAAGGCTTATGGTTTTGAGAGGATCACTTGCCATGATTGTTTCCATTGATGATGGTTCTTGGGATACTGAGATATGAACGCTTGTGAATAAAAGTAGTGGCCTTCGACCATACTCTTGTACTAAGAAATTTATTATAGAACCTTTCTCCAAAAAGCAATCGCGTTGGGAATGTGGACTGCTGATAAACTTTTCGTCAAAGTTTTTACAAACTGATCATGCTCTCAAGCAAGTCTACTTTAATTATGATCTGGTTACGAAAAAGATGAACTATTTTCATGTGCCAAAAAAATAAGGTTTAGCATGGTTTATGAGGTGTGGATGTTATTTTGATAGCTTAGAACTTGAAGATGGATTTGGCCAGAGATACTGAAATAACAAGTTTATGATTCCCACTTTGGATAGAGCCATAGAGGAATGGCGCTATTTATAAGTACTGGTTTGTTTTCAATTTTATTCCTTAGTTACTTTGATTAGTTTTAATGTGTTTTCAATGGAAATGCCAGAACAGCTTAGAAATAAGTCGTTCAGATTAATCTGCTACAATTGGAGAATTGTTTTAGAAATATAGCTGTGTTAATTTATTTATTCCAGTAGATTAAGATGTTGAAAGTTTGAAATATAATTTCTATTTAATAACTCTAAATAATAAAATAATTTTGCAAGGGAATATTAGATTCACCAAATGTTAATTCTGAATAGAATCGCTAGACAATGATGATCAGTACATGCCATTTAAGACTTCAATTCGTTTCTTGGAAATTTATGTTATATCCTATGTGTGATAAGAACGTGTTGCCAAGACATGAAATATAAATTTTATAGATAGATCAATTAAATTGTACAGGGTTTAGTGTTGGTAACAAGTCCAACAGGTGAAAGTAGAGGAAATAAGGAGTCCGGAGCCAAAAGGGCAATAAAATTTAGTTAAAATTTCAAAAGGGTAACAAAAAAATGGGTTGAAACCAAAAGGGCAACTTTTGGATGGAACGGGAGATAGAGTTAAAATTATGTTTGAAATGGAATGCGCAGATGTGACATTTTCTTGCAAAGCGCAGGGGAACAATTTCTTACAAGGCGCAGCCCTCCCTGCGCCTTACAAATAGCATTGGTTTCTGCATCTTGCCTTGTTTTTAAAAAAAATAAAAATTAAGCTGCCCTTTTCTTTTGGCTTAAGCTTATATTTTGCAATTTATTTTTAATTAATTTAGTTTAATTAAATATATTATTGCCTTGTTTTTTTTAAAAAAAGAATTAAGCCGCCCAGTTTTTTTTGCTTAACCTTATATTTTGTAATTTATTTTTACTTATTTTAGTTTAATTAAATACATTATCTTATTATAAAAGAAAAAATTATTTCTTTTGTTCTACTTTAATTTAATTAGTGTATAATTCTTTCGAAATTATGAAATCCGTTTTAGCTATGACTTTATTATTTCTTTTGTTCAACTTTAATTAAATAAGTGTATAATTTTTTCGAAAAATTATATGTAACAGTAAAGCACGTAGAATCCTAAAACTAGTAAACAAATAAAAGATCTCAAGAAACTAGGGAAAATATAACATAAAACAGTAACAAAGCTCAGTAATAAATCCAATCACGATTGTCCTCTGTTAAGTTAACAGGCACATTTATGTATTATACAGCCTGATTTAACCCTAAAAGTAAACTTCTTAGCAGTTCAACTGATTTGCAGCTTAATTCCATGGCTGATCAAACTAGCATCAACTACGATAAAGAAGAAAAGTATTCAATTATGACAGACGATTGGTTCAATGATGCAGTGGTTCAAATACACCTAAGGCTTCCTGTTAGGATCTGCTCCGGTTTAGATCTGTCTACAAATCGTGGTACAATTTTCTCAAGAGCCCTAATTTCATTAGATTGCACATTGCCTATCAAATATCTCGCCCTGCTTCTACCATTATTGCTTATATCATAGGGAATCATAATTTTTTCTGGCCTAGTATTTTTTTGCTCTATCTTCATCCTGTTATATGCAGTATTGAACAAGATAATTTCACTATTAACCGCCAATTGTCTTTACATTTTGCTATTGATGACGCTAAGGACTATGCGAATTTCGAGTTTTGCCCAAATGTACTTATCAAAAACTTGGTTATCATCAACAAAACAGTGATTATCAAATTTTGCGAGTACCTTTTCGTAATGATGAATCATCAAAAATGGCTTGGGTTTATACCCTGAGTTCAGGTTCATGGAAAACTGTACCGTTCACTCTTTTTCGCCTAACTGTTGCTTGGGGACCTCAAATTTCTCTGAATGGTTTTTTGTATTGGCTGGCTTCAGGCACGGTGCAATATATTATTTGTTTTGATCTGATTAAGGACGAATTCAAACTTTTAAACATTCCCGATGATCGTGGATTTGATCCACTATTTCGTAGAAGGCTTATGGTTTTGAGAGGATCACTTGCCATGATTGTTTCCATTGATGATGGTTCTTGGGATACTGAGATATGGACGCTTGTGAATAAAAGTAGTGGCCTTCGACCATACTCTTGTACTAAGAAATTTATTGTAGAACCTTTCTCCAAAAAAACAGCCCCGTTGGGAATGTGGAATGCTGATAAACTTTTCGTCAAAGTTTTACAAACTGATCATGCTCTCAAGCAAGTCTACTTTAATTATGATCTGGTTACGAAAAAGATGAACTATTTTCATGTGCCAAAAAATAAGGTTTAGCATGATTTATGAGGTGTGGGTGTTATTTTGAGAGCTTAGAACTTGAAAATGGATTTGGCCAGAGATACTAAAATAACAAGTTAATGATTCCTACTTTGGATAGAATCATAGAGGAATGGCGCTATTTATAAGTACTGGTTTGTTTTCAATTTTATTCCTTAGTTACTTGGATTAGTTTTAATGTGCTTTCAATGGAAATGCCAGAACAGCTTAGAAATAAGTCGTTCAGATTAATCTGCTACAATTGGAGAATTGTTTTAGAAATATAGATGTGTTCATTTATTGATTCCAGTAGATATTATTAAGATGTTGAAAGTTTGAAATATAATTTCTATTTAATAACTCTGAATAATAAAATAACTTTGCAAGGGAATATTAGATTCACCAAATGTTAATTCTGAATAGAATCGCTAGACAATGATGATCAGTACATGCCATTTAAAACTTCAATTCATTTCTTGGAAATTTATGTTATATCCTGTGTGTGATAAGAACGCGTTGCCAAGACTTGAAATATAAATTTTATAGATAGATCAATTATATTGTACAGGGTTGAGTGTTGGTAACAAGTCCAACAGATGAAAGTAGAGGAAATAAGGAGTCTGGAGCCAAAAGGGCAGTAAAATTTAGTTAAAATTCCAAAAGGGTAACAAAAAAATGGATTGAAACCAAAAGGGCAACTTTTGGATGCAATGGGAGACAGAGTTAAAATCACGTTTGAAATGGAAGGCACGGATGTGACATTTTCTTGCAAGGCGCGGGGGGAACAATTTCTTACAAGGCGCAGCCCTCCCTGCGCCTTACAAATAGCATTGGTTTCTGCATCTTGCCTTGTTTTTTAAAAAAATAAAAATTAAGCTGCCCTTTTTTGTTTTTGCTTAACCTTATATTTTGTAATTTATTTTTAATTAATTTAGTTTAATTAAATATATTATTGCCTTGTTTTAAAAAAAATAATTAAGCTGCCCAATTTTTTTGCTTAACCTTATACTTTGTAATTTATTTTTAATTAATTTAGTTTAATTAAATACATTAATTAATAATTGTGAGAAATGAAATTTTGAGAAGAAATTCCGTTTCTCACAATTATTAATTAATGTATTTAATTAAACAAAATTAGTTAAAAATATATTACAAAATGCATTGACAAAAAAAATGAAATTAAAAAGGGCAGAAAAGAGCGTACAGTGCAGGGCATTAATATTATAGTTAAAATTAAGAAAGAGGCTAAGCAAAAAATTTGTAGAGATTAATTTATTTATTTTTAAATAGGCAGAAAGCGCAGAACCCGATGCGCCTTGTAAGGCACAGCGGCGGCTGTGACTTGTAAGTTTTTTCTCCCCCTGCGCATTACATGTTTTTGTCCCCTAAGAGCCTCGCCTTTCAACCCCTAA
This sequence comes from Solanum appendiculatum, assembly GCA_018342035.1. NCBI lineage: Eukaryota > Viridiplantae > Streptophyta > Magnoliopsida > Solanales > Solanaceae > Solanum > Solanum appendiculatum. Next base: position 581,421 of record JAGDQO010001046.1, on the reverse strand, counting down.
TTTTAACTCCGTCTCTCCTTCCGTCCAAAAGTTGCCTTTTTGATTTCAACCTTTTTTTTTGTTGTCCTTTGGAATTTTAACTCAATTTTATTGCACTTTTGGCTCCGGACTCGTAAATAAACTGCGGTATTGAACTGCACCTGAATTTCAAGTCCAGGCCAGCTTAAGCCAGCTGAAACCACAAATATAAATTAGAGTTTAATTAGATGGTTCGGTTCCTCCCACTCTTAATCAGAGATCTCCGATTCGAATTCTTGGAAATGGAAACAATATTGTTGGCTTTGCCCTTAGAAATAGTCCATGCGCGAATCTAAATTTGGTAGGATCCTAATACAAATACTGCATACAGGGTAAAAAAAATCAGAAAGTATATAAATTAGTGTATACATATATTGTCAAAGAAATTTTTAGACTATGATGGAGTTATGCAAAAAACATCTAAGGGTGCTTTTCTTATAAATATTACAAAAAATTTAAAAATAATCTGGCATGAACTGTTTCCTTTGCAGTATTAGAAGTTTCTTTTGATGTAATAACAGGATTAGTTATGGAAATAATGTATTCTAACAAGTTTAATTATATGGTGATCATTTGCTTAATGACATTCTAATGTGGTAAGTTGCAGCTAATGCCCTTATAATACTACAAAAGTCAAGGTTGTTGTAAATCAGAAACATTTTCTTAAGAAAAAGTTAAAAGCACGAAAAGTTGGAGTTAAAAGGTTCTATTGTCTGTCTGTGTCTCTATTTCTTGCTTGGGAAGACTTTCCCATGTGCCAAAAACATCAACAACGTAATAAGTACCGTGGACGGCTCGTCATACTTAATTAGAGATTTTGAGTTATATACAAGTATATGGAAGCAAAAATTATTAACTAAAGGCTAGTCAGTTGGTGCTAGTCAAATCAAAGATTTTTCACTACTAAAAACAGTCAAAATCGATCTCCAGAAATCGACCGGTTAAATTTTAACAAAACCAATCTAAGGAGGTTGTTTTTTTAAACTTCTTATTTAAGCTTTCTAATCTACTGCATGCAGAAACCTTTTGGAATAGTTTTCCAGATTTTGGAGAAATGATATATTTCTCAACACAGCTAAACCGATTCCCAACCACTCCCCACTTCTTCTGCTCATGTGAAACCTTCTAAAAAAATTATTTATTTATTTTTTCTATTTTTCGTTCTTTTTTTATTTTTATTTATAAGAGTTGGTCGAGGAAAACCAAGTGACATTTCATACACCATATTCTTCAAGTATTATGTATAACTTTGCTCCTCTTACACTACAATTTACATGGTTAATCTAAGAAGAAAGAATAAGACGTACATATTTATTTGTATCAAGAACTTGAGAGTCCGCCCCCAAAGCAGACCAATGATATTTTTGATTATTTTCGAATGGATCGTATATATTAAAAATTATGTCTAGGATAAAAAATCATTCGAAAAAAAGTCGATAGATATTGAACAAACAAATAATTTATTAAAACAAGTTTAAAATTTGTATCAAGTACTTCATACATGGTGAAGTTTTTAAAAAATTCCAACGCACAAGAGAATTCATGAGACGTGTACAAATTATATGAAGCTAAAGCAAAGCAAGGTTAGTGAAGTTTCCGTATGAAAATTAATAAAATTCATTACATTCCTATCAACCGAATAAGGACCTTCTTTCTTTAATTTCTTCATAAGTTATAAAATTTCTCAACAACTCTCTCCTAAATCTTTCCTTTAATACATTCTAAACTTATATATATATATATAAACCCTATTCTCCCCTCTTCCATATAACACATTCTCTTTTCTTCTCTATTTCACTTAAAACAAAAAAAAAAAAACAAGAAAAGAGAAACAATTTTTCACTATGGATACTATACTAGTTTATTCTGGAATAATAGCTGCAATTACTGTTTATTTTCTTTGGTTTTATCTCCTAGCACAAAGGTTAAGTGGTCCAAAAGTGTGGCCATTAGTTGGAAGTCTCCCTTATACTTTCTTGAATAGAAGGAGATTTCATGACTGGATTTCTCAAAACCTAAGGTCTACTGGTGTATCCGCAACATATCAAACTTGTACTATTTGCATTCCATTTCTTGCTTGGAAACAAGGGTTTTATACCGTCACATGTCACCCAAAAAACATCGAGCATATTCTTCGAACCAGGTTTGATATTATGTAAACTTATGATTTTAAATGTGTCATGATCATATAAAATATGTAACTATAGGTATAATATCTGTTTTTTCGGAACATATAGTATAAGAGGATGGAAACATAGGGAATATTAAATAGTAGTTGTGTATTATGCATCACACATATTTAAATGGGCAAGTCAATGATATTTTTGTCCCTTGAAGGACTTGTACAACACATTGTAAAGCAAAAGATCAGAGGACAATGAGTCATATAGCAAATTAAAATATCTTCATATACATCTAGCTAATGTTATGCTCTTTTTTTTCCTAGCGTAGTACCTTTTTTTTTTCTTTATAACCGTGATGTCTGTACCAGCTAGTAATACATATACGTATGTTATACCAGGTTTGATAACTACCCTAAAGGTCCAACTTGGCAAAATGCATTCGATGACCTTTTGGGTCAAGGCATATTCAACAGTGATGGTGACACGTGGCTCATGCAAAGAAAAACCGCTGCTCTTGAGTTCACAACCCGGACACTACGACAAGCAATGAACCGGTGGGTGAACCGGACCATCAGAACTCGTTTGTGGGTAATTTTGGATAAAGCCGCTAAGGAAAAAAACCCGGTCGAGTTGCAAGATTTATTGCTCCGTTTAACTTTTGATAACATTTGTGGACTTACTTTTGGTAAAGACCCTGAAACACTTTCACCAAAAATGCCTGAAAATCCATTTGCTAAAGCTTTTGATTCAGCCACTGAAGCCACTTTGCAAAGACTATTATACCCTTACTTTCTTTGGAGGTTGAAAAAATTTCTAGGCATTGGAGCTGAAAAAAGGTTACAAAAAAGCCTCAAAGTTGTTGAAAATTACATTTCCGAGGCTTTGGATTCGCGCAAGGAAAGTCCATCAGATGATTTACTGTCACGTTTCATGAAGAAAAAGGACATAAACGGAAATTTATTTCCAAGTGATGTTTTAAAACGCATCGCTCTAAACTTTGTCCTAGCTGGACGAGACACATCATCCGTGGCTATGAGCTGGTTCTTCTGGAACATAATGAACAATAGCCACGTGGAAAATAAGATAATTGAAGAAATATCGAACGTTTTAAAGGAAAGCCGCGGCGAAAATCATGAGAAATGGACTGAAGAGCCGCTGAATTTTGATGAAGCCGATAAATTGATTTATCTCAAAGCGGCTTTAGCCGAAACTTTACGGTTATACCCTTCAGTCCCTGAAGATTTCAAATATGTTGTTTCCGATGATGTTTTGCCAGATGGTACGTGGGTCCCAGCCGGTTCAACTGTAACTTATTCAATTTACTCGGTCGGGAGAATGAAAACGGTTTGGGGTGAGGATTGCATGGAATTTAAACCGGAGAGATGGCTCTCGACCGGTGGGGACCGGTTCGAACCGCCAAAAGATGGGTATAAATTTGTTGCGTTTAATGGTGGACCGAGAACTTGTTTAGGGAAAGATTTGGCTTACCTTCAAATGAAATCTGTCGCTGCTGCTATTTTGCTTCGTTACCGGCTATTACCGGTTCCCGGTCATAAAGTTGAACAGAAAATGTCGTTGACTTTGTTCATGAAAAATGGACTTAAAGTTTACTTGAATCCACGTGAACTTGAACATGCAGCTCCAAAGATTGCTATGTCTGCTTGAAGAAAGGGCAAAATGGGAATTAAAATGGTTAAATGGAATTATTGGTAATTGTAATTGTATTTGCTTTGTTGTAATTTTCAATGTGTTTGTTATTAATTTGTTTGGTTACTTGAGTTTTAAGAACAATTTATTTACGTATACTTGGAGGGGTACTACTATACGATGTCGAAAGTTCTTATACTGTATATGTTTCCCCATGTTAAAATAAAATTTTAGCTTGTTTTGGTGAAACTTTTCCTTATGACTTTTTAGTACTAATTCATTAGTAGTAAATATAGTTAGATATTAGAACTTATAATAAGCACTTTTTAAATGATTAGATGTATTGTAATGAACATTTGCAACAAATTATGAGATAATATAATGAAGTTGTTTATTGAAAAAAAAAGTATTGTAATGAACTCAAATTCAATTATAACACTGACCAGTTTCTCAACTATATTAATAAGACTAAAATTCAATTACAATTTCAGAAAGTAAATGCAACGACTCAAAAGGTAAAAGCATAAACGAAAATGCAATGATGTTGTAAGAACTAGGATTGACTGAAGAAGAAGACGAGGAACTAGATCAAGAGAAAGCAGGATGAGAGATACAAGTTTTACCTAAGTATGATCATAATACACAAACTATTCTTTCTAACTAAGGGTCCTTTTAAATTAGTTGTTAACTGGGTCTGAATCCCAAATCAATCTTTGTGAAGATCTTTTGGTTCTATTTCTCAGCCAAATAGTTACTTGTGTAACACCCAATAAGTATCGACCTTGGGCTTGGACTGATTCATAACAAGTATAATATTAAAAAAATTGGCACTATCGATCGGGTGTATAAAAGTTCAAGATTTGATGACTCACTTTGATCATCAAGTAGCAACTTAACACATGTACAAAGTATGTCAATTAATTTGTATCTTCCTTTCTTTGGTTGGTGAATCAAGGACAAAAAAGAGTTTGCTTCCTTCGTGGAAATCTTGTGATGATTCCTGGTTAATCAACTCAGTGTCAATAACTTTCTTTTCTTATTTTTCTAGTACATGTCCAATATTCCCACCTATCTGTAACTATAATTCAGCTTGCATGCACTTCTTTAAAACCAAAATTATAGTACCTAATATTTGTAATAACTTACAACATTTTAATCTATAGTATATTAGACTCTCCGAAGTATGCATCAGCCAGGAAAAAAAAGAGGAAATTTTATAAATAGCAAAGAGATTAAATTTAATAAGTCTCCTCAGCTACATTTTGTCTAATCACTCTCCATATATAGCTATAGTTTCGTTTGCTATGGGTATCTCTGTTTGTATAATTTGCTTACCAATATACAAACAAGGTAATTGTATACAAAATTTGTATTTATACATTTAGGATTTTTTTCAGAACTTATGCAAATCAAATGTATCAACGTGATAATTATATTCAGGCTAGGGTAAGCATATACAAATTTTGAATTTATACAATTAGGAATCGAATTATACAAATTCTGAAAGTATACAATTGGGAGCCGAATTATACAAATTCTGGAGATGGCCCAAGTAAATATGGTTATATGTTAGTGGCCAAAAGTATTTTTTTTGCAAACTATGCTATGTTAAATAATTAACTAGTATATGTTTGCTTAGTCGCGTAATTTTCTCAAAAACGAAACTTGATCACCCTATACTGGCCCGACCCACCAATAATGAGCCTGTTTGTGGTCTTGGGCCTGGGCCAATTCCAGTATGATTCCTTCATGAAAGGCCCAACTCCCCAATTTTAAGGTTGGGGTGGTGGTGGCAGGGGGGCGGAGGTTCAAAAATAAAAAATTACTAAGGGGAAACACTTTACTTTATAATGATAAAAGTTTTAAAAGATTAATTTATAAAAGTGCTTATCATCAATAGTGTTTGTGCTTTTGACTTATCTTTAATACCACTAATCAGATGGGCTTAAATTGGTAGTCAGGTGGACCTGCTCTTTTTTATAGTGCTTGTAGTATCTATCTTAATTAATCACCCAGCAAAATTTGATAATCTATGACCAACTTTAATTTGTGCGTGGAGCCCTACCTATCACTTTATAATTGTCATTTAATTAGAGTTTTAACGACCCAATAATGCCTTGAAATTAATTCTAACATATGAGCTGTTACTATACTTTTTCTTAGTCCTCCTATTCTCATGACTTATTAACTAGAGAGATTTTTCATTGAGCCGCAGAAAATAATTATTTAAATTTGAGCATTAGGATTAAAAAAACTCTTAATAGAAATTTTTTGTTGAAAGTGTGAACAAGTCTCATTCTTACGGTATTAGGAATGAAAAGCTTCTCAACAGTGATGCTTTAAGTATAATATATGGTATTTTATAAAATCGTACGGATTTAAATCTGAACGAAATTTTTGAGATGCTCTAACATAATAACTAGTAAATGTGTCAATATTTTGACAAGACAATATAAACACGATGAAGTGATGCCTTGATGGCATGAGGCGCAACATATTACCTTTGATTTTTTGTGAGTCGAGTAGCTATAGTATAGAGATACTCTAATGAATAATTGTGAGGCCTTTTGAGGAAGTTATAGAAATTTAATATAAATCGAATAATGTCACATTGTATTAAAAGTATTTTTTAAAATTATTTGGGTAAAAAACAACAACATTGAGGTGTGAACTACTCAATGGCTGACTGGAAATCAAAAGATGGGCTCGACTTTGTTTGTCAGCAGTATAAATTATTAGCTAGTGCTTCTAGTCTTTGAGTCGTAGATAGAAGTAGTAGACAAAATTATTCATATTAATCACACGTGGGGTCAATACTAACTCAGTCCTTCCATCATGACTGTCAACAATAGTTAAAAAAAACGTCGACTATCTGAGATAAGAATAATAATTTTAAAATTAACTTATCATATATATTTGATAAAATATTCACGTGAGATATTCGGTCAATTTATGAAATATCTTTATTTGTCTCATTCCTACTATTAGGTTCGAAAGTGATTAGGGCGTCATGAGGAAGCTTACAATTGCAAATCATATGACAATAAATTAGACGACACATTAAAAGACATAATATTATTATATGATATGACCAATTGGCCTACATAATTAAAAACTAATAAAAACATATAAATTGTAGAGAGAAAATCTTCCCATAAACTAAACTCTTAAACGTCTACATTGTGGATGCTATTGTGTTATGCTATGAGAATAGGGATCTTCAATTTATAGATCTCCAAACTTTTCTTCTAAGGAAAAAATAACCAAATATGGAAGAGAAATATATTTTCCTTTTAGAAAAAGTTCAAGTATTTATGGTAATACTTTGACTTTTCCGTAAGGAAAAAATAAACGTCAAATAAGGTAAGAAAATCAGGACAAAACCCTAACACCTACATACCTAACAACTTATATTCATTATTTATTTATTTATTTGTTTTCCATCGTAATTTGATACCTGCTTCAAATAAGGTAAGAAAATCAGGGCAAAACCCTAACACCTACATACCTAACAACTTATATTCATTATTTATTTATTTATTTGTTTTCCGTCGAAATTTGATACCTGCATACATTAGAGCTCCGATTAATCTGAATTCACATATTGCAAAATTTATACATTTTTTAGAACGACACTTCATACATGGTACATTTATTTCTAATCATTCCACGATAATCCAGGTTGATAATCATTTGATAACAGCATGAGAGAATAATATTGTATGATAGTATAGCAAGCTATTAGAGGGACAGTAATCAAGATACTACCCACACTGTGCTTACATCATATATAATGTATAACGTAGGCCCCTATAAGTATGATATTCATCCATAATTATTTTTTATGACCCTACTTCAAAAAGCTATGTAGATTGTAGTCCACCAACACAAAAATAATACAAATAGAAGGGGAGCACTTCCTATGTGTAAACATTTATTCATTTAAATGTTTGTCGATTGTCGGTAGCTTATTGTCAATTATATGGCGCCAAATTATGAACTAAAATATGTACCCAAAAATATCGTAAAGAAAAAAGTTGAACAAACTTTTGATATAAATTAATCTGCTGATGTGCCAGTATAAAGTCACTATCGATAGCTACTCTTTAGCACGTACTAATTTTTTTTATTTTTAATAAGTTTTTTTTTTCAAATCCAACATTTTATATAACCAATTTAAGATGAAAAGATTTAAAGAACCACACATGATCTTTAATTTGAGATCACAAGATTAAAAATGATTCTTAATTTTTTAAATTTTGTAAGCAGTCAAACTAAGACACTTAAATTGAATTGGAAGGTGCATATCGGTTTTATTTTATGTAAATTTATATATTTAAATTTTTAAAAAGAGAATGACGCTTAAATATTGTAATTTATATAAATTATCAATTATCGCATTAATGTTGAATTAAAAAAATAAAAGGGCAAAAAACTTAAGTATACAACTATATAGGTTTAATAACCACTAGATAGCAGTAGTTCTATTTTTCATTTACATCACAATAGTTTTTTTTTCAAATATAGCAAATAAATTATTTTTTTAAAATGAAAGAAAAAAACATAAAAAAAAAGAGACCCCTAATTACGTATGATTTTTTATGGTAACAAATTTTAATTCCTTAAATTGCTCTACCTATGTTATTCACTTACCACAAATCTCTCTCATAACCAAAATACTAGTATACTAACCACAATCAAACTCTTTCTCTCTTCTGATAATCGTTTCAATGGCGGAAAGCAACAACATCTCAGTACGACGAAAGATGGGATGATCATGTATTTTCAATCTTGTTTATTACGTATAAAATTTGTAGTTTTAATCGATTTTATAGTAAATCATATTGTTTTTAATTAATGTTTGATATAAATCAACGTGGTTACCAAAGAAAAAAAGCATTTTGTAATCTTGTATAATAAACTAATTATTATTATTTAATTTACAATGTTCATATCTTGGTTATGCAGTAGGTTTTTTTATTGACGTTTTAATGAAAATTTTGTTATGCGATAGAATTTTATGTTAAATATTTTTATGTTTAGTTTTCAATGAATTGTATAGTATTATTTGTGTTTACAATCAATTGTGCAGTTGTAATTTATTTTGTGGTTACAATACATTGTGTATTATTTTTTCTTTTTTATATAAATTAGTTGGTGATAGATAGAATATGGTTATAAACCACATTGATGATATGTTAGTTTTATGTTGAATATTTACTTTATTGAGAAGTGTTATTTGACACCAAAGTTAAGTCGATTTCTACACCATTCATAATATGATAAATCATTTTGTACTTTAGTGATGATTGTGGAAATAATTGCACATACTTTATTAGATGATAGGATACTGCATTGTATTGTTATAAGATATAAATAAAATTCACTTTAGAAGTCATGGTTTAACATTGGTAAAATTCTTGATTATATTATGATGTTATGTATTGTATGATTGAAACATATATCAAAAATCAATTTTGAACCAATTGCACACCTATTTATTTATATTTTGTTATAGAGGTATTGCAAATGATAAAATTGAAATGGACACCAATATTAAACCATAATTTGATAACACATTTGTATATGAATTTTATTGGGATAAAAAATAATTTGCTTTATGTTTTAATTCGATTTTGATTATTAAAAATAAAATAATTTTTTATGTGAGTATGTTTTTAACTGTATATTGTAATATAACGCAGGAATAATGTAACTGAATATCCGTCATACAATTACGATCGGTGCTAAAAGATTCATTGTCTTTCTACGTACTTGAATGTGTAGTTGTGGTAGATTTCAGCATGATGAAATTTCTTCTAGTCATACTATTGTTGCTATCTGATACAGAGACAAACATGGTGATGACTATTGCTCAGCGTATTACAATAATGAAAATTTTTGAGATACTTATGCAATACCAATTGTACCTTTGCCATGCAAATGCACATGAGAAATCCCATCACATATTTTAGGAGAAATAGTGTTTATCATCACATGCAAGACGACAATCAGGAAGACCACCAAAATACGATCGTAAGAAGAAATTTAACGAGGTGAAATTCAAGAGGCTGGTCTAAAGTAACTTGTAGTAAATGTGCTACAGCGGGACATAACAAGAAGACTCGTACGGAATTTTCACTTCAAAATTAACATTGGTAGTTTTTTTAATTTTTATTTAGAACAATAATTTTTGTAGTTAAATATTTAATGTTATTAACGATTTACCGGTGTTATTTGTTAATGGTATTCGTTCTAGTATTTTTTAATAGTATTCATCCTAGTATTGATAACTTATCCATTGTCAGAAAGTTAATTTTTTTATGGTTTAAAATGTTCTTTTGGCAAAAATTAGATGTTAAAATAGTTTCATATATATTGGTATATTTAAAGGTATGTTTTCTAATAATTGTTGGTGTAATGTTATTTCAATAGTTGGTACAAGTGTTTGTATATTGAATGGTTGATTATTCGTTGAAAATATGGTACAAATTTGTGATATTTATTGATATATATTGAGTTATATCGTTGGATTAACACACGGTGTATTCATCTTAAGAACATAATTACTTAAGAATTACTAGGGGGCATTTAATGGTATAAAATTACCTATTAATATAAGAATAGTTTTATGTTACAATTTAAATATATCAAATTATATACCAACTTTAAAAATGATTGAATAATGATTACTAATTCAAAATGGTAATTTACAATTTAAATATATCAAATTGTGAAAGTTAGTTTTTTTTATGGTATAAAATATTTTTTTGGCGAAAATTAGATGTTAAAACTTAAAATAATTTCATATATATTGGTATATTTAAAGATATATTTTATAATAATTATTGGTATAACATTATTTCTATAATTGATATAAATGTTTGTATATTAAATGGTTGAATATTCATTAAAAATACGGTACATATTTGTGTTATTTATTGATGTATATTGAGTTATATTGTTAACTTAACACATGATGTATTCATATAAAGAATAGAATTACTTCAAAACTATTATAGGTCATATATGGTATATACATATTAATATAAAAGTAGTGATATTGTTAGTATAAAATTCTGTAGTGCCTATTGATACCAAATGGTAAGGTTATACCGTTTTAAACCACAACAATTATGTTTAAAAATAAGATCTATTTAAAGAAGGATTACAAATTGAGAGACGGCAAAAATTAATTTTCTAATTAATTGAATAAAAAGTGAAGAGAGAGAAAAACATAATTTTTTAAAAGAAGTAATTTATCAATTCCAAAAAATCAGCATACTAATCCCAAAAAAAAGGAAAAAAATGGTATAATATATATCTCATTTTTTTAATTATGTTTATAATTAAAAACCTTATCTTATAAATAAAATAGAGTAAATATATATATATTGTTAATTAAGGTCTTAAACAAAATATTTGATTTAAGGCTACAATTCATAATTTAGTGTTAAGGCTACCATTAATAATTTGATTTGATTGAATAAAAAATTTTGAGATAGAAAATCAGTTTATGGGCAAAAAATAATATAAAAGAATATAATTATGGTTAGAAAGCCAAAAAATAAACAATAATTACCAATCCCATAAATTTAGCACATAACCCCCCCCCCCCCCACTCCCCCTCCCCAAAAAAAAGAAAAGAGGAAAAGAAATATGGATACTAAAAAATATATTAAAAAACTTTGAAAATTAAATATTCTGTTATGTTTGTAATTAAAAACCTAGTTTTGTAAATGAAAAAGAGTATATACACATATTATTAATTAAAGTCTTAAATAGTATATTCTTGTAATTTTTCATAAAAATAATTAAGGTCAAAGTTTGTGACCGCAGGCTTTTAATTATCTTTTCAATGACTTCGTTAGTCAAATTTTTTATTTTTGATGTTCACTTCCCCATTCTTTGGGAATTTATTGTCAATTTTAACTGTTACAATGTTTTTATAAAATAAAAATAAAATTCGTAATCATTATTTATTACTACTCGATCAAGTGAAATTGAACATTGACAATGACCAACACCAAAATCTTCTCATCTCGTTAAGGTTCTTTTTACGTTATATATATTGATTATTAAAAGAAAGTTTATACTGTCAACAGAATTTAACAAAATATATATAGCAATTAGCATGCTGTTATATTTTTTTTTCTTCATGTTATTAATAAAATTAACTGTGTGGCAAGTTGTTATTCTAATTTTGAAGTTATTACATCAGACTTTATAAAAGAAGTATATGTTATAAATTCCTCATAATTGCGTCATTTTTTAAAATTAGTTTCTTTCTCCCCAGCCAAGTTTAAGTAGGCTGGTAGTATTTAATTGAATAGGTAAAAACTTTAAAAACTCATTTTGCAATTTGTGGAAACTGACCACTTGAATTTAAGTTAATTAAGTGTAGTGATGCCTTGTTGACCAGTGTAGAGTCATGTAGGGCTGAGCAGGTTCATTCTAACTTTTTTTTGATGGAAAATTATATAGTTTGTACATGGTTAAAGTTAATTTTTTTATATGTATATATAGGTAATATTAGGGCTGCGTATCGGTCGGTTCGGTTCGGTTTTGAAATTTATCGATTTGACTTATTGGTTATCGGTTTGTAGAGATGCTAAACCGTTAAAGAACCATTAAGATATTGACTTATCGTTTATTGGTTTATCGGTTATTGATCGTTATTGGTTTGGTTATCGGTTTAACCGTTAAGATTTGACACAAAAAAAAAGTCATTAAAAATCACGTAGAAATAAGGTGACAAACCAAATGAACCATGCACATGAGTTCACAAATAACATCTTCCTAAAAAGCAAACACTTTTACATTGTAGAATACCCAAGAGTTTGAGACAGCCAAAAATAAAAGTAGGAAACTAAACTCTAAGTCAAGGACTTTATATACAAAATGATAAAAATATAATTATTTAATTTACTATCGGGTTATCGGTTAATCCGTTAAGAAAAAATCTCAAACCGTTAAGAATCGATAACCCTATAACAAAAAAAATTAAAACCGTTATCAAAACCGCTAAACCAATAACCCATTACTTATAAATCAATAACTTTTTTTCGGTTCGGATTATCGATTTCGGTTCGGTCTTGAACAGCCCTAGGTAATAATATAGCAAATGTTGACCTCTTTGGCTTATTTTTGTGTTTACTTCTTTATATTTTGAACCATTTTAGTGAAAATTCTGACTCCATTTATAAATGTGTGAAATTATACATCAGTTAAAACTTTCACGTGAATATAATGTATACTTTAATTTTTGAGGGTTTTATGACTCTAGTTATAGCTAGTAAATTGCATAATTTTTAATAAGTTGGCCCTAGAGGTACTACAGTTTGAATACTATTAGTGGCTGCCAACTTGTCATAAATAATTTTAAGATCATAAATATGCAAAAAAAAAAAAAACAGGACCATTCATACAAGGTTAATGAAAATGAATTGTCACTTGAAATTGTGAAACTTGTAATGTCAATATCGTAAAGTTTATTATTGAGATAAAAATGTAGTATATCTTGAGACGTGCCATATACATTGATTTCATGGCCCCCGTCTTATCTTATATTTTCTTGCGGGGTGTTGATTTTCCCACAACGATTGTGGATAGATATTTGGATTCTTTATATGCTCTTTTACCATTTTCTTTTTATTAGCTAATTTTTTATGTGGGTAGGAAAAGGGGAAACTAAGAAGGGAATTAGAAGATGAAAATCGAACCCTCATCAATAAAATGAAAGTTTAAATAATTAACTAACTAAACTATTAAGATTATATTTTGATTAAATAAAAAGAAATCACCTTGTATTTTTTAATGTTTAGTAAATAAAAGGCCATTTACCCAATAAAACTCAATAAGACATTTTTTACAATTTTGCAAGACTAGAGATCCAATGCCCTCACTTTGATGTGGCAAATTTCTCGTGATCTCTCACCCCTTTAATCGGAATTAACAACTAGTATTAAGTACAACCAACTTTTATTTTTTAACTTTATAATATAATATGTTTTAAAGTTTTATTTTTAAGTACAACCAACCAGCTAGTTCTTGGAAAGGGGAAGAAGATGCATAAAATAGTGAAGGGGAATAAAGAGAGAGATACAAATTACTTTTCCATTTTCAAAATACTTGTCATCGTTATTTAAAACATCTGATTTGGAATAGTTATCGTTTTAGAAGTTTAAATTAAAATCTTTTTTTTTTTCATTGTATCTCTAGTCTTAATCATTCTTGAAGATCATAAACATCTCAATTATTATACATATATAAAATAAATATACAATGAAGAAATATTATATCTTAAGATACAAATAATAATAAAATAATTAAACATCATTTGTTTAAAAAATATATAAATAAAAAACACGACAAATATTTTAAGACGAGGAGTACCAATTAAATTTGGAAGCATTATATTGATCAATGGAAAGGGACAATTAGGGCCTTCATATCTTTTATCGGACAAAGAGAAAATCATATTGGACCCTCTGTAAATATAAAGAGAGCAATTGTTCTTTGAAGATATAATCCACTTGCGCCATTAGTTAATTTATTAATTGTACCCTACTGTTCTCGTTTTAATGATTTATCACGAATCACAAAAGCAATGTATCAAAAAGATTACATACAAATTTGGTCAAATTTAATAACTTTAGTTCAAATATTATTGTTAAATTTAAAATTTAATTACTATTAATAATAAATATTATAATTCTAAGGGTTCGTTTAACGAGCGATATAAAATTATAATTTTAAAAGCGTCGGATTGATAAATCACATATCTCCATGTTTCTATGATATATATCCAAATGCTAATTTGAATCATGATTTATATCACAGGTCCAAAACACTACTACTAAATTCCACTACATTCAAACCTTGGAATTATATTGAAGAAAATTTACTAAGAAATGTAGATTCACATGCCCTAAGAATTGAAAGTGATTTGGAGAGTTACTCTATTTGGTGTACTGTCCTTACAAGACAAAATTATTGAAAAGAAAAAAAATAGTAGATACTCATGCATTGCATCTAAAATTTTATTTTTACTACAAAAGGATTTTACTTATCTGTTTTGAAAATTGATGAAATAAACTTCATAAAAATATTGCACAAGTACTTCTGAAATGTCGAATATCTATAAAAAATAACTTTGCTATCTCACAAAAGTATAGATAAAATCTATATATATCCTATTCTTTTTGGACTCAATTTGTGGGACTTTAACGGATATGTTGTTGCACTATAATAAAAGAAATATTTTGTCGCAATAGATTTTCTTTTATCGGTAATATTTCTTGTCACAAAAAACATTTAGCAATAATTGAATTAATGTCATTATATTCAAAATTACTAAAGCATTTAGCAATATTCATATAAAGTATAATTAGTTATAAATACTTATATTATATTATTATCGCTTAATAATTATCACAAAATCCTTTATTCATCAAAGTGTTGTTATTGTACTCAAGAACTGAAGTTGAGCATAAGTGGACAAGAGCACGAGTTATTGAGTCACATGACATGCCCATTTTCGACACAGACACAGGTCTTGGTTTACACAAATGAAATTAAATAATTGAGTATATACAGGTATTAATATTAATAATAAATACAAAAACTATAAGCTAGTACTATTATTTTCCAAAATTAATAAAAACAATTAATTAAAAAACATAGCAAAATTAAAGAGTAAAACAAGGATAAAATTTAAAAAGATTGAAAAATACATAAGTGTGGACGTAATGATTCTGTGTTGAGAGCAGAGAGAATTTTACCGTCGACATGAATGGAATATATTATTTTATTTTGACAACATTTTATTGTGTTGCAAATTCTGTGCATGTACAATAAAGATTCCACTTACCATACTTCTTTACTTAATTCATGTATTACATTAGCTCCGGTAAATATGTAATCTACATTATAAATCAACTACAAATAACGACATGTATAACAATCATAAATTAGTTTTTTTTTTAAAAAGAAGAAGTTAAAAGCACTGATAATGTAAAGTTAAAAAGTCGAATAATTTTAAACTTTATTCTAATGTAGTATCAATTAATATTGTCTTTATTCTAAAGCGCTTAGGTAAAACTTTACGAATCACTTTCATTGATTTCGTTAATATTTGCAATATTCTTTTGAAACACTTTCATTGATTTCGTTAATATTTTGCGATACTTTTTATACTCAACTATTTTTCATCGATACCAAACCTTTAATTCTAGATTTACGTAAAAAAATATAGTGTAATGTATGAAATTTCTTTACTAAAAAATTCGATTCAAAATTTGTAAATGAATAAATTCCTAATAAAAAGTGCTTTTATATTATAGTCTCATGTCCGTTGTTGGTTGAAAAGTAAAAAAATTGTAAGAGGGGGTGCTTCTCTATTATAATCCCCTTTTATTAAAAAAAAAATCTCTATTATAATCCCGATCGTGAGATGTAAATTTAATTATTTTTTATACATTTGAGCAATTTGTAAGTATCGTTAAAAAATGAAAAAGTCTTATGGATGGTTAATGAGATTGATGATCTCTTTATAATATTTAGGCAATTATTTTCTCTATATCCTCCTTGAATGTGAGATGGAGTGTTAAAGAAAAATTGTCATTAACAAGATGTTGATCTCCTCGTAAGACTTGATCAACTCTGCTTTATTTGAGTTAGCTTTTTAGAGTGTGAATTAGCTAACAACACCAACTACATAGTTACTTTTCGGATCGAGTTAGGTTCAATGAACAATATCTTTACCCAATATTATATTGAAACCCATATTAAGCTGTCATAGTTTACCAAAATACCATAGACAAAATTAATTTATTCATATAACAAAAATAAAAAATTCACTAATAAATCCACAAAACAAGACAAAGAACACACAGAAATAGATGCCATGAAGTAACCCTTCCACCAAACACCAACCCCTTTACCTTGATCCCCTTCCACATTTCCATCTCCCTAACCTTCATTCTCCCCTTCTAACATCATATTCATCTTCCTCTCAATGTGATCACTCACTCAACCATGGCTACTCTCCTTCGTCCCCTTTTCTCTCCTTTCCTCTCTCTTCTCTTCCTCTTACTTCACCTCGGCTGCTTCATCTTCTCCCCCTCCTCCTCCTCATCATCCCAAAATCACCCTTCAAAAAAACGAAAACTCTCTTCTCATCGTGATTCTTCACCGCCGCCACCGCCTATTCGTCTCAAATCCTCAACCACCAACGCCATTTCCTCTTCATGGTCTTATATCAAACGTATTTTCTCATCCAATAAACAAAAAATCAACACCCCAACTCACCATAACCCTTCAATTCAATCTCCCTGTTCTTCCACAAGGTCCCTTCAAAAACCCATTACATCCGAAGACCCAATTAACCGCTCCGTTTCTCCAATACCCGAATCCGAAATCACCTCCGATCAATTATTCTTCCCTTTACGAAACGATATATACCCATGTACTTTATGTGGGGAAGTTTTCCAAAGCCCGATTCATCTCGAACAACACCAATCGATTAAACATGCAATTTCGGAACTCACAGATGGGGATTCCGGTAACAACATAGTTCGAATCATTTTCCAAACGGGTTGGACCGATAAAGTGAAGAACCCGGTTATCAATCGGATCCTAAAGATCCACAACAGTAAACGGATCCTAACCCGGTTCGAAGAGTACAGAGAAAGCGTTAAGCTAAAAGCGAGCCGAAACGCCGTCGTTAAGAGAGACGAACGGTGTATAGCTGACGGCAATGAGCTGTTAAGGTTTCACTGTACAACTTTCATGTGTGAGCTAGGGCAAAATGGTAATTCCAGCATATGTACTCAACAGTACTGTAGTGTATGTGGAATTATAAAAAGTGGATTCTCACATAAGATGGACGGAATTTCCATGCAACCTACCAGCTGGAGAGGACACGTGTCGGTACCTGAGGAGATCGAGGAGGAATTCGGGTTCATGAACGTGAAACGTGCGATGCTGGTGTGTCGGGTAATTGCGGGTCGGGTCGGGTGTGATCCGGGTTATGTGGATAAAGAAGATTCCGGGTTTGATTCGTTGGTGGGCAGAGAAAACGGGTCTCAGATGAGATTGGATGAAGAAGATGAGCTATTGGTATTTAATTCAAGGGCTGTACTTCCTTGTTTTGTGATAGTGTATACTGTATGATTAGTGATAATTAATATTATGCTGTGTGTTAATTATTCCATGTCAAATTTGGTGTTAATTTTCAGCATTACAACTTTATAGAATAGTACTTAATATAGATTACCAGTGTGAGTGCATCATAATTTGAGCATGTTTGAGAGAGTTAAATTGAGTTGAAGTTACGTACTGTCCGTGTAAAGATTTGTTTACCCTCTTAGGTTATTTTTAAGTCGAGTGTATATGGAACTAACCTCTTTAATTCACAAATAAGAATATGGTCCGAGTACACATCAACCTCTTCCGACTAGATATATAAGAGGGCTTAAAATAGGTAAAAACGATTAGAAATAGTCCAAAGTGTAGTATAATATGAGTACTTAGTTTCTAAGAACCCTAATTATTAAACTTGTGGTACAATATATAATCCAAATTGACATTGTAGGATCCTATTTAACACACTTAAGTTTGTACTTGACTGCAAATTAAAGTAATTATCTTTATGAGTACTTTTGGATATCTTCTTGTATAAGGTTGCGTTTGTAATTAATTTAATATAAATAATGAAGATATATAGTACACGTATAGTAATAGTATCACATGGTTTGTAGAAGGGGACTAGTGGGATAATAGTGACTCATTTTTGCACGAGGACATGCCTCAATATGCTGTAAAGCTACCTAGCTATAAGGGTGGTGCAAACTGTTAAACATCATTTTAGTCATTAAGGAGGAACAATTTGGTGTACATAATCATTACAAATTAAATATATATAATCTTAATTACTTTGGATAAATAGTATGATCATTGATCATCTGTAACACATCACCAACGGATGTGGTGCAACAGAGGAGGCTGCTCCTCCCTTAATCAGAGGTTTCAGATTCGAGATCTGAATATAGAAAAATCCTATAATGCTTCTATGTAGCGCGAATCCGAAATAGTCGGGTTTCAATCCGGCTACCGAACTGTACACCCATTGTATTGTGCCAAGTAGATTAAATCAGTATCTAAGAAATATTAAAATATTAGAATAATAATAAGGAATCCAAGGATTCATCGAAAGAATCCATAATCTAAAAATAAACTAAATAAAAACCAAGAAAGGAAGAAAGAAAGAAGGAAAGATGAGTTAAGGATATATCAAAATACATTTAAAATATTTCAATGTTTTGAGTTCCTTAAACTATTACGAAATGTTCATCAAAACACAACTGAATTATTAGTTGTTTTACTTGGAATTTAAGGTAGAAAATTCACACACCTAATAGTTTTCATATAAAACTCAAAAAATTCAGAATATTTTAGGTGTATTTTTTACCCTTCACTCAACAAAAAATTAAGGGCGAAAAACACAAATCTACTAGCTTAAGATCAAACTACTTCCCTTCACGTGAGTTTTCAATATTATGAATCTTACCAAAATTTAGACTTCAGATACACGGGGGTCAAAATTAG
Source organism: Solanum appendiculatum (assembly GCA_018342035.1). Lineage (NCBI taxonomy): Eukaryota > Viridiplantae > Streptophyta > Magnoliopsida > Solanales > Solanaceae > Solanum > Solanum appendiculatum. The sequence continues at coordinate 562,024 of JAGDQO010001046.1, read as the reverse complement.
GTGTAGTTTGTCCAGATACACTATATCCAAGTGGATTCGCTCGCCTCTCTCCCTATATATTTATTTCAGAATGTACCTGGAATTCTTGTATCCCAAATACATGTATGTAGTGTGATTCACATGTATATGAAATACATAAACTATCTCGCTCGCCTCCCTCCTATCTCACTCGCATCTCTCCCTATTTCAGTGTACTTGCTAACAAAAATACATGTATACAAGTGTATCTGACTTGAAATTTGGTATAAAATTGTTAATTAGTGAGACGATAAATAATTATTTCAAACTATAGGGAGAATCAGTAAATATGATAGGAATGTTTGTGTAATTAGGTAGTTTTTCCAAAAGTTAATCAAGGAGAAAATGAATGTTAACTCAATGTCTAACTAAAACATTGGGCCGGCCCAAAAGTAACATCGAAACAGTACCTTGTAATCCAGCCCACTAAAATCACCCATTCTTGAGCATCGTGCAAAACCCGCCATTTTCTCACCCGCAAAAACCTCAGTTTGAACTTTGAACATACGTGTTTCTCCATTAGAGGAACTCTCCAGTAGAGTATTAATTGTTGTTGAAGATTGATAGAGCTCAAAGGGCACAAAAAAATGGGGAAAATGAATACTTTATTCACAAAAAATTGACTAATTGCATAGTTTTGGCCTCGAATTCAGTTCCCTATAAACCCAAATTCAACTTTGCCCCTTCTTCTCCTGGAATCCCGTTTTCTGATCTAGATTTAGCTTCATTCTCCATTAATTATCCCTTATTAAAATATTCCCCATTGTTTTTCCATTGCCCCCATGTCTTCTTCTATTGCCTGTATGGTTTTCTCAGATTCACGCTTTCCATTTGCTTTGCGTACTCTTCAAAAAGCACTCCTTTTCTCCTCTCACGTCTTTTACGTGAGCTTTTTTGCTGTACCCAGGTGTTTGAAGCATTGTTCGGAACCTAAATTTGCGATTTGGGGTTTCTTAATTTATTATCAAAAGGGTATTTTTAGCTGGTGTTCTTATATGTAGTGGCTGAGATTGGAGAATAACTTGTGGGCATTAGGAGATTTTCGTTCTTGATTGGAATCTGAAAATTTAAGGGTATGCTCTTCAGTGTTGTTTATTCTCATTTTGTATTTACAAAAACATTTAGCTTAAACCTTTTTTAGTGGTTTAATTATTCATATAAATATGATTTTAGGATTTGGGAAAAGAAATAGTGCTAATTAGGAATTGGAAAGATTGTATAGGTGTTTTAAGTTAGTGTTTCTTATAGCTGTTTCATTTGTAAAGATCATATCTTTAATTCGTCTGCTTAACTTTAAATGTTCTCTTGGCTGTTTTGTTTCTTTATATGTTGTACAGAACTGTGGTTGGAAGAATGGGTTCTTCCCTTATACTTCTGCACTGAGAGTAGCTGAAGATGCAGGACTTAAACAAATGTTATACTGGGTTTTATAGAGCCCTAATTTTACGTGAAAGGATAAACTGTTAATATACGAATGAAATGGACTCATGTAGATTGATAGAGAGGGATCATATAGTAGCTGACTCATTGATTGAATGATGGGTTTTCCATTGGTTGGCAGTTAACCAAATTCAGATACTGCTAGCGTTACTTTTCATTGTACCAAGGAGGAGCAAAGCAGTATAAACTGTAGGCACCAATGTTGGCATTACATTTTATTCAAATGCACAGTTTTATACAATTAGTTGCACTGGTGTAGCAGACTGCTGATAGATTTTAGCTGCTATCAATGCAATTCAGAGCTCTTTCTGTGCATGTTGAAACTGATTCCTTTTCTTCTTTCTTGATTAAAGGTTGATTCAATGTCCTCGGCAGTTAAGTTGGAATCTGTTATCTGTCAGAATGGCGAGGAACCAGATTATACATCTGTGAATGGGAATGTGGCATTTGCCAAAAGATTAACTGTAGTGCGCAAAATTCTTGAGGGATTTCGTAGGCAAGGAGATTTGTCGGCTATCAAGACATCAATTGGTGCAGTTCGAAGAGTAGCAAGCAACAGGTGTTGTGCTGTTCAACTCTCTACTAGAAATCTTCCCTTCTCTTTCTTCTTCATTTTATTGGTCCAGGGGTAGGAGTTATGAAGCATACTTTCCCTTTAAGAGCTCTCTTTTTGATTTTTTTGTCATCTCTTTCTATGTTATTTGTTCTTTTCATGTAATATCATTCTAGCTGAATGACAAGCAAGCCACACACATTCTTCAGTTTGATTTCATTGGACTTCCCCATTGTCTTATTTTGCTTTCGTGGATGTTACTGTTGTTTTATTGAATAAGAGATGCTCACTAATGGAACTTCATGGCTTGTATGATAGATATGTGAATGCTAGCCAAACATTTTGTAACCCTGTATTGGAGTCTTCTTCTTGCCTTTAAAATAGATCTTTTTGAGTCTTCTAAAGATCAACTAATGGGTAGTTGTCTAATAGCTAGCTATTATCGTTCAACTTAGCATCATTACAATTTCCATACCTTCTAAATACAGTTCTCTTTATACACTATCTTGAAAGGCAAAGAAAAAGTTCTACCTTGGCAACAAACATGTCATTGACTGAAAGTTTATCTATTGTGGATGTATAAGCTTTGGAATATTTTTCAGAACTGCTCCCCAGTTAGATACAGAGACCTTTGACATCTTCCAACTGGACGAGGCGAGGGCCTGTTCTGAAAAGTGATAAGCAAATGAATGATGATATCATAATGACCTATTCTTTCATCTCACAGGTATTCCAAAAGTAATCAAGCTGTGGATGCGGAAGAGAAAAGGGAACATGGATCTGGAAGAAATTCTGGCCCTCTTTTGTCTGGAACTGCATATTGCCTTTCTTCTTGTTGCATGATCATGCTGAACAAAATTGTCCTTTCAAGTTATTCTTTCAATGCTGGGGTCTCATTGATGTTTTACCAGGTATTCTCTACTTATGGTTGACCATCTTTCCACCCTTGGGAATAACAAGATGAGGCACACTAATGCTTATGGTTAAACATGATGCTTGTTTTATCATTTGCTCCATTTTGATCTCCATGGAGAAACTTTTGATTCATCCTTTTGCATGTCCAACATCCTTTTCAACCTTGATTTTGACAGTCTCTAAACAAATCCCTCACATATTACATTCTTTACCTAGTTCCCGGAACTTACTGTCTACAGATGTTATTTTATGAAAGCTTATTCTATTTGTACATCTTGCAGAATCTTATTAGTACTCTTATAGTTGGTATATTGGGTTGCTCTGGAGCAGTTACAGTGGAGAAGCTCAGTTGGAAGCTAATTAAAGTTTGGATCCCCGTGAATTTGATCTTCATTGGCATGCTTGTTTCAGGCATGTATAGGTAATATCTGATAAGTCTAATCTCACCATAGATTTAGTAATGATTAGCGGCACATCATTATTCCAATGACATTTACTTGTGCACCTTTTCAGTTTGAAATACATAAATATTGCAATGGTGACAATTCTGAAGAATGTGACAAATATTTTAACAGCAATTGGAGAGCTGTATATTTTTGGGAAGAGGCAGAATCAGAAAGTGTGGACCGCCATGTTTGTTATGGTATGTTTATGTCATTCATCTATAAAATGTATTCTTAGTCAAAAGGGTCACATCCTCAAGTAAAATGGTCTTTGTAATTTATATGCTGTATATACAGTTATCGTGGTCCATATCAAATCATGGGAGAACTCGGTACAGTAAATCTGCAGTTACCACTACACAGAACTACAGAATTCCTACCAAGCATTTACTTCCCTGATTTTAATTAGATGACAGTCACATATACCTCATTTCTCACTGTGTTAAAATGATGTACTAACATTTAATTTAGAGGCAACAAAATTTGATTCAACTGTTCCACTTCTCGTTTTAATTTTGTAAGGGCCAAAATAGAACTCCGTCTGGCTTCTCACTCAGTGAATGATTAGTTAATGCTGTTGTATAAATACTATCTTCTTGCTTTTTCAGATTATCTCTGCTGTATCTGGAGGTATAACAGACCTCTCATTTGATGCTACGGGGTATGCTTGGCAATCAGTTAATTGTATTCTCACTGCAAGCTACTCAGTATGTACTTTCTTCTTGATTCTGCTGCTCATCTTGATTGCTCATACCAAGATTTTGCATAGAAATTGTCTCAATGACTTCTTTGAATCATAAGAAAACCATAAATCTAAACTTTTAATCATATAACAAGTCAAACTTCAAAATATATGTTCTTCATTTCCCTAATATGTTGATGTTCATTGGGCATCAATTTTCAACAGCTCACATTGCGACGTGTCATGGACAGAGCAAAGCAATTTACAATATCTGGATCTCTTAATGAAGTTTCCATGGTGTTACTGAACAATGGGATATCTATACCTTTTGCTATCATCTTGATCTTCCTGTTCGATGAATGGCGTTACGTAATTAATGCGTAAGTGTTATATTACACTTTTGAGCATCCCAGCAGTCTCCTTTTTTAAAAAAAAAAATCCTTCAGGTTGAGGTTCCCAAATGATAATTGCTGTTTCATCCCATTCTTGTTTCATTTGCAGGGATGTAATTAAGATTCCAATGTTTTGGGTTGCTGCGACAGCCAGTGGGCTGCTTGGGCTAGCCATTAGCTTCACATCAATGTGGTTTTTGAAACAAACTGGTCCAACCACCTACAGGTGATTTATACTCGCTTGAATTTTCTTGGGATTTGCATCATGAACTACTTAACATTAAATGGTTTATGTGATAAAAGGCATTCTGCTAGCTTGTTGATTATCAAGAAATGGACCCAAGTGAGCACTTTGGCATGGATTTAATTCTCGATGGATATTCAACATGCTCTCCATTTCCTATATTTTTTCCATATATCTCTCAAGAGAACTGGAGGAATGCTGGAAGATGTAGAATTATTTCTATCATTTAAGCCTGCTATAAGTCTTCGCTGATAACACTTAGACAAGGTTAACTCGCATTATAATGGGACGAAGGAAGAGAATGGAACAAACCTGCCTTAATGAGATCTTCATTTGTGTTAGTAATATTGTAAAGATATAGTAATTCAAGCTTATAGTTTACTTGAAAAGTGGTATCAGAGTCATTCTTAAATTTCACATTTTCCTTGCTTTATGAGGTATATTTGAAAGTTAGGACTTCATGATTAATCCTATACTCTCTCCTCTTCACAGTCTTGTGGGTTCCTTAAACAAGATTCCCATTTCTATTGCTGGCCTTTTGGTGTTCAAGGTTCCTCTCAGTATTCCAAACTTATTCAGCATACTGTTCGGTAACGTGAACAATCCAGATTCTATTCTTGAAAACTTTAGGAAACACTCTTATTGATTATACCTGACTGAAATTTACCAATGCTTTCAGGTCTACTTGCTGGAGTACTTTTTGCCAGGGCTAAGATGTCTTGACAGTATGCTATGTCAAGATAAGTGATTTGCAACCTGAAATATCAAATGTCATGCCTATGTATCAATAATAACACCAAGGGATTCACACAAGTTTCCCTACACACAAGTCATTGTAGGCACTAGGCAGTAGTAGCCCAAAGGAAGATTTCATATTAAATATTATATATTTGGTTTGTCAGATGCTCATTCAAGTGAAATGAAGCATCTATCATTTTTGGTTTTTGTGAGCAGTAATTATCCAATTCAGTCATCTGAGCATCTTTTTTCTGGAATATAGTTCAAATACTTCAAAATGATGCATATATTACACTGTAGAAAAGGAAAAAATAGCGTTAATGATAGTGTCACTTAAGGCAAGAGCAAACTCCAAGAATTGTCATACTCTTATGGACATTAACCAATCTACTGCCCCAAACATTAATTTTGGTAAGCCCAATGTAATTTTCAGGTCCAATAGTAAACAAGAGGTTATCTCCAACCACGTATCCATTTTGATCAATCCAATTCAGTAATAAAAAACCCTACTTATAACAGTGATTTTCAATTCATTATTGATAACTTAAACATTAGACATGCTAGTTAGATGATAATTTTTTTTAATATTGTTGGTCGCACTACTCTTGTTAAAACTTCCCTAAATAGTATACCTAACCATGTAATGCAATACAACATTAGTGGTTGTATCCTTCAAATCGTAACGAGGAAATTAAATATTAAGATCAAAAACCTTTTCGATAATGGTGTTTAGAATTTTAATAAGCGTACTGAGTCTTTCATTTTTGCTATACAAAATACTTATGTTCTTAGTATGATTTCCATTAATGATAAACTTGTGTGTCATCTAATTTCAGATGGTCTATTCGCAATAAATTTTTATTAGAAGCTCTTAGACTTCAAAAAGGATAATATTATTTATAATTGTAACAATATTTTCAACTCATTTGAAAAATTAAGGCCCCAAACAAAGATTAAGTTCTTCAATTGGCTTCTTCACTACAACAGACTACCTACTAATCAACACATTGGCCTAAATATTTCTCCTGCTTGTACATTCTACGATAGTGCAAATGAAATCATTAATCATATTTGTTTTGTCTGCTAAAATGTAAAACTATTCCGGAATACGATTATCCAAAGTTGCTTTAATATTACTCCAAACAACAAAATCACATATTTTTTCTCCTGATAAAAATGGTGTAACATCTTAAATTTAATCAAGATCAATTTCTTATCTTGGAAAGAACTAATCTCATTCTATTTATGACATATTCGATAAGCTAGAAATGACAATTTCTTTAACCGAAAGAAGACGGCCATCAATACTCATGATACCATCGCAAAAACTACTGAATACGACCTTTTAATTGATAAGAATGATATCATTATTAAACATATACTATAAAAGTAAAATGGAATTACCTTCATTACTTAATAATAATATCATTCTTATCAAATAAAAAGATCATATTCAATAGTTTTTGCAATGGTATATATCATGAATATTGATGGGTAGAACCAATGCTACAATCTCTATAGGAACAATACTACTTCTTTATTTTATAATATTGCTACCTATATTTCATTTTAAATAATATTATCTAGTTAACCAAAAAAAACTCTATTTATATAATATAATAGGATACATATCAATTTTGTGACAAAAATTAAAGCCTTATAAGTGTTGGCCTCACTTAACATGATTTGCACAAAATCTTTAGCAAACAGACTTTGCTTAATCTGTGGAAAGCTGTCCATTTGGTACTTCATTTCTTTGCTTTTTTTCACCAATAAAACGTTCATAAACTAAACCTTTTAAGTAAAAGGTGCAGGTAAAAACAAACTAAGGTTAAATTGATGAAATTTATGAAGAAAATACCACTAAGAGTTGTCTGGAAAAACTAGAGAAAAAACAAAACAAACTTTTTTTAAAAAAAAACAGTTGAGGAAGATCTAACCTCTTCACATTTTAAACTCATGAAACGAACAATTGTTCACATTGAACTCCTTACAAATTGTGTTTGAATGAAAGAAACAAACAAAAAAAAAAGAAAGTAAAAATCATGTGTTATCGACATGTAAAAGTTGTTAACACATATTCTTGATGAATCATGGCATACATGAAATCTTTTGAATTTTGTCAAATAATGTGGAAGTACTATTTTTTTTTATTTTTTATTTTTTATTTTAAAAAATTGAATACTTCACAAGCATTTTTTTAGTAGAGTACTTAACGCAATACAGATTATCAGAAGATTTAAGTTATATATACGAATAATATTTTTTTAAAAAAAATTACTCGGACATTGCAATTCAAACTTTTACTGTAGTCGTTGTTATGGATATATAATACATATATTACTAATGGTGTAATAAACTTAAGTTAATTATTAATGTAATTTAACAATTGTGACAAATATTCCCTCCTCTTTATTAGTAAGAATCAGACAAGGATGTGATTATTGTCTAATTTGAAACACTTAAAGTGACATCAGTGATAATGGCATGGGATTTAGCATAATTGCATCATCATTCAAAAACAGGAAGGCGACAACATACTGACATAATATATATATATATATATATATATATATATATATAAATTAAAATAGTTGTCATATTTTACTTATAAAAAGTCTAATAAATTCAATATTTTAAGATATTAGAAAAATTGTAACTTATAGTACTTCGATATGTATAGTTTAGGATAAATCTAAATCATATTTTTAAAATATTAAATTAATTTAATTTTGATTAGTCAAATTAACTCTTAAAAAGTGAACTGGACAATTAATATGAAACGGAGGAATACTACTCTACGATCTTCGATATATTTCCGTTCACTTTCAACTAAAAAGGACAAAAGTTTTAGTTAGAAGATAGCCAACAAAAAAGACAGGAGGAAAACGGAAAAAAAGGGATAAAAAGTTGTGATTTAAGAATAATATATCTATTCTTTATCTCTCAATTTATGTGAGTACAAAATATTAAATTTGACGGTAAATTATATTATTGATCTTCAAAAGTTTAAAATAAAATCATACTTGAAATTACACGAAAAGACATAGCAAAATATGCAAAAAAAATAATATTATTTTACTTTTGTCAATAATAGTTTATATACAATGAAAAAAAAAAATCTAGTCGAATAAAAAGACGAATTTTAAGTATTGTGGTGCCACTACAAAATTAAGATTAATGAAAAAATTATTTTAACTCCCAAACAAAACAGTTAGACATTCACGTAAAACATGATGGAGTATGTAACAAATTATGCAATAAACTGATCAAAAACTGAAAACTATAACATTAAACATTCTTAAAAACACGACAAGATTAAGATAATCCATATTTTAAACAACAACAAAAAAAAGTACATGTAAAGTACCACTACTACTATCCCAAAATACCTTTTTAACAACTCCATTTCTACAACTTAACATTAATTTAATAATAATAATAAGATTAAAAGAAGGTTTTGTTGAAGGTTCCAGCTTGAGATAATTGAGAATTAGATGAATTAATCATCTCCATCAAATCAACTTCCTTAATGTTTCCTCCTCCTGATGTAGAACAACCTTGATTAGTATTATTCATGCTTCCACATCCAAAACACTCTTGATAATTAGAACCATCTAGAAGATACGAAAGGTAAAGGTCAGGAGGATAATATTGAGAATAATCAGGCATGTAATTTCGAACATCATCCGTAACCTTTTTTGTTGTAGTGTAACTCTCAACGTTACACTGAGTAAAAGGATTTTCACTAAAGGAGTTCAAACCAGACGAGGTCTTGTTGAGAAGATCTTGAGTTACTACTTGTGTCTCGATAGTACCATTAGTACTAATATTGTTATGTCCAAATAAACTTTGCATGAAGTTCATTTCTTCATCATGTGTTTGATGAGTGATCAAAGACGGAGAATCGTCTTCGGAGTACGGTGGGGTACTTCCTGTGAAAGTAGTGGCGGTGGAACTGCATCCACTGCCACTATAAGTCCCACCGCCACCGTAAAATGAGGTGGCGGTAGGGGGAGAACTATCCTCACTCATGGAGTACTTGCTTTTAATATAATCTTGGAGGACGGTGGAACGAGAGGACGATAATTTGCGTTCACATTGGGTATCATCAGCTTGATGATTTTTTTTGTTTTTACTTCTCCTTGAATTTTGCCTTCTTTTAGTTGCATTCCAATGATTTTTGATTGCATTTTCAGTCCTTCCAGGAATTCTTTTAGCAATTTCAGCCCATTTGTTTCCAAGTTGCTTGTGTGATTCCACTAGCAACAATTCTTCTTCTTCACTCCATGTATCTTTCTATATAAAAGAAAAAGAATTAAAAAATATTTTTAAAAAATTAAAGATGTTTATTATTTACAAGAAATCTATTTTATAAATTACTTTTTTGAATGAGGAGGACACACTTCTATAACAAACTTTGACGCTTTGTCAAAGAAAAAGTTTTTTTAGTCACGAGAAAATGAAGTTGAAATGAGTCAAGCAATTTTGAAAAGAATGAAAACAAAAATACCTAAAATCAAACCCTAAAAATACATTTTTGAGGGAAATTCTTGTGACCAAAAAGAGGTAAAGACCATACAAATTAATTAACCTTTTTGGTTCAACCTTTAATTCCAAAAAATTAAAAAGAGAGCGAGTATCTTCATGATATATGATTTTATCACCAACCCTAAAAGAAAAAAAAGAAGTTGTGTTGTCGGTCTATCTCATATTCGCAGAAGAACTCGCTTAATGCCATGTCAAAAGTGTAATCAAGTGTTTTTTGACGATCGGAAGAAGCAAAATGAAATCAGGATTGATTTTTATTTTTGGTAATGAATGATTGATTCCTCTATTAGAAACCAACATTTTTATGTTTTTCCATGGACTAGAACATCCTAAAAAATGTTTTCTAATAGAAGGATCATTCATATCCAAAAATAAAAACAACAAAATACCTTGAAATTAGTCTTTGGAAAATTATTGAGTATACATAACACATAAATCAGATAAACACGGGTGGTGTAATAAATCTGAGTGACTTAAAACATCATCACCCAAAAATCTATAGCAAATCTTTGTTCATAGATCATCTTATTTGCAGATATCTAGAGAAAAATGAGACAAATTAATAAGTATAGTTAGGGAAGTAGTAGAAAAAAACTATGAATTTTTTTTTAAAAAAAACCTTGATATCGGGACGTAGATGATTATGCCATCTTTCTCTACACTGTTTTCCTGCTCTTGCTTCCATTTTCTCAGCAATTTGTGCCCATTTTCTTACTCCAAATTGTTTTACCAACCTAAGCAATTTCCTTCATAATCCCAAAAAAAAATGTTAAATATAACAGTAACATAATCAGTATAATTTCATAAGTACATGATCTGATGAAGTAGAACGTACCTGTCTTCTTCATCAGTCCATTGTCCTTTGATCAAATAATTTGTTGATGAATTTCCTTCTTTCGCCTTTTTTCCGCTCTCTTTAACTTTATTTTTTTCATGATCAAACAAACCATTATTTTCTTGTGTTTCATTCATATAAAACCCCTCCATAACACTTGGCTCTGGCAAATTTGGCCAAGAAATAATCCCATTTGCATGGCTACTAATATTACTTGCATTTCCACCAACAAAATGAGAAAATTCACTAAAAACATTTTCATTGTTATTTTTTTGTTGAGGAAAATAATTTTCATGACTCAACAAAAACCTATCTATGGCTGTTAATGGAGGAGGATGATTTTTTGATAAATTTTGATAAGGAAGAAAAACACTTTCTCCTTCCATGGAAAAGAAAAAAAAAAGGAATATTTTCAGCAAAAAAAATTGCTTTGAATAAAAGGAAAGTGAGTGAGTTTTCTTCTTAGGTTTGGAAGATATAGACATAAAAATAGCTAATAAAGAGCTTATAATATGTTATCACTATGTACAGAGCTGAGGGTTAATCTCAGCCGTTGATTTAAAAATCAATCCAACGGTTTAGAAATGAGGTGTGTGTGTAACTCCTGAGCTTCCTCTTTGTGTCAACAGTAGACAGAAATTAAAAGTGGAGAGATTAGTGCTGTCCTTAATTAATTCTCATTATTGCATAATTTTAAAAAAAGTTTAATGGTTTCTAATTCATTTAGAATTTTAATATATTGTTTTATCAATAGTCATGAGATGCTAGCAATATAGTCAAAGTCAAGGCTACTCTAAATAGCCTGAAATAGTATTTTCAAAATGTTCGTAATAATGAATCTTGAAATGTAGTTCAAAGATAATTATTGAGATGATCAAAAAAAATTATGCTTGACAAATAAAGAATATTATTATTCGTATTCAAAAATATTTTAAATATTATTATTTGCGAGGTTCAAAATTGTTATAAGGAAGTCAATCAAATCACAGATGCCTTAGAAAAATGGAGTATTCAAATGAGGAGCAGATTATTTTTATGCATGTTCATCTCCCATTGATGGGCATTGAATCTTACGGACTTGATCTCATAAATATGGAGTCCCTAAAACATAAGTAGAGGAAGAATTATTTTGTACAAAATTAATTAAATTGAAATGTTATAGTTATTTTTGTTTATCACGCTGAATTTGTATATTTATGTAAAATTTGTACAATTTTTGCCTAAGTTTTACTTTTGCAAGGTAACTATGGACTGTGATCTGAAACGCTGGGTTGGGCTTATGCTCTCTTTAGCTTTGTAATTGTATTTATTAATATAAAAATCATGTCATCATACAATAATAAACTTTAAAAAGTCATGAATGTGTGAAAAAATGAATTATAAGGACATTATTATACATATTTGGTAAGAGATAAATTAACGACGATAAAAGATAATTAAATATGTAGATTTTTTTAGCAAATAAACGATATATACATAAAGAAGATTGGTTAATTTGAGAAAATATCAAGCAAATAACTTTTTTTTAATGTCTGGCGTACTTAAGTCATGTTGCTTATAAAAAAATTTAAAGTTTTTTTTCAAGGTACTAGCAAAATGTTTTTTCAATCATTTAGAATTTATTTTTTACTTTACCAACGATCAGGAGATGCTAGACCATCAATTATAAGGCTATTGTTATACACATTGGGTAAAAGACAATAAGTGTGCAAAAAATGTGCAAATTTTATTTTGCAAGAGATAAATAAGTGTGTAGATATTTTTACAAATGAATGATATAAACATGAAGAAAATTGGTTAGTATAAAAAATCTCAACAAAATAGAGTATTTACTCTCGACTTAAGTACGTCATGTAGCTTATAAAAAATTATAAGGATTGTTTTCCTAGGGTACAAGAAAACTACTTATCCAATCATTTAATTTATTTTTTGTTTTACCAATAGTCATAAAATGCTAAAATATCAATTGTAAGACCACCTATTATACACATTTGGTAAGAGACAAATAAATATGTAGATATTTTAGCAATGGAACAATATACTAGATGGAGTTTTTACTCTCAATGTACTAAATCATATAGCTTATAAAAGATACAAAGAATTATTTTTTTCAAGATACAAAAAAAATTATTTTTTCAATCATTTAGAATTTATCTTTTGCTTTACTTACAATCTGGCTAAACTATCAATTATAAGGTCATTATTATACACATATGGTAAGAGGTAAAAACTTATTTGATAGAAGATAAATAAACGTGTAGATTTCTTAGCAAATCATGAACGATATAGACATAAAGAAGAATGGTACTCTTTTAATATCTCAACAAAAGGGAGCTTTTACTTTCGTCTTTAAGTATAGCATGTAGCTTACGAAAAATTCTAAGAACTATTTTCTTGAGATACAAAAAAAAATATTTTTTCCAATCATTTAGAATTTATTTTATATTTTATACCAACGGTCTAAACCATCAATTATAAGGTCATTATTTTACACATCTAGTAAGAGACAAATAGTCAACGAGCAATAAACGTGCAAATTGGTAAGAGATAAATAAATATGTAGATTCTTTAACAAATGAATGAAGCAAACATGAAGAAGATTGGTTAATTTGAAAAAATCTCAACAAAGTGGAGTTTTTACTCTCGACTTAAGTACGTCATATAGCTTATAAGAGATTCTAAGAATTGTTTTCCCGAGGTACAAAAAAATCATTTCCCCCATCATTTAGAATTTATTTTATGTTTTATCAACAATCATGAGATGCTAAAATATCAATTATTAGGTCATTATTACACAAATCTCGTAAGAGTCAGATAAACATGTACTCCCTCTGTCCCTAATTATTTGTCCACTTTTGAATTGACACACCTATTAAGAAAGTAATGAAAGTTTACCATTTTACCTCTATTAATTATGAAGTGGATGAATTAAAAATTTAAGATTTTCAAGAAATTCATTAATTAATTGAGGGTATAATAGGTAAAAAAAATTGTCTTTTCTTGATTTGTTAAAATAGACAAGTAAAAAGAGACAACTAAAAATGAAAAAGTGGACAAGTAGTAACCTTTTTAGTAACGGAAAAATATAAACATGAAGAAGATTTGTTAATCTGAAAAAAATCTCATCAAATGAATTATTTTTTTCTCATCTTGACAATAGTTAAGCCATGCAACTAATAAAAATATCTTAGAATTTTTTCTCTTTGTGAGAAACAAGAGAAATGTTTATCCATTTTTTTTTATGTTTATCCATTTTTGTGCACCCGTAAATTAAATTAGGGATAATTATATTTTATATTTAAAAAAGAGAGAGAGAAGGTAAAAGCAGAAGAATTACTGTTCTTAAAGGCAATTAGGAATTGAATTTTGTTTTAGAGGGAAGGGTAAATTAAAAGGATGATAATTAATAAGGGTAATTGGTGCTCTTAATTTTCTCCATAGTGTAATAAGAGGGAATTATGGACGACTTTAAGCTCCGTATTAATACCTCACTCAATTACTGTTAAATGCTTAATTCCTCATTTGGAGATAACATGATGACCGGTCCCTTTAATTTGCTTAAAGGGCAAATAGCATTTTTAGTCCCTAAATTAATGTTATATTCTGGTTTAGTCCTTGTGTTATTCAATTTATCACTATTAACTTTTAATTAAATAATGCGGAAAATTTTAATCCTTCAATTAACGGACCTTAAAATCTTTAAACATTGTGTTTAACTAAGTTTGCTCAATGATCATAAGCTTATTAATCGGATCAAGAACTTGTTATCACATGTTATAAATCGTAACTCCACAAGTATTTGTTTAGAAAGGGTATTTGTTAAATACAAGCAAGTACAAAATTTAATACCAGAATTATCCCTCACTATGTTATCTTAAGGATCAAAATCACCCACATAGTTTAATCAAAGATTAATAGTGATAAATTAAATAATACAAGGATTAAAACTAGAATATAGCACTGACACATAAACAAAAAGTGTTATTTATCCTTGCTTAAAATTAATCTTATTTTCTTATTTAGCTAGTCTTTTTATTGTTCATTATGCATCATTTTGAAAAGTCTAGGGTTTCAATATCATCAATCACTAATATAGTAATTTATTTTATTTTTCCAAGCTTTAGACAATCATAATAAGTACAAAGAGCGGTCAGCCTTGATTAATGATTAGATCATACGAATTGATAAAGAGAGAGAATATAAATTTATTTAACGAAAAATAAAGTACTACTCTTAAAAATGATAAGAAATAAATAATTAAATATTTTAATAACTTTTGGGCCCCAAATATTTTGGTCCTAAAGCCCAAATGGTTCATTTGCTTGGGGTTGAACTGGCAATGGGGCCTCAAATCTTTTGGGCCTAAAACAAAGTGTCAGTTTTTATGTCCAACTTCAATATTGGTATGCGGTACTCAATATTTACTCACATTTTATTGTGTTAACCATCAAATTATATAAATTTACTAAGCTTAAATTATAAATCAAAGTAAGATGTGCATTAATTAATCACGATTTAGGAGTTATAATATGGAAAAATTACTAAATTACACCGCTTTAAGTAAAACTATTTTCCATATTTTCATATATCTTTTAAAAATCTCTAAAATCCCTTATTTTAATAATGTATCCGTATTAATGTATTAATGTATCGGCGCTTGTATTAATGTATCCGCGCTTTCATTAATGTATCCAGATTGGATTAATTTTAAGGGATTAATGTAATTAGAAAAAAAGTAGAGATAAATAGAAATTTCATCTTTACACTATGTGATTTATGTAAGTTATACTTATAATATAGGTAAAGACGTGTGTCATGTATTTGTAACTGAATTCAGATCCATATTTGAACTTGTGTACCAGCTAGCCACTTCAGGCCCACATCTTTACGATCAATAAGTTATGAAGCTCATTTTATTGGTTTACTGGGCCTACAAAAGCCCATATCTATTCTAACTATCATCGAACCTTGTCATAACAACAACATTGCGTCAATACTCCGTGAGATTCCATAAGTGGAGTTTGGATGGGATGAAATACAAGCAGGCTTTACCCCTACTATGTGTAGGCCAAGGTAGAGAGATTGCTTACCGCAAAGTTGTTGTTAAGAAGTGAGCTAATAGAAATATCTAGGTAGTGACCAATAAGGTGAAAGTTGCGCGAGAAATTGAACCTTACCAAAAGGTGAAGTTCAAGTAACTAAGGCACTAAAATTTACTGATTGATGAAATATAAATGCTTCTTATTCAAATAATAGATCTATAGCCTAAGCTACACATGTATAGTACATAATACAATTGTCTCGAATATTATTAAATATGAGTGTTAACATCAAGTCAATATGGGTGGATGAGCACTTAATGCACATCAACTACTTTCGAAAGTACATATATCGTGACTTTATTTTTCTTTTTTATGCATGTTGCATGATGAATATTTTTGAGCAAGAAAATCAACAAAAGAATAACGATTTGACAAGCAGTCTTAGTTATCCCTAGAAGATTGTTCACGTGTTAGGTTGGGTATTAAGTATCTTTGAGTTTCAAGACTCGAATTAAAGAATTATTTACTCTCTTCATCTCTAAATAAGTGTTATCTTAGTAAAAAAAAATAAAAAAAATAATCCTAAATCATACATTTTCAAGAAACATTTATTATATCAGGATAATTCAATAAACCACACATTATATCTATTTATATCTTAATGAATATGATTTTTGCTGAAATAACACTTATTTTGAAACGTAATAAACATCTTATATAATTCAGTGAATTTACTTAAAGTGGGCCGAGGCATTCACGAAAGACATAAATACAGAGACAAAATGTAAGCTGTTTTAGGTCCATTATCGATGGGAAAAGGCTAATATATATATGAAAAGAAGTGGACAATTTCCAGTCGAAATGTCAAAAAAGCAAGTTATTGTGCTCGTGATATGTGTCTTCTCCTCTTTAACTTTTCCACAAAAGAATATGACTTAATTATATACTTTTTCTTTGATCATGAAAGTGTTAAATCAGTTATCAGATTTATTAAAGTATAGGTTAAAATTGCTGAATCATGCAGTTATTATTTTCAAATTATATAACACACTCAAATATACTATGAATATTGTTATTTTAGGTGTATATAACGAGCGAAAGTATTTTATTTTATTTTTTATAGAAAATACGACCCCATGAGATTTGGTCGAAATAAAGTGCATTGCATGTCCGTTTGAAGAGAATTTTTACTTTTCATTAAATTGCATATATTGCTCTTCCTTCTAACATATAATTATGAATCGTAATTAAGTAAATTATAATTAAGGAGTCTTGGATATATTTTTAGTCATAGTTATTTTTTAAAATTTCCTCTTATTCATAAGGTTAAAGACTCTTTAAATGACGTATATTCAATTTTTGGCTTGTGGCAAGGAGAAAACATTAATGGTAATTAATTTTTCTTGTGAAAATAAAATTTTACATATTTATACAATTTAGATGTTAGATTGTGTCACATTGGTTGAGTGCACGTGTTATTGCCTCCTTATAATAATGTTTTAGTGAGCAACCCTCACCAATATAAACTTTGCTTTTGATTTAAGTCGAGCTCTGTTATCTGTTTTTTAAACCTTAAAATACCAAACATTTATCCAAATTAACAGTTACCAGCTCTCTTACAAAAGCGTAAATACAACCACAATAATAATAATAACATATTTAGTATAATCTCATTAATATAGTGTGAAGAGTAAGACATACATATTTTACTCCTATTTTTGTGAGGTTAAGAGATTGTTTATGATAAATCCTTGGGTCAAAACATATTAAGTCTAATCCCATAAATATAGTCTGAGGAGTAGGTTATACACATATTTTACCCTTATTTTTGTGAGATTGAGAGACTGTTTCTCATAAATCCTCAGGACAAAGAACTTAGTAAATACTTATATTATTTTGAATTAACTTGATTATATATACGTATTATTCAAGTAGAGGAATCTATTAATTTGTTTCAATATTCACTATGTATTCTGTGTGACAAATGAGCTTTATTTCTCAAATGTGATCTATTTTATTTTTAAAAAAAGAAGAATATTACCCCGTCCGTTCAACTTTACTGGTTACGTTTCACTTTACGGGAGCTAATTTGACTATTATTTGAAGTTAAATTGAGTTAGATTACTTTAATAATTAAAAAAACTTTACATATTCAAAATGAGAAATACTATAATTAGTTACAATCCTTCTCGTATTAATATGATGAAAAATAAGTATTAAAATGCTAGTCAAAGTTAATGTAGTTTGACTCTTTAAAGTCGAAATGTGACGAGTAAAAATGAACAGAGTGAGTATTATAATTTACAAAATAAAAAAGGAGAAGAAATGAAAGAATATTTGTGGTATTAATTTATGTTCCTCTGGCCACCTCACCCTACCAAATGTGGAAGTTCCTCGTACATTGAACTAAGCAAATTAAAGAAAATCACATGAAGTAGTTGTGTATGATATTTTCTTTCATATGGAAGCATGGTGTTGAAATTAAAGTAAATGTCTTACATTAATTTTAGATTGACGGTGCTAGCTTGTTGAAACGTAACCGTAAATTAGAAATGTATTTATCGCAATATGAGTTATGATACAATGGTTGAATCTCTTCATAGATATCATATTTAAGCCCCAGAGAGGTTGAGATGGAAAGGAGTGTTGTCTCTAAAAATGAATCCTGTAATATGCTAATATTAATTTAAGTCGACTCAAATATGAAATTTGCTCACTGAACAGGAAATTAATCTTTTTAAAAAAACAAATCTTGACATTTTTGTTTATAAATTGTATCAGTTATTATTGCCTAAAACCCTGCATGTCTCATTATATATAGGTTTCGTCCACAGATGGAGTACAAAAGTAATTCCTAATTTCCCACTCCTTGTGATGTGACAAACACACTGGCTTAATTAAGGGATTGTAGTCGGTTTATTTTAAATTTTACACGCAACATGTTAAATATCACAAAATTAAAAAATATATTAAACTATTTAACATATTTTTAATTTAAAATCACAAGATTTAATTATTATTTTTAATTTCTTAAATTTCATATCAAATTAAAATCGGACAAACGAATTAAGCCGGAGAAAATGCTCTCCGTGTAAAATGGTTTCTCGATTATTCCATCCATTTTCCTTTATCAGAAAGTATGAAGCACCGTGTGAATCACGAGAATTGTAGTCAGTGAAAATTGGTCAATTAAACACTTTATATTATTTGAATATAAAAACCAATCATGCAAATATTTCTTATTTGTTATTTTGAGATTTTTTATATGTAAAATTCTAATTTCTTATAAAAGATATAACATTAAAAATAATTTTATAAAAGATTATAAAACCAAATGCGACTATCTACCTACATCGCAATTCAAGACTCACAGATGCATTATATATGTTCGCTAATTATTTAATTACAATCTGTAATTCCACTAATTTTTCAATTCAGAGAAAATTTTATTTAAAAAACATCTTCGAATATCAATAGATATTTTAATCAATATTATTATTTTTTTAAAATATGTCTCACGTGTAATATTAATAAAGTGATAGTGCGCCACCTTCAATAATTTATTTGGAGCACAAGGTCCACACAATTGCAACCAAATCTTCGTCATGAATCAAAGGGCTCTAATTTCTCAATTTTTTTGTGATTTGTAGAAAGATAAGTTCTCTCTATAATGGACTGGCCCTTTTATCATTCCCGGCAGAAAAAAGAAAATTATCACCATCATTATTCATTAGCTAACTCAAATAAAAATAGAAAATAAGGAAGAGTATAAGCAATCTCTTTGTTTAACAAAATGATGGAGCTATAGAATAAGAGTGGAAAATATTTAATTTTCAGTGATATATTAGAAATTGATTTTTTCTGCTAAACTACCGGTTGTTGCTTACCCTTTACATCAAATTAATAAATACATAATATGTGTTTGTAAATAACTATTTTGATATAATTTGATGTAAGTATCGTAAATATTTTATTTACCCCGACTATGATCGACGGCATCATATAACACGAAATAGACATTTAAATTGGTACTTCTAGCATAGTCACGTGACAGTGTGTCATGACTCTTTTCTATGCAAAAAGATAATATATTTATAAACATTCTCTTACTTTCTTGTAAGAAGAAAAAATATTGATCTTACATAAATTATATTTAATAAATAGTACGGTTGTTGTAATAGAAAAAAAGAACCATCTTCATGTGCCAAGCCGTACTGTGTTTAGTGCATACAGCATCCACATAGCACAAAGCATGTACTGCCCTACGCATCGGATCATGTCACTCAGCAAGCTACAGAACAACAACATACATGTATAGTCCCACACATTGGAGTCCGAAGAGAGTTGAATGTACCCAAATCTTGCTTTTATCTCAAAAGTGAGATAGAGAGAGTGATTTCGATAACCAGCAAGTAGCAAAAGTTACGCATTATTGCAATTATCTATTAACAAAAGTTTAATTACAATTTGGCCATGTGAAATAAAAAAAACAGAAAAATCCCCAAACAGAGACTCTCTTCACTTTTTCTCTGATCTAAAAAGCCAAGACTTGCTGAATTTACACATTTGATGAGGAGCTGTATGATATTACTACTAGAAAGTAGTAGGAAAATAAGGGCAAAGGGATATGGTTTGTTAATTAACAAATCCAAGTCACCCTCTTTGCTCTTCCTTGTCTCCAACAGCACCACTGTCCAGCAATTAACAAACAAAGGGAAAGTCCAACTGAGCAGTTGATCAAATGTAGCAAACCAAAATTATCTTGGACATCCTTGTTGTTATCCCTTTATTTTTTTTTCTCAATTGTATCTCCTTAACCAATAAGATTTTTCATCGATTGTCTTCCTGTTTTTGTCGTAAATCTTCCACATTAATCAATCATCTTTATTCTCTTTTCCATTTAGGGATTATAGATCGGTACTAGAGGAGTCGAGTGGGTAACAAGTATCTTCACCGCCAGTATTCCAAAGAAAATGAGCATAATTAGCTGCATAAAAATTGTTGCCTGGTTCTGCAGCTATAGCTTGATTAAAGGTCTCCTCTGCAGCCCAAAGGTCTTTCCTTACTTTCCAGAGAAAATTTGCATACTTATTCAATGCCTCTGCATCCTTTGGCTCCACCTCTGCTGCTTTCTTGAAGTACTTTTCTGCTCTGTTTTGTAACAAAAACACAAAAATCAGTCCAGAGCAAACCAATAATTGAAGAGCATATAATGCTTCTAAACCTCTGTAACTTGCTCCAAAAATATTGTCGCACCCATGTCTAATTCTCCAAAATACATACTATTTGGAGGATATGACATGGATGCAACGATATTTTTGAAGGATCCGAGCAACATAGTGATTTTCTAAGACTAAAAATGTCTAATTCTCCAAAAATACATACTACTAGATGCAACAGTATTTTTGAAGAATCCGAGCAACATAGTAATTTTCTAAGACTAAAATGGGGACTACATACGATATGATATTTCAATGGGAACCCACACCTTGGGACCATTCAGAATAGTATAATTTTGGAAAAGATTAAAGTACTACCACACACTATTCTATCAAGATACAATCCCACCCAAAGTGTACCGAAAACGACAAATGCTTGTGAAGCTGATTTTTCAAGCACACCAAAACAATTTTTCTAAGAAGTAACTATGTTGACCAGGGGCGGAACCACCACCCTTCGCCAGAAAATTATATATTGTATAAAGGTTAAATGTTAGTTATTATGAGTGTATATTTGATTTTGCACATCCTTAACATAGGTGATAAGAAAATTTGCACACCCATCTCGAAATTCCTAGCTCCGCCACTGATGTTGACCTTGTGTTATCAGCTAATTGAGCAAAAAAATCATGACTGAATTTTCCCAATTAGGTAAAGTTCTCATCTTAGCACAAACAAGGATAAAAATCTAACATAAAATTAAGAGAGACAGAAAATTTTGGTACCTGTCATAATCTTGGGCGACCAAGAAAAGAAACTGAGCATAATTCGTTAGCAATAGAGTATTTTGCGGTTCTTGGTTTAGCTCCGTTAGATACAGCAGCTCCGTTTTGATATATTCTGCATAGTTGCCGACTTCAATATTTGCTTGAATTGGAGAGACAAATCTTTGCATAGTTTCATGATCTAAGGACACATCTCTCACTGAAGCCTGCATCTTAGAAGCCTCATCTACAATAGAATTCCAAATCTGCAACTCTTCTTCCGTTGTTTCTTGTCCAGATACACACTCATCTTCACCGACCCTACTGCTCTCGATTGAAGAAATCCCATTCGACATCTGCCCGTCAAATCTCCCATCACCGTCATTTCCACTAGCAATTGGCTTGTAGCTCCCACCATCTCCATTGCCTCCACCAATTGAAGTAACTTTTCCAGTTGAAGATGACACTGAAAATGTCTTAATTGCAGAAGAATCAATTTTTCGGTTGAAATGACTCTCATCTAAAGTAGAAACAGTTTCGGTGAGTGGTGGCGGTGTGGCAGCAATAGCAGCAGTGCTTGCCATCGAATGAACACTATAGTTCGCCAAAAGTATCATCACATATACCATTAAAGTTGGTGTATGTGAGAATACTTGCTGGAATAACCACACAAAAGATGCATGCATCTCCTTCTGTACTCTCACTAAGATGCCTTGTAGATCTTCATAAAACAACATTTCCCTCATCTGCAAAGTATAGCTTTGCAGCTCTCGAATTATGAACACCATATTCGAAAATGCTTTCTTCACAGAGCAATATGCTGACTCTCCTGTTTCTCTAATCCCATCTTGCCATTGTTTTTTCCTCTTTATAATCCTAAGAGAAAAAGGGAGATCCACACTATTCGCCTTCCATTCGATATTCGCAGGAATTATCTCGTCTCTTTCAGGCCAATCAGGTTGTTCTAGAGGATCAAACGGCCTCTGGTTCTCCAAAAACTTAATATCATGACTATCACTGCTAATACTTTCATCCCTTGTTTCCATAGAGTCACTCTGAGAACTTATTTTACTGGGATTTTCATCGTCTGATAACTGGAATTTCTTTGCCAATTCTTGTATCTCCTTCGAAAACTCTTCATCTGAAAACGAATCTAAGCTACCGCTGGTGCTAGAAGCCCTTCTAATTGTCCTAGTCCTTGGCTTAAGCTGCTCACAAGATTGAGATCTGTATAGATTCAACAATTGGGTACCAAAAAGTGCCGATTGGTCCAGCCTATGGGCATACCGGCGACAAATAAGAGACCCTTTTCTGCTAATACTACAACGTTTTGAAGGAGAAGAAGGGGAAGAAATTGCAGAAGCAAAAGTTTGAGAAGAAGATGAGTGAGGAACAAAAGGTTGAGCCCATTGCAAACCTGTAGTGGCAACTTTCACTCCCATTTTTCTCTACTAAAAAATTCTTAAACCAGAGATTATATGTAGGGTTGAAAAAAAAAAACTCAAAACTCGAAACCGAAACCCAGAATACTAGCAACAAGAAGGAAGAAAAGAAAAGTCTCAACCCTTTTGATTCGGATCCACAAAAAGGCTTCACCTTACTTTCTTCTAAAATTCGAGATCCCAAAACCTGCAAAAACAAGTAAAAATGAACCGACCAAATAAGTCAAATCACGTTCACAACTGTTTCCCTGAAAATACACGGAAAGGGTAAACCATATACTTTGAGTTGAACAGAATTAGTAAACGCAAATATAACTAATAAACAAAAAATTGTTTCAACCATTAAAATAGGATCAAAATAACAGAGTTCAATATTAATAAAATCAATAAAATGAACATAGAAATTCACCTCAATTTATTAAAAAAAATTACTTACGTCCTACTAATTCGCAGAACTGTCACCGAAAAAGCAGTAGCACTGTCACCGAAAAAGCAGTGATTTCCGGCGGTTAAAGCGAAGTATGAGCACCGCAGTAGACTTGCGCTTATCAATAATTGCAGTGTAGTTGAGGTGTTATATATATATATATATATATGCCAGCTTGAACGAAAAAGGGCAATTTCAATATTATAATTTCATTAATTATTATAAAAAGAAAAAAAAAACTAAAATATAAATTTTTTTAAAAAAAATCTCAACATTGTCCAAAAGGGACGGGGAAGTACGAATAGAAATCAAGTAGTAGTATAGTTTACTTTATATGGAGTTGAGAAGTGCCGGTTGCCGGTATGATAGTTTACTTTTTTTGGTATAATGCTAGGATATTTTTGACAGCTGTGCCCAAGTCATAGACTCGTAGCCAAATTGTAATTTGCAATGAAGATTCTACATTTTTTGTTTTTCTTGTTACTCTCGAAAGTTAAACTATATGAAAATATATTTGTTATTATATTAATATAAGAGTAATTATAACATATAATATGTTTTTATATAATTTTGTATGTCAAAATTTGACTAGTAAAAGAAAATGGAGGGAATATAACATAATTTTTTGAGACTTTTACTACTTTAATTGTTTATTAAAGAAGTGATTGTTTACGGGGGTTTATTAAATATTTTGCAAACAAAATTCTCAAATGTATTATTCTTTGAAGAAGTGATTCGATATTTACTTTATTTTTTAAAAAAAAAAACTCATATACTAACACTTAACAATATTTTACACCTTCTAATCATCCAAAGTGGTTTTTTTCCGTATAAACATACTTTATAAAAAGTTTTGTAATAAAATTATTTCCAAAAGGCATCTCAATTGTTATTAACTTTAAAATGCAAGGGTGGAGGCGGTGGAGCTAAATAGTCTAAAGGAATTTATTGAATCTTCTTTCATCGAAAATTATTGTGTCTAATATAAAAAATATATATTTATCTTTGTTAATGAACTAAAAATGATTAGTTACATATTTAAGTCTGCTGTGTGGCTTTCTTAATAGAGTAGTTAATTTCCTAATATTAGTTCTGCCACAGTTTAAATGATACGTACTATTTTATGAGTATTACTACTTAATTAACACACAAAAGTATAGCAACAAGTGGGTAAAAGATCTCACACAGAAGGAATCAAATCGTATGGTTTGTACACATGTACACACTCACGTCCGCAAATTTGCCGGTAGCCTGTTACACTTTGTATGGGGACTTGGATTCTCCGTATTCCCCTTCTCAAAATAATTATCATATTTTATTTTTCAAAAGTTAATTTAATTAATGTTTCAAAATAAAAATAAATTAGACGTTCCCTATTTTAATTCCAATATATATTCGAAAAATATAAAAAAAAAAATTTCATATAAATATGATAAAATATATCTTGGTCAAAATTCTATAAATTGTACTCTCGAAAATTAAAATATGACAGGTAATTTGAGAAAAAAAGTATTTTTTTATCTAAAGAAGTATTAAAAACACCTCCGATTATTGATTTCGTTTTGAAATATTGACAACCTAGAAGTACTTAGATACACCGCTGATTTGCCACATGACAGAGCAAGTCGTCTCAAACTCTTGTAAAAGTATGACGTTCTTAATCAAAGGTTAAGAAAAGTGTTGGAAACACTGAGTTCTATTTCATTCATATTGTAAAATTAATGTATATTTGAATTTAATTAGTCAAGTAAAGAGATAGTTCGGATTGAGTTTAGGGGTATTTTTTATTTGATACAATTGTAGAGAGTCAAAAAGCAAATTGGAGAAGAGGTAGATATCTTGGAATTTGGGGGTCGTGAGGCAAACGAGAGACTCGTTGGGTGATTAGTTAGTTTAACGCGGCTAACTTCACGGGACTTCTGGATTTTAACCAAGAATGGGAACGTGCCACGTGTCCAGTAGATTTTTTCTATAATTTTTTAATTTTACATTAACTAACGTAAATTCAGGTAGCAATTTTGATGACACGTGTCAAAAAGTTTACAATTTTTGTTTAATTGGCTTTCATTTACTGTGTAAAAAGTTGTACTTAAAATTCATAAAGAGAGAGTCGATTTAATTACAATTATGTTAGTCTAAGAAGATATTTTTACAACTAGTTTTGTTTGTAATAAAAGCAATGAAGCAGGAGAGGTGTGATATTGAATATTATGGCAAGTTGAATCTTTAAATGATTTGTATATTTAAAGGAGCGGTCACCTAGTCATTTTCTTGACTTATATGAAATAATGAAAATTTGCAGAAATTTTAATAACGCAATCATAATAACATATTATTATATTAATTTTAATTGATGTTTTTTATCCCAACAAAACTATATGTTATGCGTTAGCAAGGAAACCAAGTCGCGAGTTTAATGTAAGAGCCATGTGAAAAATTATTCATTCTAAAAAGATATTAGACATAATATGTAAATGTGTTTTTTAAAAAAAGATTCATATTTGATACGAATAGATTGTTCATATCATATTGTGAAAGGATTATATTAAAAATAAATAATTACTACAATTGTTTATTTTTTGGGGCCAGTGAAATTTTACAAAATTATGTAGATTTTAAAACTTATAATAACACGTGGTTGCACATATTTATTTATAAAAAGAATATGTAAATATGTGACATAATAATATGGCGTCTCGGAATATTTCAATATCGAATTATGATTTACTCACTTGTAAGATTGTATATGAGTCGAGAATTTTGATAGTTTTAATAATCCACTGTGTAAGTTCAAATATTACAGTAACTAGAGTGATAATCCACTGGCGTGTACGAGGTAATATAATAACCAAATTAACACGTTTAGAAGAAATACTACACGAACAATAAGTCAATAAATCAGAAACTCAGTGTGCATGTGTTTTTGGTACTCAATTTATATAATTTCTATTTATTTTTTTAACTTATTTATATAATATCTGTATTTTTGGTATTGAATTCATTACTATTATTAGATGCGATGAGCCCAGTAAAGCAGAATACTTAATTAACATATTGGAAAGTATGCAAAGCATATACTAATAAAAATCAAAAGAGAAAACTCTGACAAATGATTAAGGACTAATTGTGTAGTGAGTCAACCTGATTCCAAAAATACTTCTTTTTGCACAGCCTTTTTCGCCTTTTAACTTTCATTTGTTAATTAATAACGATAACATATTTAGCGTAATCTCACTGATAGGGTTTAATGACGGTGAAATATACACAAATCTTACATTTACTTTGAGAAGGCATAGATATTATTTTCAAAAGATCTTCGACTCAAGTTATACATATTAAAGCAAATTTGTAAATTTCGCAATTAATAAGAGAATCATTTTGAATCATATAAAAAAATACATTAACCATGATAAAATAAATGATAATCCAGCCACTTTCATTTTTTAATTAAAGAGTTTAAATAATAAGGATTATTTTTCTTCCAAGCTGTAGCGCAATTACGTTATTAATGCTATTTTTATGAAAAATTGCTCGTGCTACTTTTCTTTCTAGAAGTCTCTTTCAAGTGCAAGATGAATCTGTTCTATTTTTCGTGGAAAGTACATAACATCTCCTAAAAAAAGGCGTGAGTAACTAAAATTTTTAAAAATCTTCCATTGCTTCTTTATTGTTAAAAAATCTCGAATTTGAACTTGAAAAAAATCGTGTTGGAAACGTTACTCTCGAATGAGTCTTGCAGTGCGATCTGAATTTAGTCGAAGTACTAATACTTACTCCGAACACGGGATAGGCAATAAAAATAGGCAAAACTACCTAATTACACATACATTACTATCATATATACTATTTTTACCTCTAGTTTAAAACAATTACATATTATACCACTTTTAATATTTATACCACATATTTTTAAGATTTAATCAGATACACAAATCCCTTAAATATGGTATTAAATAATTATCTTAAATTTAAACTCCTTAATTATTGGTTCCATTAACAAGTCAATTTCTTTTTCTACTCAATTTGCCATTTCCTCACCCCCACGTCCACCTGCCCTCTTTTTTCCATCATCTTCTCCCTCTTTCCTCCTTCACCATTTTTTTTTCTATTCAAGCTGCCGTTTTCCCCCAACCCCACGTCCACCAATCCTCTTTTTTTCTTCATCTTCTCCCTCTTTCTTCCTTCACCCTTTCAATACATATTTGTATGTTCAAATCAGCACTATACATATAGGTTTCTTTCTATTGTTTTATTATTCTCATGTACCTTGGTTTTATATCTGAATTAAAGTTCATAATGCTCTCAAGTTTAATTTTAAAAAGTTTTACAAATTAGGTTTTATATATTTTGATTTTGTTGTTTCTCAAACACTCTAATGGCTGACCATTCCCAAAATCGAATGATTCATGTTAAAGGCACTACACATTAACAATATTATACTAAATCAAACAACTTTTATTTGTTTATTTTCACTCATGAATTTCTCATTGCAGGGAACGACCCAATGAAGATAGAAGAATTACGCCAAGTTTAATTAACAGAACAAATACGAAAAAATTGCAAATCCTAAAAAAAGGAAGAATTTTGAAATTTTTTACTTTTTTTTGGATTAATGATAAACATATACTCTACGGTCGTGATTTGTTCCTAAATTTGTGTGTTTCAGTTACACTCCATATTTAGATACACATAATCATATGTATATGCTTACTATGTATCCGAGATACATGTTTTTGAATATAATGTATAGAATTGATACTTGATACATCAAATTAATACTAGATACATATAAAAAATACATGAAATTAAAATTAGGTCATATAAATAGATACATGAAGTTAATATTAGATAATATAAATAGATAAATGAAATTAATACTAGACACATATAACAAATACAAGAAATTAATACTAGATACTTCTATGATACATGTGAATGTGTATGATACTCATGTATCTAAGTGTTTAGTTTGTTGGATACATTATATATGATAATAGATACATCAAATTAATGAATATTGATATAATAGATACATTAAATTAATGAATTTATTATTTTAGGAGTAATAAAATAAAATAAATCAAATTAATGATCAAGATATACATGTTTTTGTCTTTTATTAATAATATTAATGAATTTATCATTTCAAAGAATAATCAAATGAAACTAATTAAACATAGATACACTCCTTGATTTCCACCTTATATTAAGGAATTTAAATTTCAAATTAATTGTCCATATATTGTGAAAATCCTCAATTACTCCTCTAATTAAGGAAATCAGTTACAACCAATTAATTTAAATAAATAAAATATGTATCTCGATTTTAAAATTTGATAGATACATGTATCTCGCAGATTCAAATTCATGTATCCTAAGCATGAAATATGGTAGAGGAAGTAATATTTAAAACTAACGGGAATTTTGGTAATTAGAACCTAAACTAGTGGGATTTATGTAGTTTGCCCATAAAAAATAAATAAAATAAATAATATATATATATATATATATTTTACTATTATATACATATTAATTGATATATAATTTTGAAAAATAATTTGATAAATAATAATTAATGTTAAGAATAAAACATAGATTTTTTTTCATGATATGCGAAAAAATAACAAGTAAAAGTGAATATCTATTTTTAATATAGTGGAAAAAAATAAAAGTAAACGAAAGCGGTACTATATTTTACATGTATATATTAATATTCATATATTAGCTTAGTACACCTCGATGATCCAAAGTTATTTTACGTCTCAACATTAGAGATTGCTTGGTACATAAAATAAGAATAATAATTTTGAGATTAATTATATTCCATATTTAGTTATGATATTAATTAGTTTCAAATTATTTTATTACGCTATTTATAATAAAATAATAAAATTACTATTTCATATAAAAAATGAGACAAAATAAGCTTATAAAATATTCCAACTGTGAGAGATCTCTAAGTTGTTATTTTTATACCTCAATACTAGACAAATCTCTTTGGAAACGATAAAAAAAATCTTTTTGTGCTTAAAAAGTTTAACTCTCACTTGCAATTTTTTTTATATAAATCTTGTTGAAGTGGAGGGGGACCCGTAGATTATGATCAATGTTTTAAGAGGATGTGCAAGACGTATTACGTTGTACGGGTTAAAAAATATATTTCAGAAAAATCACGCTTTTGATCCTAAAAATATCGATAAATTCTGATTTTAGTCTTAGTAATATTTAACTAAACATATTTTTATTGAAGTAATTGAAATTTCTGCTTTTAATTTTGATATATCCGTCTAGTGAGTTTTCACAAATTTAATAAAAAATACTAATTATTACATCATCTAATCAATTAACCATGTTTTACATCCAATTTGTTTCGTCATTATATGAGTTTAACAAGTTGAAACAAATAGGCTGAGTATGATTTATTTCCTGTTGCTTGAAGGTACCATAATGATTAAAATTAAAATTTATCAATAACTGTTGAACAAAAATTACAATTATCTTATACTGAATAGTTAGAAATAGTGGAATTAAAATCTATTGTACATAAGTGATATTATTATGTTGTGTGAAAAATCTTCAACTTTCTGTCTATGATTTTTATTGTGCTTTGACTTCTTTTCATGAGGAAGTCATTAACCTTTGTCTTCTTCAGAAAAAAACTTCCAAACTCTTTGTATTTAATTTTTTTCCCAATCAATTGTACGATGTGTTTTTCATTTTTTGGTGCAAAAAATGAGTCGTACAATTATTAGATTCCATATAAGGTTTTAATAACTTGTACTTACAACAGTCCTATATTACTAGTACAGCATAAGTTACTTATAGGAAATCTGTCTATTATGAAATTATTAAATGAGCAATAATAAAGAATAAT
This sequence comes from Solanum appendiculatum, assembly GCA_018342035.1. Taxonomy (NCBI): domain Eukaryota; kingdom Viridiplantae; phylum Streptophyta; class Magnoliopsida; order Solanales; family Solanaceae; genus Solanum; species Solanum appendiculatum. The sequence continues at coordinate 531,505 of JAGDQO010001046.1, read as the reverse complement.
ACTCATGTCATCTCAATTTATATGATATTTTTCTTTTAGTTAGTTCAAAAAAGGATAATATCTTTCTAGATTTATAAATAATTTAACTTTAAATTTTTCATTTTACTTTTCAATGAGATAATTTTTAGTCACATAAATTCCTATGACTTGTTTTATGTCACAAGTGTTATAAATCTTAATTTTTCTTTAAACTTTATATCCAATCAAATATCTTTACGTAAAATAGGACGGGAGAAGTATATACTGACAATATTGGGATATGTAAGGGAAATCTATGGAGATAATATCTCATATGGTCACTCAATTATGAATTGTTCTCTTAGAAAGTTACTCAACTATGCATTCTTTTCTTAAAAAGTCACTCAGCTTTATTTTGTAACCCAAAAGTCACTCAACTAAGGGTTGTTCTCTTAGAAAGTCACTCAACTATGTATAGTTTTCTTTAAAAGTCACTAAACTATTGATATTTCACCTAAAAAGTCACTCAACCAATTTAAATGATTTTTTGATTAAATTTTATTGAACTATATTTTTTTATTTTAAGCTAAATTTTAAGAAATAAAAAGGTACAAATTATTTCTTAAAAATTATTAAATATATATTGATAAAAGATAACAAAATATCCGATAAATCCATCAAAGGGCATATTAATTAGTAGAACTAATTTATCCTATTTGATTTTTAAAATAGAAACTCAATATATATTGTCTAAATACATATTTCATTCATCTTGTTGATTTTTTGTCGTCTCTTTTTCCCATCAGTATTTTTTCCCCATTTTATTACTGCTTCTACTAAAAAAATAATTATTGCTCTGTGTGTGTGGTGGCGGGGATATCTTTTTAATTATCTCTCTGCTTTTCAAAACAAAAAGAATGAAGCAGAATGACTTCATAAATAGTATATATTAATGGGTATCGTTTTATTTAAATAATTTTTTTTATAAAGAATGGGTACCTTTTTATTTGAATAATTTTTAATAACTAATGGGTATCTTTTCATTTTTTAAGAATTTATTTTTAAATAAAAACTTTATTTAAATAAAATTTAGCTATAAAAATATTTAAATTGATTGAGTGACTTTCTAGATAAACTATCAATAGTTGAGTGACTTTCTAAGAAAATTATCATTAGTTGAGTGACTTTTGGGTTATAAAATAAAATTGAGTCACTTTCTAAGAAAACTATGCATAGTTACGACTTTCTAGGAGAACTATGCATAGTTGACTATTTGAATTTTCACTTTATTATTGAAGATTTGATTTTCCACATTATAATCTTCGTCCCATTTTCCATTTCCTACTCCCCCAACATTTTTTTTCTTATATAAAAGTGTGTGAGAACTGAGAAGAACAAAAGGAACCTACAAAAACAATTTTTAACTTCAATGACACTATCCTTACATAACAATCTTTATTATTATTTTTACCCGATAACATATCCATCATATATTATTCATAATGTTACAAATTATCCTATGTATGATTATTCGTTGTGTATCCTAATTATTTATATCTTGATTTGGTTAAGAAAGGGTAAGGAACCAACGGTGCACAATGTAAAGCTCAGAAATGGGGGCAATTACGCGGCCCAGTTGTTTTCTTATCACTTGTTGACAGACTGAAATAAGTTCGTAACTGATAGTGACAGCATCCGCCCATAAATTTGATGGGCCCACTCTGAAATTAATCAGCCGCCTAGTCCTTCACGCTCACCGCAGCATGTTGAAGGATCAAAATCAATTTTACGGTGTCTGGAGCATGCATTAAAGCACTAACTAAATTCGGATAGAGTACTATAAAACTCATTTGGAGATGACGTTTTCAACAAGATTTTTTCATATTCAAAGCTCAAATCAGAGACCTCCAGTTAAGGGTGAAACAATGTTACCACTACACCACAACTATGTTGCTAAAGGATCCAATCAATTATTCAGACCTTTATTAAATTAATAATTGATAAGGCTATATTTCGTAATTTAACGTATAATGATATAGACAACATTTGATCCCACCGTTCAATTGTGTTTGACATGATTTCTTTGTTAGTTCATTCTAAGAATATATAATATTTTTATTATATAGCATAATTTTGATTACATATAATGTGTAAGAATGAATTAAAATATTGAAACTTATAACTATATATAAGAAATCGTGAGAATTTCGCGCTTATAAAAAAGATGTAATTAAATAAAATATGAAATTTAAATTAAATTATTTTTTTCAAATGTAAAAACATTCGTTCCTTTAACAAGCTAACAAGAAAATAATGCCATTTACAAGAAGTTGTGACGGGGTATTATATTTAAAGGTGATAAAAATTAATCCATGAAAATATAATTTGTCCAAGTTTGAACTGATTATTGATCCAATCATTTCTAGCTTAATCTAATTATTCATAATTTTTATCAAAATGTTTTCTATTTTATGTGTTATCTATAACCGTAATAATAAGAATACTATTAGATATTAAAAATTAGAAGAAAAACAATAAATCAATTAACTTAGTAAGAATTGAACTAACTGATGTATGACCCACATTTCAGTCTAATTTGTTTTAGCTTAAATAATTTTCGAGCGAGTCAATAATTTAGTTAAAATTGCGACCCTTGTAAATTGTAATTATATTTCTTGTCTGTAGCCTCAGATTATTTGGTTCTCCGTGTGAGATATTTTTTCTCTGGGTGAAATGATATTTAGTGTTAATATTTAAATCACGTGCTTTATATTATAAAAATAAAAAAAACATGTTTACCAGTCGAATCCACTTTGGTCCAATTTGACTGAGTGTACACATTGGGTCAGTTGTGTTTGGGATTGTGGGCGACAATTTTAAATCAATCTATTTCTTTAATTAATTATTTTCTTTTTTATTTATTAAAAATACCAATACTACTTTTATGTGTTTAAGAACTGGTTATGATGGAACCGTTAGTACTCTTTCATTCTTAATAAAAGGTTTCGGATTTGAGATCCCTTTGGTAAGGAGTCGTCTTTGTTAGGAAGTGCTTTATCCCCCTCCCCCGATGTGGGACTTTTCAGTGTGAATTCGAATTTAATCGGAATCCAAATTTATGTTATTTTTGTTGTTAATAAAATTTATGCAAACTATTTGAGTATTTACCTTTTGTAATTTTACTTTATCATATAAACTTTTAATATTTTGGATGATATGATAAAAATGTAATTTTTTATGGCATTAGGAAGGAAAAAATAGAAAAGGACGTAAATATCATTCTCATGTCCACATTCCTCTTTGTCACGACTTTTTTGGAGTATTCCATTTCGTTAAGGTCTCACATAATTAGGAAAGTAATTAAGGTTAATTAATATGATATGATGCTGAAAAAAAGTATGTACACAATTGGTATAACAACTGTTTAATTTCATAAACTAGTCTGAACATAATTTATACCTCCTCCAATATCGTTTAAAAGATCAAACTTTTTTTCCGACTTTGAATAATATATTTTCTCATTTCTTCCTATTTATTCAAAGTTGGAGGGAAATAATGTCTGCTCGGTGTATTTTATTTTTAACTATGTATATATTAATATCTTAATTACACAACTAGATTACTTAAAAATCATGATTATAAATTATTATATGCACATTATAACTTGTTGGAATCATTTTGTGCATGAAAGAATTTTATACATGTGCATTTTACACGTAAAGTAATTCATAAATAGTAAGAATGCATGCGAATTTAAAATTAGATTAGTTCCCAGTTAACCGCGCTATAGTTGACATGGAAAGGCAAACTTAGGATTAGAGTTGTAAGATGAGAGCATTTTTAAATTTTATTTACAAATGTATGCATAATCCGAGCCTAACTTAATTATGAGTTCAATCGATCGTGCTCATAAAATTTGTTTTAGATTCGCCATAAGCAAATTCAATTAAATGTTACGGGGTTGGTAAAACTCCGTTCTTCAATGGCTAAACTTGTATTTATACATATGTGAGATAAACAAGGACAAATATATCTTACATGTATACTCTTTATAATAACCTATTTTCAAAATTATATATATCCATTAATCTTCAATTATTAGGTTCTTGTCGATCATATTCTCCAAAATTGGGTATGGTGGTTGAATAGGGTCATAACAAGCATAGGTAGGTACAAAGATGGCACTCTACGTGATAAGTTTGGCCTTAAAACTGCAAAAAGAAGAAAAACTTGGCACCTAATTTACTGAACTTCTTTTTCACATGCCGTGTTTTTTAATCATTATATATTAATTATTTTCCAATCCGTGGCTCGATACTCTACCAACAACGAAACATTCAGATCTAGTCATTTCAATTTGTTTGTCTAGTTTGATTTGAAACGGAGTTTAAGAAAGTAAATACTAAGATTTTTGAATTTTTTAATATTAAACGAAATGAAATGTTTAGAATTAAAGTGTCGTCAAAAAAAGAAAATGACTTTCTCTCTTAAAAGATTTAAAAAAAATAAGACAAGTAAATTAAAACGCATAAGTAACAAATAATGTCTAATGGTGTTTTACTCCTTAATTAACAAATAACGTCACCTTCAAATAAGTTTTTAATTTGTGATACGAATGTAGCCTGTTTTTGCCCTTTCTTAAGATTTTAGGTGATCAGATAGGGTAAATTCTCTTTTATCATTATCAATACATTATAAGACTAAAACTAAAAAATAGTAGTGATGTTATTGTAATTTATATGATCTCTTTACTTTAATATATCGAAGGTACAAAGTGGTTAAGAAATCACTTTATATCTGTTCGATTAATTTACACAATTTTTGTGTGGAGCACATAACACACGTACATATAAAGTGGGATATTATTTAGATGGGAACTTATTTATTTTTAATAATTTCAAATATTTATTATCTAGATGGAAATGAAATAATAGGATAATTAGATTTGAAGAAGTGGACAGAGATTGAAGACGCCAATGCCACGACAATATAATCTCATTATTTTCTCATTACCATCTTCCATTTTATTTTTTTTTGATTGAACTAATTCCCTTCTGGTCCACCAAAACACCAATCACTACAATTGGATGACAGCTCTTTATCATTTAGTCTTTTGCAACCTTCGCATTTCCTGTTGAGATACCAAGTCTCCAAGTGGGCCCTCTTGGCCACCCACGACCTTGGCTTTTTAGAGAATTCCGCTCTAAGGTAACCGCTACGCAACTCATTTCCTGGGCAAGCGTGGGAATCGAATCAACCCGAAATGGGCTTTCATTTCTTTCTCATCATCTTAAACTAGTCGAAAGGCTTACGCCCTTGGGTACGTTACATAATCTGAAATGAGGGAACTCTTCTGTTTGTCACAGATTTTGAAGTTAAAATTTTGAAAAGTTGAAAAAAATAAATTAAATTGTGATTTTTTTGTTTAGTAAAGTGAAATTTCTTCAGATCAATTTTTAGAAACTTGAAAACATTTAGAATCAACCACTAGCTTAAACTCTTGGGCATGGTTTAATTTTTTGTGGAACTATATTAGATATGACGTTATTGTTGTTATGCGTGGGAGATTCTTTATTTCTTTATGTATTTATATAACAAGGGTGAACTATAACATTCTCTAATACATTTCACAAGTGTAACTCGATTACACAATATTCTTTTTGAGTTTTTGGGCGTGTTCGGTATAAAGGAAATATTTATTTAGAAAATATTTTATATGAAAATAATAGGATTTTTCAAATTTGTTTTGTTGTGTTCAATTCACATTTATATATAATTTAGATAGATATTATGGGAGAGAGATATGGAGATTACGATTTACGGTGATTGGGTGAAAATGAGGTTGTATTATTGGAAGGTCGGCATGACACAATCAACATAGAATGTAACTTGTAAAACTTGCTTTCTCTATTATCATAGGAAAGTCATTTTCCTTATTATAAAAAAAATTATTTTTTTAAAAGTAAATGTATTTCAAAAAGTTTGACCAATCCAAAATGAAAAAAATTTGACAATCATTTTCTGAAAATATTTATTATCAATTTGCTTTTTGAGTTGAATTGAGAGAGAAAATCCAGAGCTTATAGAATAAGAAGAGTATGACTAGAAAAATATTATCCAAAAACATGATATTTTCTCCTTCATCCACATGCATTAAAAAAGTTAAATATATCAATATGCATTGTGGTATAGTGTTGGGGCTGTTTCACCTTTAATCAGAAGTCTTGGGTTTGATTTATAGTATAGAGAAAATTCTGTTGGAAGTATTATCCTCATAATAGTTTCTATAGTAAGAGATCCAAATTTAATCCGAGCTCTAATATGGACACTGGATAGAAAATAAATAAAAAGCAACAAATTAAATATTAAAAAATGTTTTAGAAGATCAAGACGAATTGCAGAAATAAAGTTTTCCTCCGTATTTTTTTTTCTTCATTTTTTATAATAAGAGGAAATTAAAAAAATGACAGTGACAACGATGTAATATCCAAAAGAAGAAAAACTCAAGAAAGCAACAGGGAGCTCATATGAAAGATTGTATAGTGTATTTCTATCTGCAGAATCTAAAATCTCTTATTAGATTAATAAAATTACAGTGGTTGCTCTCCAGTCTCCAATGGGCAATAGTCAATTCCATGGAAAGAGGAAATATTTGTAGCTTAAAATGGAATCTCAAAATTTTTCTTGTTCCAGAAAAGAGAGGGATTTTCTGAATTCTCATTATCATATATACCAGAATTTTATATTAATTTGCCAAACAAACAATACTAATAAACAAATACTGTAGTAATATGTGATGAGAAAAAATAAATTAGACCTATTTTATTAGTTGCAAAAGTTAACTTGTGAGGTGAGGAAGTCAAATCGACACATGCACCACCGATATTGTGAGATATTAAGACACACCCTCCATGGACAATATAGTATGGAGGCTAAATAATATTGCGTAAACATAGAATTGAAATGTGTTTGACCCTGATATATTATGGCCACACAGACATACACTTTATCTTGATATCAAAGCAATCAAGTGTTTTGAGTTTCAGTCTCTACGTACTTGGCTAATGAAAAAAAATAAAATTATAATATGAAGGAAATAAAATTACCTAAGGTAATAATATATGCTTGTGTGAAAGACTCAACACAGTGATTTTGTAAGAGACTTTATTCAATAACTCAATGACTCTTGTATTTTTGTACATTGAATGTATATCTCACTACACAATGAATGTATCTCTCACTACACAATGAATGTATCTCTCACTACATTGAAAATATGTAATAAGGCATCCCTATTTATAGGACTAACAATCAAAAGTAAACTAGGACTAGGAAACTATAAAACTAAAAAATCCTAATTAAACATAAATAAGTAAATACCATTAATAACAAATCCTAAACTAGTAAGGAATCCTAAACTACTTAGGAATCCTACTCTTGGTTTATTTCCTACGTAGCCTCCCTTAAACCAAGATCCTCAAATGTGATCATGCCCAGCATCTTCTTCAACTTTATGAATAACTCTATTTTTAACGGCTTTGTGAAAATATTAGCAACTTGTTCTTTAGTCTTGCAATATTCAACCACTATCTCTTTATCTTGGACCAAATCACAAATGAAGTGCCATTTGATGTCGATGTGTTTGCTACGGCCATGAAAAACAAGATTCTTTGTTAACACAATTGCAGACTTGCTATCACAAAATATTTTTGTAGGACTACCTTGCTTGTGTTGAAGAAATCCAAGCATCCTTCTCAACCATAATGCTTGTGTAGCACTACTTGTTGCGGCCATGTACTCTGCTTCAGCAGTTGATAAAGCAACAACTTGTTGTTTCTTTGAAGACCAAGAAAATACACCAAATCCCAAATAAAATGCATAGCCTGAAGTACTTTTTTTTTGCATCATATCACCAGCCCAATCACTATCAGTAAATCCAACAAGATTACTATCATTAGTCTTTGAATAAAATATACCGTCAGAGTGTGTACCTTGAATATATCTCAAAATTCTCTTGGCAGCTTGCAAGTGAGATTGACGCGGAAACTCCATAAATCTGCTAATTAATCCAACTCCATAAGTAATATTAGGCCTTGTAGAAGTCAAGTATCTTAGACTCCCTACCAATTTCCTAAAATATGTAGCATCAACAAAATCACCAGTTCCATCTTTAGTCAACTTCAATTTCTCTTCAGCAGAATTCAAGATCAATTTGACTTTCTTCATATTTAATATTTTAACAATATCATCATCATATTTTTTTCTTTTCTTGTATTCTTGAATAACCATTCTTGCCTTAAAATCGTCTGCTTCTCCAATTGATTTGTACTTGATCTTGCATGTCCATTCAACACCAGTTGATTGTGTATATGGTAGAGTAGGATCCTCAACAAATAATTTTTCATTCTCTTCAAAACTTATAATTTTAAATAATGATTCAGAGTTGATTGTATCTTCACTATTCATAGTCATGCACTTTAATTGCGGATCTAGAACTTCAATTGTTTTTGCTTCAATTTTGGGTAGATCATCCAAAACTTGCTCTTGGTGAACACTTTTGCTTCTTTTATTACCAGCTTCATCTTCAAAAGCTTCAACTAATTTTTCTTGTGAGACAATAGTGAGTATTTCAATTTCTTTTTCAATAGCTTCACTTTGTATAGACCAATCATGTCTACTACATGTCTCATGGGTTAAATTACAAACCTCTATCGAAGCAACACCAGTTTCTACCAAATTTTTCTGTTTAGTTGTTTAAAAAATTATTGATTTATTAGATTGACCACTATTGAAGTATTCTTTGCAATTAAAAGCATCTATACCGCAATGAAAATTACCTCTATCTTCCTTTCCTTTTTCCATAATTTTTAAACTTTGATCTTCTTCATATATTTTTATCAGATTTGATGATTCTTCTTCTTCTTCTTTTAATTGATCATCCTTTCTTTGGTCTTCTTCATTTATTTCTATCAAACTCAATATCTCTTCTTTATCATCCTTTCTTTGGTCTTCATCCTCCACTATCACATCTCTATTTTCTCGTCCTCTACCTATGAAATTTTGACATCTTTGATTTGTCTTAACCCATTTTGGTATCTCTTCTCTTGGATTAAGTTGACTCACCTTTTCTGGCAACGCTTCATTAAATGTTTCTGTCATCTGTTGATTTAGGGACATCTCATATGTCACCAATTCACCTTCTAGATCATCAAGCTTCAAGGTATTCATATTTCGAGTAGACTCAATATCTTTCTTCATGATTAGAAACTCTAAACATAGAGAATTAATATCTTTTCAACAACTTTAACTTCTTCTAATATTTCTCCATTGATCCTTATACCATTGACAATTTCTTTAATTCTTGTAAAAAAATCTTTAATTGTTTCTGTTAGTTTCATCTGAGCCAACTCAAACTGTTCCCAAAGTTCTTGAAGTTTTTCTCTCTTCACGTCTGAAACACGTCGATATGTTTTTGTTAAAATTGTTCAAGCCTCCTTTGCTGACGTAGCATATAAAATTTTATTATATATACACAATCCGACCGTTCTATCAAGGTAAAACCATGCCTTATAATTCAATTTTCTATTTTTCTCCAATTGTTTTGCAGCTTCACCGGTCAATGTTGTGCCCTCTGGGGCATCCACGAATCCAATATCAATAATGGACCATAGTGCAACTGTTTTGAAAAAATTCTTCATCTGTTGATACCAACTCTCAAAATTATTTTTGCCATCAAACACAAAAATGGGACATTCGGGTAAATATGGAATATCCATATTTTTTTTGTATATGTTGGATCTCACACACGACTATTATAAGAATCTCACACAAGCTTTTATAAGGATCCCACACAAGCTTTTATAAAGATCTCACACAAGCTCTGATACCAATTTGAAGAAAATAAAATTACCTAAGGTAATAATATATGCACAAGTGAAAGACCCAACACAATGATTTTGTAAAGAGACTTTATTCAATAACTCAATGACTCTTGTATTTTTGTACATTGAATGTATATCTCACTACACAATGAATGTATCTCTCACTACATTGAAAATATGTAATTAGGCACCCCTATTTATAGGACTAACAATCAAAGTAAACTAGGACTAGGAAACTATAAAATTAACAAATCCTAATTAAACATAAATAAATAAATACCATAAATAACAAATCCTAAACTAATAAGGAATCCTAAACTACTTAGGAATCCTACTCTTGGTTTATTTCCTACATAATACATGAAGGGATATGTTAAAGAACCTAATGAATCCGTCATTGAAAGTGTAGTTTCTCTAGTCGCTTAAGTTTTAATAACATGTGATCAATGATTTAGTGATAATAAGTTCTCCAACGTGATCAACATGTGTGGGTTATGTTGTGGTGAAATGGTTAAGATTCCTTCATTCTTAATTAGAGATTTCGAGTTTGAGCTCATGAAAATAAAAATAAAAATATTCGGAGAGTTAACTAAAAAACGAACTTTACAATGCATGAATCTAAATTAAATTAACCCTCAATGCAAGTAATCAATAGACCGAATAGAAAACCAAATAAAAAAAAGTTCAAAGTACTGATTTAACATTCTCTGGTCACCTCCATATGAAGAGGTACCCTTTAGAATATTATATCGGAATCTCAATTCACTAGCTTCTTATTATTGCCAGAATTTTTTTTTTGAACTTTTCCTATTACATTTAAGCTCTTGTATACTAGCTACTTGTTAATTTTCCCAACAAACAATATTAACTAATATATGCTATAATGCATGTACACAGAGCATGTGCGCATATATATAGAAAAAAAATTATCCCTAGTTTGGTTTGTGTCAGGGGTGACAAAATAGGCCCAAACACATAATCCATCCAATCTGTCCAAAGTTTAATGAATTTGGGCAAAAGTGATTTTAATAATGAACTGATTTGAGTTATGCCCAAGTTAATTCATCACAAATCAATAGCCCAAATTTTAAACAATGCTCAATCTTACCCACCCAAAGATAAATACCTTACATTAATTTTAAACAATAAACTATTAATATCAAAATATAGATTATCTAATTTTCTTTTTCTTAAAGTTGATCTAACTAACTAAGCAGTAGTGCGGAATTTTTAGGAAGGGCTATCAATATTTATGAAGGAAAGATAAAAGTTTAATTATCATAAATGTAAATAGGGTTATATCATTAACTCATTGGTTTAGACTAGTTTAAAGTTAGAAGAGGTGTTCAATTCTACTTAGCCACATTTTTAAAAGTATAAGTATGATATATTTTGCAAAAAATATGCTTAGTTTTTGTCATAAATCCACATAAAGTTAATTGGAAGTTTTGACTAAATAAAGGACGAGTTCTTTTGAATGTTTATCGACGAACAAATCCACATATATAATATGTGAGTTTTTACCTATATAACAACTCTTTTTCCTTTTTGGTACAGTGAAAAGATAAAATAAGCATCCAAAATTTTGTCATAAGCTATATAACTTGAATCGTTAGAAGAAGAAACTTTATATCTTTTACTGCATCTTCTCAGATTAATAAATCTTTAACATGTTTGTGACCTTCATTTAAGAGAAATTAAAATCTGCATATCGATTTGCCTCCCTCCAGATATGTATATTAATAATGGTCTAGTTAGCCTCCAACAGATCTAGATATGTGCTATCTTCAATAATATCTCTCAGAGGACGAAGTTATATGTCTTCCTCAGCAATAATATCTCTCAAAGGACGAAGTTGAATGTCTTCCTCGACGATAAGTTCAGCTGCAAGTAGATCGTCCGTTTTCACTTCTCATTCTTTATAACCTCTGTCTTTTGCTAATACTAATCCTTGTTAGTAAGACATGAAGTAGGTTTCAACATTCTACAGAATTGATTGGTCAAGGGTAAAATGGGAATTTTGCAAGGAAAGAAAAATATCTTTAAGGGACTTTGAAAAGTCAGTTGTCAAAAAATGAAACAAAGTCACATTGATATATAATGGACGATGTAGTCGTTGTGAGGGCGGTGAGCATCAAGTCTACAGTTTGATAATATATAATATTGGTGAAAGTAATTTGCATGGATTTTACGCAATCCCATATGAGTTGTTTTGTTCATCTCTAAAGATCCATTCATGTCCATACAAACATACAAATCCCAAAAGTGGTGGGGGTGAGTTTGCGGTCAAGGGGGTGGGGGTGAGTTTGCGGCCAAGGGGTTGGGGGAGGATGACAGTAGCGAAGTCAAAAATTTTGTTAAGGATGTTCAAGATTTAATATTTATGTTTGAAAAATATTTTTTGACGAAGAGTGTCTGACATCCTGAGCTATATGTGGCTACGTCACTGAATGGGTTGAATGGTTGGCGTGAGGTTTGGAGTGAGTGGTGGAGGGATGATGATGGGGACATTTGGGGTTGCGCCGGAGTGGGGGGAGGGGGATGGGAGACAATTAAACATAAAATGTCATTTATTGAAAATAAGAAATCCAATTATGTACCAAACACACCCTAAATCTTTCGTTCTAATAGAGCCCACCATGAAAACATATAAGTTTAGAAAATGTCTAAATCTTGCCCATCTTTTAACTGTATGCATGTATGATGTAATATATGAGAAATAATATACTTGCAACTTGCAAGTAGTATGGACTTTGGCTATAAATTGAAGTTATAAGATCTAAAACTTATTCACATCACACATGCATGAATTGCCATTTTATTTGTATATTTCGTCATGAAGTGCATATATCATTTATAAGAAAATATTTTCTAAGTGAAAGGCTAAGGCAAATGTTATGCAACTACTATTAACTAAGACTCTTTTGGATTTTGGTCCTATACATTGAATATTTTTTGGGAGGATATGTCACGTGGTCTCTTTGACTGTTGAAAGGACGTTTATTACCATATTTGCTGTATTTTGAACAATATTCTTTTAATTTGATGATTCAACTAAACCACGATGTTAGTTGAAACATATTCTAAGATATTTACATGTTGAAGACTAAACATAAATTTAGTTAGAAAAGTAAAGACTTTTTTTTTGCTCCAAAGTTTGAAAAGTAATTGAATTGCCTTAGTCCTTAGCCAAACATTAGAGATGGTGGATTCCACATAGTTAGGCGCGCGATTGAAGTTATGACCGGATATTGGGTCATTTGAACAAATGTGTTGATCTTTAATTTTTATTTAAAAATATAAGGGATAATTTTAGAGACCTCCCTCCAGATTTCGCTCTATAATATTCACCTCCCTTTTGGTTTACGATATTACGGCTACCTCCCTTATTCTGATTTTTTTAGTAACCATTCTTTAAATCTATTTAAAATAAATATAAATTAATTATGATTTGACAAATTTGCCCTTCTTTATATTTATTTCTTCATATTAACACATATTTTAAAAAATGACTTATTTAATAAATAATAGTTTAAAAATAAACCAACACAAAATGAATTTAGAAGTTGAGGCTATCTATTCCTAAACTAATTTTTTTTCTAGTTGCATTATATTCTCCAAATTTTCCACACTTACATTGCTTTACTTGAACATCAGAATTTAGAAGTCGATTTTTCGAAGGCCTTCCTCTCTAGAAAATGAAAACTATTTCTGAAATAGTATTTAGAAATATAAAATCGGCTTCTAAATTCATTTTTTTCATTTATTTTAAAATTATTTATTAATTAAGTTTTTTATAAATAATATGTGTTAATATGAAGAAGAGCAAATTTGTCAAATCATAATTAATTTATATTTATTTTAAATAGTTTTAAAGAATGGTTACTAAAAAAATCAGAATAACGGAGGTAGCCGTAATATCTTAAACCACAGGGGAGGTGAGTGTTATAGAGCGAAACCTGGAGGGAGGTCTCTGAAATTATCCCTAAATATAAAGCTAAATTTATTAGTGGTCATCTTAACTTGGCATCAATTTTCACTTAGACACTTTAATAAGGCTTTGTTCATTTTAAGCACCTCATGTGAGGCTCCATTGTGTCATGTTGACACTTCAACACATAAAAATTAAGTGACTAAAGATACTCTTGACATCGAAACAACAAACAATTTCACTCTCGATATAATAAGTTATGCATACTGCATGACTTAATTCTTACAGAGCTCATGTTGTAAGAGACAAAAGTTCAGTTTCAAAACCACGCAAGTTATACCACATAACTTAATCCTTATAGAATTTGTATTGTAAGAGGCAAAAGACTAGTTTCAGAACTCACACGTTATGCTGTTGGAGGTATAACTTAATTCATATAAAACTTATGTCACAAGAGGCAAAAGTTCTCTAAACTTATGCCGAGTGAATCAGGTCATAGAAAAATATGTAACTTATGCCACATAGCTTAATTCCTATCGAACATATGTTGATCAAGACAAAAGTTCTCTAAACCTATACCGATTGAATTAGGTCATAAATAAGGATATTATGATTCACTAATTTTTATTAAATGAGTAGCAGAAATAAAATTAAAGATTATAATATTTGAAGACAAAAATTAAAAACCACCGTGAAATAGGAGCAATCTGTGCAAAAACATCATTCAGATTCTTTATTAAAGCCCAATATATAGGTCTGTTTAGTTTCTTATATTTGGGCCGTGATTTATTTAATGGGCCGAATGATTGCAATGCAAAGGCCACCAATAGAAACTCATCACTTCAAAAACCACTACGAAACGGCGGGAAATGCACTAGTGCAGTTTCCTGTTTCGCGCGAAACGAATTGAATCTGGGCACACAATCTATATCCTATATAAATAGCAAATAATTATTCTTAGTCTACATCGACGTTCACTTCAGTCGAACACTGAAAGCACTATTCATCCCCATCGGAAGTTCAAAATGCCGACAATCGTCGACCGTCGTTCAACACGTCTCTCCAGTGGGAGTAAAGTCGCCGATCCAATCGCCATCAACAGTGAGATCGACTCCACTCCTCGAAAACGCAAACTCAGATCCAGTTCCACTACTGAAGACAGTGTAGTGACTTCAAATTTAACTCCGTCGCCTATGAAAAGCTCTCCGAGCAAATGGAAATCGCCGCGCCGATGTGTCAATGACAGCCCTAAGAGTACTCCAAGTGTAACTCAACTTCTCCGACTATGTTATGGTTACAGTATATGTTTCCTGTATATAGCATTTCCTACAGATTTGTGTTAATTGATCTTCTGTTTTCTGTGGAATTCAGGCAAATTGCGGAGCTAAAGCAGTAAATCTGAGCAAATCACCTGTGAAAAGGAGATTATCGGAAATTTTTCTAGAGAAGCCTACGTGGAATCCAAGAGGTGAGTTTGATTATTTGGTTTAATTAATTCCTTAAATCGAGTTTGTTTACTGAATAGGTCAGTGCTTGCCAGGAGTTATATTAATTTGTCTCTAGAGATCTCTGTATTTGTTAGAAAATGTCGAGAATCTCTAGCATTGAAATTGACAAATGTGTTGTTTGAATAAACTATCATAGTCCAATTGGAGCAGAATGGATATATTTTATTCATATAGCGTGTCTCGGCCACTCTGGGATTTAGGTGTTAGAGTTCTTATTTCTTTAATTGAAACATAAACTATTTTAATTTGTCAAATTGATAAGGATCTTCACATTATATCTAGTGGCATGCGTTTTTTTTGATTTCAAGATGTGCTGATTGCTGTCTCTATCCATAGATATGGAGCAGTTAAATGCAGTGAAAGAGGCATTGCATGTGTCTAGGGCTCCATCAAATCTAGTGTGTCGAGAAGTTGAGCACAATAGAATTCTGGAGTTCTGTAAGCAAGCTGTGGAACAAGAGAAGGCTGGAAGTTTGTATATCTGCGGCTGCCCAGGGACTGGAAAATCTCTATCAATGGAGAAGGTTAACAAGGTCCTGGTTAATTGGGCAGAAGAGGTATAGCTTGTTGCTTGGTGTGTATTGGAAACTTGATTTGTTGGTTTGCGATGAATGCTTTTTAGGGAATGATGTTAATACTTTAATGAACTGCATTTCCTTAGCCAAACAAGTTCATCTATCCACTTCATGAACTATATTTCCATTTTCAGTATCCTAAAGTTCGTAGTGCTATTGGCCTAAACCATGTAAAAGATGTTGTCAAATTGCTATCACTTTATATTGTAGTGAAGTACTGACCATCTTTAACAAATTACCTTGCTTCACTGTGATTGATATAAGTTAAATGAAGGGAATTGGGGCTTCAAATTAAAGTTTGGTATTGTAGTTGCTACAGAACCCTTAAAATAATTTTACAAGGAAGAGGTAATTCATTCCGATTCCTGAGATTCAAGCTTGGAGTGGGTTTCATTTGACCATATAATTGCATTTAATGCCCTTTTGAGACTCTTACATTTGTTCTTTATTGTGAAAATGTTATCTAAAATATTTTTGAATGAATTATACTAGTTCTTGTACTTCGGTTACTTCTTTTTCTGGACTGCTTTGGATTGTTTTTCCTTGAGCCGAGGGTTTATTGGAAACAACCTCTCTACTTCTGAGGTAGGGGTAAGGTCTGTGTACACTCTACCCTACCCAGACCCCACTTTATGGGACTACACGGGGTATGTTCTTGTTGTTGAACTATATGAGTTTGTCTTTCAGATTAGCTAGAAATTTGTTGGTGAAATTTGTACCTTTTCCGTTTTCACTACTTGTTTGATGATCTGAGGTTCTTCAAGAATAAGTTTTCATGCTGTAACATGCAATGAGACATGTCTGGAGTTGTCCAGACTCAATCGTGTTTCTTTTGGTCATACTATTAAGTCCTCATGATAAAAGGACTCAAGGAAAGTTTAAGAGCTTTATCAATGGTTTTATTTGAATTTGATTCTTCATCACGTGCAAGAAATGCTCTAATTTTTACTTACTGATATTGAATAACCTCATAGAGAGCATCTGCATAGGAAAGTTCTACATGTGGTTGAAGGGTTTGCAAAAGATTTTCTTTATCAACTATTTCCCAAAGATGCATATCCAACAACTCTAAAATCATTGCTAATCATCTCTTTCTTTGTGCATTGCAGTCTGGTTTTCAGGCTCCAGATACATTATCCCTCAACTGCAGTTCTCTGTCAAACACATCTGACATTTTTGGCAAGGTACATTGCTATAATTCTGATTCAGCTGCTAAATAACGCATCTCTGTATGCTTATGCTTTGGTAACAATTGCAGATACTTGATAAGATTAAACAACGGAGAAAGATAAATAGTTGCACATCACCATTGCAGTATCTTCAGAAAATGTTTTCTGAGAAGCAGCAGTCAGCAGTCGCGAAGATGCTGTGAGTCTTCTTCAAGATGTTTCAGTAATTTTTACAATTGGGCCCTCCTTTTTTTACTTTCAAGATTCCATTGTATTTCAAGTGAAACCATTGATGCCTAAAATGATAACGCGAAGAAGCATTTATAGTGCTTGTTAGATTTTTTTAATCAAACTATTCTCTGCTTAATGACGTAATGCCTTGAACAGGTTAATAGTTGCTGATGAGTTGGATTACTTGATCACAAAAGACAGAGCCGTGCTTCATGAGCTGTTCATGCTAGCAACGCTTCCGTTCTCCAGATTTATTCTGATAGGTACTGGAGCTCTTCGACTGCAAACATCAAACTTTCTTGGTTTAGTCATCTGCTGTTTTTCTAATATGACTAGTTTTGGTATTGTCAAAAAAGAAGCTATTATTCTGCTATTGATTGCTCCTAATTGGAACTATGCTTTGACAGGAATTGCTAATGCAATAGACCTAGCAGATAAATTTCTTCCAAAACTACAATCCTTGAACTGTGAGTATTTCCCTTTCTGTCAGATTGTTTATTTCTAATTTCTTTTCTATCTTCTTTGATTTCATCTAGTTTGGGTAGAGAGGTTAGACAGGTCTTAACTTGTGGACCTAAGTATTCAAGGTGTTAATAATTTTTGCGCACCAAGCTTCATAATGTTACCACAGAACATAGTTTTAAAACTGTTGAACCCTGCTTAATGGCTGCACCAAAGAGTTGTTGTCTAAATATGTCTTTATCACAAGCAATGGGACAGAGAGAATGTCAACTAGCTTTGGTTATGAGTTCTTTGATTTTCTGTAGCATATATGTTTTCTTTCATAAAACAAGGTTATGTGGTATAAAACACCTATTTGCCAATTAATCTCTTAATGCAGCTTATGCTAGATTACTTATTGTACGTAGAACAGTATTTAATCTGACATACATTTTTTTTTTTAATCTGACTTGTACATTAATTTTCAGGTAAACCAGCAGTTGTAACATTTCGTGCCTATTCTAAGGACCAGATCATCTCCATTCTTCAGCAAAGATTAATGGTAACTACTCTCTTTTTCTTCCTCTGAGAAAAATGCGATAGTTCTACCAAATTGATATATATTTGTTTTTGTTAATTTAATGCAAGTTATCATTATATCGTGGGTGGGTATGGGCTCAGGATATGAGTAACAACGTTCAATGACTGGTGTCATAAGTATCTAAAGTCTGAACTAAAGTGCTTCAAGTGATGTTACTAATGCTTTGTTGTTGAACCAACTGATTCTAATGCCAGAACCTAGAAACCCTTAGAAATTGCTCCACTTAATTTGCATACTACTACAGTAACTTATCTGTTTCCTTTTTGTCTATTATGTTTAATTGAAAATGTGTAGACTGCTGATGATATTTGCAGCCTGTTGTATGTTATCTGCATAAAGCACGGTACAAATCATTTCTTATGGTCAATATAGTGTCTAATAATTTGACTGCTGAACAGGCATTTCCTTACACAATCTTCCAGCTTCAAGCTTTGGAACTATGTGCAAGGGTAGGTACATTAATGTATGCATTTTGCTTATTTTTATTTCCTCGCCCTCTATATGTGCAGTAAGACTATTCTTGTGACACATTTATCCATTGCTACTTCAAACTACTGATCCAAGATTAATTTATTTCACAGTAATCCACCGTTTCCTAATATAAGTGCTTCTAATATGGCAGAAAGTTGCTTCTGCATCTGGAGATATGAGGAAGGCTCTATGGATATGCAGGTTTGTGAATATTGCTGCAAGCTTGGCTGATAACAGTTTTGAGAAAATTGCATGAATTTATATAGATGGTGGCCTAACAACTTTATTTTTAGCAGAACTGATGCTTAAGTTGTTCATTGAGCACATGAGAGTATTAATCCTAGATCATGGATTTTTCAAGAGCTTGTTGTACAGCTTTCCCTTGATTATAAGTGAATTTTTTCCTTCGTCATTGTTTCAGGAGTGCAATTGAGATGTTAGAATCTGACATAAGAGATTCTATCAACAGCCTTGATTTACCATCATTACACGGGGGAGTATCTGATCAACAGAGGGATTGTGCTTGTGATAAAACACTTATACACGAGAGCAATGTTGTGAGTATTGATGTCATTTACACTCGTTAATGTTTTTGAGTTTGTAAAATAGTGCTTCTGGAGGATCTATAGTTGAGAGGGTCACTCTGGTTTCTATAGCCAAGTCATAGTGTGATCCCAACTTCAGCATCTGCATGGGTTTCTTCTCGTTGATTCTTTTCCTCTGATTCCATATTATTAATAACTTTTGTAGATATTAATGAAATTTAGAATTTATAAGTGTGGATGAAAGGGTAACGGTAGAACAGACTAAAGTTAGTTTTGAACTTCTGCTGCTTCACATTTGTGCTTGTTTGCTTGTTTTCTCCCTTGAGATATCAAATTCTACACTCACGGAGCCAAAGCAAAGTATGGTGTATAAGTATTTGAGAATTATAAACGACTATGATACTCGCATAATTTAGGGGTAAATTATTGACCTAGGACCTCATTGTTCATATATGATAAGAACATGCTAGTTTAGTTAAATTATTATAAACAATTACTAGTATTATTCCAGCCTGCAAACCTACCGTTTTATATCCTCACTTATGGACCTGCTTGCTGCTTAAACCTGATTAGTAAGGGTCAGTACTAGTCTCAATACCCTGCTTATTACTAGATTTTTTAACAACCCTACTTCGTAGAGATAAAGAGGCTGTTTTTGATAAACACCTATCACTAAATTTTTCTTTTTCAATAAACACCTTGTTCAGCAATCTGTATCTTTTATATTTTCTTGTTACCTTAATCTCCGGTAAGGACTTAGCTATAATGTCATCAATTATGTATCCTCCTTTGCATTTTCTTTTTACACAGCATGTCGTGTTTTGTTAAAAGATGAAACTCTTTAACAGGTTAGGGTTGATCATGTGGCTATTGCTTTATCAAAGGCATATAGATCTCCAGTGGTGGATTCTATACAATCACTTCCACAACATCAACAGGTAAATGTTCCCAAGTTACTTGACATACGAAGATATCTCCAGTTCATTTGGTTTCATTCCTTGTAAGTTTCTAGTTACAAGAGAGTTCTTGACCCTCCTCCAAAGAAAAAAGAAAAGGATAAAATAAAAACCAAAGAACGAAAAAGGAAAGCTATTGGATTATGGTTGAAGCATCCAAATATTTGTGGTGTATTGGCAGCATTGAATGCAAGAGCTAGAATCAAAAGTAGATATTCATGGCATGTGTTTACTTTTACCAAAAGATCATCATCACAGAATGTTGGACTTTAGTGATTTGCAAATCTATTAATGCTAAACAAAAAGTGCTCAATGGAGATTATTGTTGTATGACATTTAAAAATCACATGGTGGTGGTGAGTAATGCTTAATATACTGTACTGCAGATTATACTTTGCTCTGCTGTCAAGCTATTCAGGGGGAAGAAGCAGGATGCCACTATAGGCGAGGTAATTTCTATTTGTCACTATAATGGTGTGATCTAAGTAGCATAAGTAGAAACAAGATTTGAAACAATTTGTAATCCGTTGCAGCTGAACATCTCTTACCTTGATGTCTGTAAATCAACTTCAATACCACCAGCTGGAATCATGGAGCTATCAAACATGTGTAGAGTGCTAGGAGACCAGGTAAACTGTTAAATAAACTTACATGTTACTCCATTTTGGTCTACTTTTCTCTTTCTCAATCATGAGCGCTCTATTAAAGAATGGGAAGAAGCATAACTCGAGGTGTATGTTAAAATGCAGGGGATCCTAAAACTGGGGAAGGCTCGAGAAGAAAAATTAAGTAGAGTAACTCTAAAAGTAGATGAAGCAGACATCACCTTTGCATTGCAGGTACACATTTATTTCTTTGCTCTTTATCTGATCTAGTGTCTTGGAGACACCTGCTAATCATAGTTGTATAATTTTCAAGGATCATGTAGTGATTGTACTAATATATGACACTGCTTTTGTATCAGGGAATACGCTTCTTTCGAAATTGTCTTCAACAATCTTGATGATCGACTTAATACAGGATTGTGATTCTCCGTTATTTATTCTGTTGCTAAAACAAATTGCCAATTTATGGTCCAGACATGAAGGTAGGCTTCCCCCTTGTATTTCGGTTGACGCTATTGGAACTGGATATATGTTAACTCGATTGTTGTGTGTGAACAGAAATCAAACCTGGTCAAAGTGGCTGATGACTGACGGATGAATGGAACAAGAACATATGGGTTCTCCATTAAATGTTGGAATTTCCATGTGCTTCCCTTATCATACTTCTAGTTCTCATAGAGAAAACAATACAGTATACTATAGGAAGAGAATAGCAAGTAAGAGTTGTGGATGTATACAACGTTGAATATCTTTCAATTTCAAGAATTTCTGGAAACAAATTTTGACATATAACTTTATTGTATTATTACCAGATTCTGATTCTCATTTTCAAGAATCAATGGAAAAAGAAGCTTCAACATGTAATATTGTTTTTCTGTTGTTTAGTAAAAGAAATCAAATAAGGTGAAGAGTGAAGATAACTTTATCCCGAGCTTCTTTTATCTTTCAAAGTCCCAACACCCTTTGTTCCCTAGGTTCCATATTAAACTCAGCTAATGAACGTACAAGTAGGGGAGCTACATTGATATTTTGTGGAGTAAGTGGTTCATCTTCTAAGTTGTAGCAAAAGAAGGGGAAAATGAGAATTATTGAGCCTTATGCCATAAGTATCTAAACAAATCACTACAAAAAATTTAACTGAACCTTGCTATCAACCAAGTAAATATAAAGCAACCATTGGTCTTTCTGCATTACGGAAATATTGCAGATCAGAGAAACTTGATTCTTGTTATGATTCCTATGAACCTGAAAAGCAATATTTCACTCTGATTCTCAATTTTAAAAGTTAGGCAGATATAAATAGAGATATCCAAATGCAACAATCAAAGCTAATGAGAGGAGCAAAATGCTCAAGGATAGCTCAAATCTAAAGTTAGAACTCCACTGAAACAAAAGGAACTAATACTGAAGTGCACAAAACATCTGAACGATAGCAAACGAAATGGAAATTGTTCAAAAGTATCCTAATAGAGACGCCAAAAATAGCATTCATCCTAGCTAGTGCCAAATCTTTGGACCTGATTGATAAAAGTTGAACAGGTTGATGATTAACCAACTCAATCAAACAATCCACCAACAAAGTCATCCTCATCCTCTTCCGGTTCTTCTTTCTTTTCCTCCTTAGCAGGAGCTACTTTAGCTTTAGCAGAAGGAGCAGCTGCAACTGGAGCAGCAACAGCAAACTTGCTTGGGTTCTGCAAGTTTAAGAATTTTGTTAAGATAATGTCAATAAGAACAGGTTTATATTAATTAAAGGTCTTTTGGAATTCACAGTTAGTGCAAACCTTCAAGTACTCTTTCACTTTTTCAGCCTGTGGGAATGAGTACTCTGTTGCAATGGCAAATGACAGAACATTCTTGTACGAGTTGATGAACATGTGAGGAATAGCAGCAAGAGTAGGATAATCGAGAATCATGGAGAGACCAACAACATTTGTCAGTCCGGCAGCAAACCTAGCGACAAGATCATCATCTGTGAGTTCAAGAACCTCAGGACTGAAAACTGAGCCATTGTCGTAGACAGACTGGACTATCAGGCCATAAGAGAATGGCTTAATGAGCAACTTAGACAGAAGGGCAGACTCAGATGAGCCCACTTTTTCTCCCTTCTTAATAATCTCCACAGGGGTGATGATCTCAACTGTGCCTTTGTTGATTTTTGTTGGGATATTTAGTACCTAAAATACACCGGGATGTGAGATCATATATAATAAACAAAAGCATAAGCAATCTTAATTAGCAAATCTTGAAAGAACTAAACCTGAAAGAAACTGGTCTGGGAAGGGTCAAGTCCAGTGTTTCCAGGAGGAACAACCACATCAATTGGAGCTACTAGGCCAACGCGAGCAGGTGCTCCAACCTTTTTCATCAAATGTTAAAGTTAGTATTCTCATACTTCACATCATAAACTCAAAAATAACAGGCGAGGATTGGTTAACTCAGATCAGAATGATTGATCAGCGCATTTCTAAAGGGGAAACAAAACAAATTGATCCATGCAATAAGCTAGCTAGTCCTTGAATGCAAATAATCGGTTTTTAACAAATTGATCCATGCAATAAGCTAGCTAGTCCTTGAATGCAAATAATCGGTTTTTGTCCTAGAAATTCATTTCAGGGACAAGTTGATTTAGTATTAATTAATCTCTTTTACACATCCACTGATAATACAACAAAGAGTTTTTTACCAGCAAACCAAAAAGATTAATCGTATTGATACGGAAAGGAAGAAAAACGGAGAACAAAAAAGTAAGAAATGAACATATTTTACATTAGATATATACCTTGTATTTAGAAACTTCATCACTGACTTCTTTCAAATCTCCTTTGGTGAAGATTAGTCCCACATTACCCTGTTAAAACATTACATATGGAATTAAGTTAAATGCTATTGTTGACCAATTAAATCAACTGCACATCAATCCCAAATTAGCTAGTTGAATTAATAATATAAATCCTCTAACAATTCTGCTCTATTTAGACTCATTTTTTGTTCCAATATAAGAAGTGACAGACAATGGTGTTAATAGTACAACAACAATAAATTAAACTTGCCAAATTCCAGCTAAAGTCCCTTTCACCCCTTACCTCCTCTTAGGGAAAAAACAGTACCTATTTCTTTGGTCCCAAGAAACCAAAATACAGTAACAGTGATCCAAAAAGGAATGGGAGAAAAAAAGGATCACCAGAATCATTGACCAGATCTGATTCTCAAAACTCCTTTATCAGAAAAACAATAGTGGAACTCTAAAAAAAGGAAATAAATACATTTTGCAATAAATTTCTAGTGTAACTTTGAACATCCATTTCCGTTTTCCAATATATATATTTTTTGATATAAAGATATCACAGTACATAAATACATATAAGAGTATTATTAAACAAAAAATAATTAACACTAACGATTCCTTTTGTTCCAAGCAATCAACAAAACAAAATACAAAGACCTCAAAAGATGAGAACTCCTTTATCCGAAAAAAATAGTGGGGCTCAAAAAAAAAAGAGGAGGAAATAATGAAAACTTCCCGTGTGATTTTGAACATCCATTTCCGATTTGTTTGAAGATGAAAAATTATAATATATATTATACGAAACAAAAACAGAACAGCAAAGACGCAGAAATATAACCTAACAAATCAGTAATGACATGACATAGTAATATGATCGAAAATGAGAAATATGAGCAGCAATATAATATAATAATGAAGAAGAAAGGTGAAAACAAACCACAAGGCATTCAATGAGAGCGAGAAACGCATTATTTCCGGTCTTTTCTGCATGGATCCTCATAGATCTCTTCATCATCGTGTTTTTTCCCATCAAAACGATGGAGTCACCACGTAAGCCCTTTCGAATCATCTGTAGCTGATTTGAACCTACATTATCTGCTCCCACAATTAGGATCTGTTGATACGTATCGAGAAGCTTGCATAGCTTCTTGTCATAGCTAACCTTCTTCTCAGCTTTTGTTACCTTCACCGCCATTGATTTGGTTTATGCGAAGAAAATGAGAGAACCAAGAGAGAGCTAAGAAGAAGAAAGAAAAATGGTGAGAGAAGAGTGAAAAATGGGAACCCTAAAGCTCAATATATATGGAAAACGTGGTCAGGTTCTGCAGGTTGCAGCGAGACTAGTGCTTGTACGTAAATGGATATACGTTCACAGAAACAAAATAGAAAAATTCCTAAATGGGGAACTAAAAGTTTTAAAATTTATATTTTGATTTCAGTTATTAGTTTAATTTCTTTATTAGATTAAGCAATTTCAAGTCACCTAAAAATTTATCACGAATAATTAGTGCATAACATGCGATTATTTTTTTTGTTTTCCAATTATGCGATCCAGATTCTCTAATAAAGTGATCCTAGTTGCATGGCTTGAATTTAGGGCATCTAATTAAGTATAAAAAGATATTTTATTAACCTATCAAAATAAGATATATTATCTAATACAATAAATTAAAATATATCGATATTGTAAAAATAATGTATGGCATATTATCACTAACAATTTTTGATCGTCATTCATGGACAAATAAGTTAACAAACTTTCTAACAACAATAGCGAGAAAGATGAGGATTAGGAGATTTTTTTGGTGACGTGGAGCCTTTTATATGGTGGAGGGGGCTATGGTTAAAAGTCAACCTGGTCGAATGGTTTTTCCGTAACTCTTGCTAATTTGTTTCCAATTTCTTTTATTTGAAATGGGATTTACATTTTATTCATTTGAATTATTTTGTTGAAAAGTTTAGCAATTATAATTTGAAAATTTAATATTTATTAAAATTTCGTTAATTTTTATGTTTATATTAATGTTTTGTATTAAAATATTGAATTTAGTTGAATGTATAGCTCAAAAGGTACTTAAAAAAATGATTTTCTTTGTGATTTAGTTTAATTTTGAGTTTATATAAAAGTTAGCAGTACTAGTTTGTCCTATTCATGCGCATTTTCAGTTGGCTGCTTCTTTCTCACTAGAAAAAAAATTAAAAGTTACTTATCTGTTTATTTGTTGTTCTCGTAATTATTGTATTATCTATATATATTGAAGTAGCTTTTGAACTCCTCTTATGACTATTACTACAAAATTTTCTCTTTTATTAAAATTATACTTATTGATTTATATATAATTAAAATTAAAAAATATTCTATTATATTTGTATAATTTAATTTTTCAACCAATATCGTCTTTCCTGCTTTTGAAGTATTATACTTCCTATTTTAATTTGAATTACTACACTTCCTTAGTTTCAAATCGAATAGCCTATTAATAATTTGTGCACCAACGTGTATAAGTTTTGTACGTAAAAGAAGATACATTAATTCATAATCGTATATGCATTGCATCAATAAGTGCATTGTTTATAGTGTTATTTTTTTGTTTATCATTTAACACGTACTTATATTTACTCGCATAAATAATACTCCTATTTTTTAAATCAAAAGAATATATACGTAAGGCCTATCCAATTGCAAAAGGACAAATTACCAGGTCATTCCGGGGCCCGGGCAAAAACAGAACTCATGAGTCATGATGCAACGGCTTACCTCATTGGTGAACTAAATCACTTGCGTGTTGAAGTGTATGAGTAATTTGGGGGATCGGAAGAAGCTGTTGTTAATTTCTAAGCCAATTATTTTTGGGGCAATTTCTAATTGAGGACTCAATTTCAAACTATGGCAACAACTAAGGTCTACGTAGTGTAAGTGATCGCGTCCTTATTGAATGAATTTGCGGTAGCATCTGCCTTCTCTGTGTTAATTGATCTTTTGTTTTCTTAATTTGGATGGTAGGTATTACTCACTTTATGGCCATGTGGAAACTATGGCCCGAGAAATACAACGCGGAGTCAATTCAGTTAAGGGCCTCGAAGCAACACTTTGGCAGGTAATCGCTAGAGCTCACTGCTCAGCGTTGGATTTTTTTTTTTGTTTCCATCCTGGCTTCAATTCCCATATTGAAGTCCGATTATTCTAAATTCGTGCCGCATAGTGCTGCCTGCCAAGGTGGGAGGAGCAGTACTTATTAGCATTGAAGTTTCTGCTTTAGCTTTATGGGTTTCGATTTTTAGTTGAATTTAAGTTATATACAGAGATTCTTGTGTAAAAATAATAATTCATTATTGATGTAGTTTATGGGTTGTAGTATAGGTTATTTACCTCATTTTTAATGTTATTAACCGATGTCTGTTATAGTCAATTATGTGTTAACATAATAGGGGGTTCAATTTTAATATGTGCAAGAAGGGTAAAAATATTTTTTTTGTGTTTATATAAAAAGTCTTTGAGTCGGATTCATGGAAGAGGAGGGTTTAGTTGAGTGTAAAAGGCGGTTCAAAAATTACTTTAGGTGGTCAGTTTGAATCGTAGGTGTGCCAAGGTCTTGCATTTTTTTCGAATTTCTTTGTTAAATTAGAATTCTATTTATTACTAGTTCCATGAATTTGATCCGTAGATATGTAGGTTCCGGAGACACTTCCTGAGCGGATATTGGAAAAGATGAAGGCTCCTAAAAAGCCTGATGATGTGCCTGAGATTACACCTGAGCAGCTCTTGGAAGCTGATGGTTTCATCTTTGGTTTCCCTTCTCGTTTTGGTGTGATGGCTGCCCAATTCAAAGCCTTTTTTGATGCCTCCGATGAGATATGGGCAACTCAAGCGTTAGCTGGTAAACCTGCTGGAATCTTTTGGAGTACTGGTTTTCATGGAGGTGGCCAAGAGCTTAGTGCGTGAGTACTTCATTAACCGTTCTCTGCTTTGTTTACTCTCTGCTCTTATCCCATTCACATATATTAATTGATCATCGGTATAGATTCATGACTTGCATTGTATTGAACTTTTAGGACTACTATCCTAGAAGACTTGGACTGTAGACTGTAGTATAACGGACTGAAGAATTTCTGGTTTCCTAAGTGCTTCAACTCCGTATACGTATGAAGTTACAGCTCTTTCAGCAGTAGCTGTATAAACAGTCTGAGGACTAGTGTTTGGCGAGATCTATAGAAGTAATTTGACATTTTTTCTAGTGGCAAGTGAATTGAAGCCTGACTTGTGTTAACCAACCATAGTGGGGGAAGTTCATGGCTTCGCTGTTATTTCATCGAATACTTTCCAATTTCTGAAGTTCTTACAATACTTAAAGGACTTGCTCTGGCACATCAAAAACTTTTTGATCTTAAAAGCAATATAGCTGTACTGTCAACTATCCTTCTACCCCACAAAACACAGTTTGTTTAAGTATACTTTTGCTCTCCCCTCCATTTGGGAGTTGATTCTTTTTTATGGATTGCAAGGGAGGAGGCTTATTGCAAGATTACCATCCCCTTATTCGTTTTGATCTTGATATTGCATAAAAACCAAGGCCACATATAAAAACATAAGAAATCAATCACTTACGTTTCCAGAGCAGGACACATACTTCATGAAACTGAAGTCGCGTTTAAGATGTTATTATTGTCTCGAAAGTGACTTTTGATTCATATATATATGTTTCATTGATCAATGCTCCTAAAAAGAACATGCAATAGTCTTTTTTCACTTTCCTCTTTTCTTATGTTGGGAAAGTATGCAATATTTTTCTATCATTGTAAGACTTAAGGTTCATATCCAGCATTTGGGCTGATAAACCCAAACGCAACATGAAGTTTCTCATGGATTGTGATATCATTTGGAGAATACTATTTGTTGTCACTATTGTTTCGTATATTTATCTCTCTTTCATTGATTTTCTTTACAGTTCTTTCATTGACACAAGGTCTTGTTTATTGCAGATTAACAGCTGTAACTCAATTGGCACATCATGGCATGATATTTGTTCCTCTTGGATATACTTTTGGTAAAGGAATGTTTGAGATGAATGAGGTAAAAGGTGGATCTTCCTATGGAGCTGGAACTTATGCTGCAGACGGTTCTCGTCAACCCACAGAACTGGAACTTCAACAAGCCTTCCATCAGGGCAAATATATTGCTGAAATTACAAAGAAACTCAAGTAATTGAACAAAACAAAAAGAGAGACAAAATACAATGAAGACATAATTGAGCAATCTATCACTGAAATGGGAAAGTCCAGGAAGGTAGACTTTGTCTACAAATGTACATTGATTGTAAAAGCCTTTTAAGTCTGTAAATAAAAGGATAAATGTACCATTATTAGTTGTCTTCCTTTGCTTATATTCTGTTCGCATTAATTGATCCTCTAAAGCTCTACCCAAACCCGCGAGAGTAGCTGAGTTGGTTGAGCTAGGGATCTCATGTTTGAAACCCCTTGCATGTTTTCTCTGTCGAGCTCGTCGCACTGCCTAGTGCAGTTTATCTCTCCGGTGTGGCTTTGGGCTATTATACTAGAGCGGGGTTTAGCCTGTGTACATCCGAAGGTAGCGGCTGAGGGTTCCCTCGTTGAAGTTTGCTTTTAGTTACTGCAGTAACTTTTAGTAAAATAAGTTGTTTAGTTTAAGATGAATTTGAATTTTGAATATTAGTTAGGTTGTTTGAATTATTTAGGTATTTTAGGTTGTTTTAAATTTCAAATTATGCAGATTATGTGTTTTGTGTTGTCTATTTAAAGCCCTTCAATGCTTAATAAAATTATTGAAAGCTATTGAAAGTCATTTCAATCCAAAGAGAGACATTTTCAATCCTCTGCCCCATTTTTAAAAAAAACACCAACAATGGTATCAGAGCTTCATTGATCTTACGAGATCTGTGAAATTTTTCAAAGAACCACCATATCATTTTTAACCCGTTAGGGCTATCCATTTTAATCCATCAGAGCTACTATTTCAACCCGTTCATTTTTCAATGCACATGCTTTTTTAAACCAATTTTTAACGAAAAATAATGGCAAGCAACAATCTCTCTTTGAATGCCCCAAAAATTTTCACAGACGAAAACTATCACATTTGTTTTGTGAGAATAAAACCATATTTTGAAACTTATGTGGTATGTAATGTTGTGAAGGAAGAAAAATCTCTACAACAATATTTTGCAAATCCTACAAAAGTTCATATTAAAGCACTTTCAAAAAAACTTCTACACAAGACAATGTCATGGAAGGTGTTTTTGAAGCACAAAATCAAAAGAAGAAAAAGAAAAAAGAAGAAATTTTGCAAGTTCAAAAACAATGAAAAGAATCCAGCATCAACTATCAAAGCAGAAATTGAGGAGGAGCATTTTTTCAATTGCAGTAACTAAAGCAAAGGAGGAGTTTTGAAGTTTGCTTTTAGTTACTGCAGTAACTTTTAGTAAAATAAGTTGTTTAGTTTAAGATGAATTTGAATTTTGAATTTTAGTTAGGTTGTTTGAATTATTTAGATATTTTAGGTTGTTTTAAATTTCAAATTATGCAGATTATGTGTTTTGTGTTGTCTATTTAAAGCCCTTCAATGCTTAATAAAATTATTGAAAGCTATTGAAAGTCATTTCAATCCAAAGAGAGACATTTTCAATCCTCTGCCCCATTTTAAAAAAAAACACCAACAACCTGTCATTAAAAAAATAAAAATTGATCCTGTACCCTGTAAATTTGTGTAAATTGTTCCTCTGTAGAATATAATTACCTGCCAATCTGAATCTGTTTTCTCCAATAAGCCTCTGTGGTCTAATGGCCCTTTTTCAATCATATATATACAAAAATTTTAGAAGTGAAAATAGAACCCAATATGTTAATAAAAAAAAATACTAAACAATTATATTTCCATTACCAATTCTTCTAAAGAAATTTGTGTATAATTAAACTAAAACATTTGATTTGGCATAGAGGAGTGTGCCCAGATGTGGATAAAAAGCTTTATAATATACTCCCTATGTCCAACTTTTGTTTAGCACAATTTGATCATCAAAGAACTTGAGAAATACAAGAATCATATACCCTATGTTCCAATTTTGTGTCTTAGTTCAGATTATGAAGATCAAATTTATTAGTAATAAATATTCAGTGTGAATAGAAATCTAGAATTTTTGTATTTTTTAAATAAAATTTGTATATCTAAAAATTACATAAAATGTTATAAATTATATCGATTCAAAATATTTTAAGAGTATTACAAAAATATCATTTAACTCTCTAAATAATTATTAAGACACATCAAGGGAGTAATAAATTTAATTTGTCTATTTTAGAAACGTGTTGATATTATAGTGGACTAGAGGGAGTTGTTCATTTGAATCACCAAGAAAGCAAAGGGTAAATTCATGTCACCAAGAAAGCAAGGATAGGAATAAAAGGTATCTCAAGTAAAATTATAAATATTATACTGTAATGATTTTGGATTTAAAATAAAAAGAAAAGTATAGAACATTTTGAGACCGACAAAATGGAAATAACGTTAGCAATTTTGGAGAGAGATTAATTCACAATATTTATGACATATATATATATATATAAGTATTCTCTCCTTTCGTCTTTATATGATATCTTTTTTTATTTTTGAGAGTTAATTTAAATTGAATTAGATTAACTTAATTATTTTAATATTTATACATCTAAAAACTATGAAAAAACAGTACAAAATTTTAATTATTCTCATATATTAATTACTAAAATTTATACATTTTGAATTTTGAAAAGTATCCCATAAATTCGAACAATAATTGCATTACTATATTTGTAAGAGATTCGCGATATAAATGAGGAAAAAAAAATCAATTAGCAGTGACAGCGAAGCACAGCGATCTCTACTCCGTCGTTTAGCCGGCGATAAATAAAGATACCAATCACAGAACTCCGTCCAATTCGCATACCAAAACCAGCTGAAATGGAGAGTCTATTCCGATCAGTGACCGGCGCGAACCCTGACCCCTCAGACTACGAAGAAATCGAATTTTGGTCAAATCCTGAGCGAAACGGTTGGCTCACGAAGCAAGGAGAGTATATCAAGACCTGGCGCCGTCGATGGTTCATTCTTAAACAAGGCAAGCTTCTCTGGTTCAAAGACCCTTCGTCCGTTACATCCGCCGCCGTTCCGCGTGGAGTTGTCTCCGTTGCTGAATGCCTCACTGTTAAAGGAGCTGAGGATGTAATCAATAAGCCTTTCGCGTTTGAGCTCTCCACAAGGCGTGATACTATGTTTTTCATCGCCGATACGGAGAAGGAGAAAGAGGAATGGATTAATTCAATTGGCCGATCCATTGTTCAGCACTCGCGGTCTGTTACCGATTCTGAAGTTGTTGATTATGATAGCAGGCCGTAGTTATATGTGAGGTGCATGTCCTATAACTGTTTGTACTTTTGTTCCGTTTCTCTTTTCATGTTGTATTCTGTAGACTCTGTTGTAACTTCTGGTTCATATGAAGCTTTCATTTGGTTGTATGAGTTTATGTTCAATGAAAAAATTTGGTTTAATCAGGTGATATTTAACTTAGAAGATATTTTTTCTCAATTGTAATTTGGATATAATGAACTTGAATAGAGCTTAAATAGATATAGAGGATTTATAGAGCCGATCAAAACAATGTTTGAGATTGTAGTTGATTGATTTTGATTCGTAGGGTTCCTTGTGTGCAATCCGATCAAGTGCTATTGGGAAACATTTTCATTTCATTTGTAGGCAGAACTGATGAAGTGCTCGGGTGTGTTAACTATGCAGAATTGATGAGTCTAACTTTTCCTTTTGACAGAGATAAGAGTGAATAATACTTCATTTACTCTGTGAGTGTGACCCTTTGATTCATCTGTTAGGGAGCTAATTTCACTTGTAAATGAACTGTACCGTCATGTCTATTGGCTTCTATTTCTAAGTTATCCTTTTGAAGTGTATAAAGGTGGTCTACATAAACTATATCTGTCACTGGAGAAGGGCAATTTATAAACCACTGCACTTAAAAGGAAGAAAAAGATGATAAGAAAATGCGAGCAAAGAGATATATCAGTTACTTTTGTTTGAAGCAAAAGTTCTAAATAATTTATTTCAGGCTCTGTTCTCTCTTCAATCTTCACCAGTAGGGCAAACCTTTATAACTTCTTTTAGTTCCAAGAAACATTTCTCTTATAGCCGGTATTCCTAACTGTATGGATGGAATATTCATTTTATCCCGGAAAGTTGTGCCATAAATGGAAGACTTTTAGTAGAGGTATCAAATGGGCGGGGTCAAATAACCCGCCCAAAAGCTACTAGGGAAAGTTTTCGGCTTCCATGTATGACACAACTTTCAAGGACAGAATTTTCTGGTCCAAACAGGATAGACTTTGAGTTCTAGTAAAGTCTATTCCATTTGGACCAAAAAATTCTGCCCCTGGATGTTGGGTATTAATTGCCCTGAGTTTCTTACCATAAATAGGTTTTCCTTTTAGGAAAAAGGTTTTGGATTGGCTAGTCCTTTTCTTGTAGGAAAAGGTTTAGGACTCTATATATAGAGGCTTGTTCCTTCTAACTTAATTAGCATTCACAATGTAGTCCTAGGGGGTTTTGAGAGTTTTGTCTAGGGGAGAATTTGTGGGACACAAGTGAAACGTTTTCACTCGTGTGAACCTCCCGAGTGAATTGGTTGAGGTTGTTTCTCTCTATATTTTGTACTCTCATCTTTATATAGTGGATTGCTCATCTCCTTTATAGACGTAGGTCAATTGACTGAACCACGTTAAATCTTTGTGTCTTTTGGTATATTTCTCGTTTGTTTTCTTACTCACGGTCTATCGAGGTTTGCTTTGCTAGCTTCCGCATGACACCTGATTAATTTCGGTCCTAACACTGGATTTAGTCAAGTAGCTTGTATGCATCCCAGATCTGCATCAGCTGATCAGGTAATGCCATCTTGAGTATCAGATCGTCTTGAAATGGTTCAACAGCTGGTCTCTTTCCTATAAACAAACCCAGTAAAATGATATGTGCCTTAAACATCCTGTTGTTTCGGTGTCTCAGACCTATTCATACTCCGGAGATTTGGAAAATTATCACTTTGATTTCATGCAATAGAATGAACTACTGAATTTGGAGGGTAAGATCTAAACAAAGGAGAAACCATTGACCTCTTTCTCGTACATTATTTTTTTCCTTGAGAAGTTGTGTACCTGGAGCTGCATCTCCTTTGGTTCCCTAAATATCAGTGGAGCTGAACTGACTCACAGTGTGTACCATCTGCATGTCCTGTGGTTCCCTTAATATCAGTAGAGCTGAACTGACTCAAATCTTTATCTGATTCTGATCCTGAGGGGTTCTTGCAAAATAAAGTCACTTACGTAGCAACCAAGGAGTGAACACAAGGATGTCTTGTTCACCCCAAGAGAAGTGTTCCTCACTGTCACTATGATGGTAATACCCTGGACTGTGAGTTGGCATACAATTCCAAGACAAGATCAATATTTGCTGGAACACCTGAGACCACCACATAGCATGTATTGTTTGGTGGATGAGGGGGAAGTTTCTTTGGAGAGAGGTCTCATCAACGGCCCTTTCATGCGAGTACCTCATTAATTTGAACTTCTTGTATCAACTCTTCCCTCATTCTTTGACTCAGCAAAAGGGGCCAGCAGAAGAGGAGGCAACATTGTTTCCTTTTGATCAACCTAGTACCTAGACCACATAAATCATTTATTCGTTAGTGCACAATTCTTCAACCAAAGAGGGTCGGAACGACCCCACACTTATTCCTAACCATCGTACAAAAATAAAAAAGAAGCTAACTAATGACTATAGAAAACTCAGTGGGAATGAGTGTCAGGCCACTGCCTATGTCGGCTGCTGACTTGTGCTAGTAGTACTCTTCAAGTTGGCACTTGATTTTCTTCCAATATTTTTATCTAAATGAGTGCCCAAGTGTTCTATGATCATCCACTGAAAAACAAAGTCTACATGGCAATGTGATTCTAGTTGTTTACTTTCTTTAAGAGGAGGATATAGAAGTTGTATACAGGATCATGTTGCCGATCTCAACAAGTTTGTGACTGAGGCACAAAGATTGATTGATTTGACCCTCGTTTAGGTGCAACCAACTGTCCTAGCTATTGGCATGAAATCCTTGCTCTCGATATTTGTAGTTGAGCAAGCAGTTCATACCTTGAGAAGATAGCAGTTTGAGACAGTCTTTACAGCTTG
Source organism: Solanum appendiculatum (assembly GCA_018342035.1). Classification (NCBI taxonomy): domain Eukaryota; kingdom Viridiplantae; phylum Streptophyta; class Magnoliopsida; order Solanales; family Solanaceae; genus Solanum; species Solanum appendiculatum. The sequence continues at coordinate 496,606 of JAGDQO010001046.1, read as the reverse complement.
GCAATCAGCCAAGATACTTTGGAAACCTCCGTAGTGCCAGTGTTTGTACCTCAACTGCAAACAAATGTTTCATCTTGACTGAGTGTAATACCTTAGTATACGAATTCAAAATGACCTGAACTGATCATGTTTTCTGGAGAAAGACCATTGGTTAATATATTGCCTATAGATGTGAGGTGTTTTTTTATTCTTCACCTTCCTAGCTCAATGCAGCAAAAGATAACCAAAGTGAGAGCCATAGGTAGAAAATGTACATCAACTCTTCAGCATTCTGCTTCTGGCCTTCTTAGTATTCAAGCAGTGCAGGGCTTCAACTGCAGTTCTGGTACATCTACAAGATTTGGGTTAATTACCAGCTAGCTCAAGCAGAAGTTGCCATCTGAAAATGGTATCTTCCCCTGTGAATTCTAGGTTTCTATCTAAACACTTGGTAGCTCTAAGAGCCTTTGAATTGACGCTGAAATGCTGCTGCCCGGCCAGGGGATTCTTACCTGTCTTAAACATTCAAGTTTATGAGGTTTAATACATCAGTTGGTATTCACTCTCCGAAATTATTTCCTTCTGTGTATTAGCATGTCAGTTTGTTGATTGATCAACAACGGAGGGAGACAGTACACAACCAAATTGCTTATAGTTCTCCCTTTCGCTTCTGTTTGTTCCTCTCTCTTTTTTTGGGTTATGTTTTTGTACATTTTTTTTCAATTTTTCGAGGCCCTCTTTCATTGTTATTTTGATTGATGATATATTACATAGTTGCTATTTTTATATCATTCCTTTTATTTTTTCCAGAATTTTTACTTTTCTTCCGTCTTTCACAAAGTTGTCTCTGGCAAATGAGACGCAAAAGAACACAGCGATTAAAGAGAAAAATAGAGTCCAAACTTAGCCTCTGTTAAAACATTTGATAAATGGATAAATACATATGTTAAGACAGAGAAAATAAGAACTTCTCCACAGCCACAACACTAAAGCAGGAACTTCTCCACAGCCACAAGTCCACAACACTAGACCTCTCCATTTTCTTTTTTTCTCAAAACAATTTTTGAAGAGTAAAAAGGATTAATTAGGCTATGCAAGTGATAAATTTGAACTTCGAAGTAGCCAACCAATTATTGGGTTGTTTCTACGTTTGTTTCTTACTTCTTTCTTTCGCTTTTACTTGTCACATTTTGCTTTATAAGAGTCAATTTGACAAATTTTTAAAAACTATAAGAAAAATACCATTTGAACTTCGAAGTAGCCTACCAATAATGCATCTTAAAATATTGATGAAAGTTCATACAATTTGACTCTCGAAAAGGACATGTGATAAGTATAATATAATAAAATAATGCATCTTAAAATATTGATGAAAGTTCATACAATTTGACTCTCGAGAAGGACATGTGATAAGTAAAAGTGAACAGATGAAGTATTTAACAAAAAAACTCATAAATATTAGAGAATTTCTTTTAAATTTTTTTTTTGGTTTTTCCACTCAAACTCGAGACCTCTGGTTAAGGATGAAGGAGTATTTACCACTCTACCACAACTCTGTTGGTATATTAGAGAATTATTTACAAGTGAAGAAAATTAAAGTGGCTGTGTGGTAAATGGTAATATCTTTATTTTTATGTACCGTTTCCATTTCAATTTGTTTATGTTATTTTTCCTTTTTATCAATTTTAAAAGGAATATATCATTACTTAATTGACAATTGGTTAATTTTAATTTTTTATATGCTATCTCTAAGGTTATAAAATTAAAAATTATTTTGATTTAATTTAATATCACAATCAAACTTTATATCAAATCAAAATTCAAATTAATAAACAAATTTAAAAGGCAGTGCATATATTAGATTTCAGCAGTGACGAGGAGATTATGGCGACTCCATACACCCAGGTTCTCCCTCTTCCACGTCATCAACACTTTCCAAAACCGAACCCGATTTCCAAAACTGTCATCAACTACCGGTATTTCGAAAATCACCCGCTATTCTTACTCATCGATAAATGCCAGAGCATCAAGCAGCTCAAACAAATTCATGCTTACATGCTCCGTATTGGCCTTTTCTTTGATCCATTTTCAGCTAGCAAACTCATTGAAGCTTCTTCTCTATCGCATTTCTCAAGTCTTGATTATGCCCACAAAGTGTTTGATCAAATTCCTCAACCAAATCTTTTCTCTTGGAATGCCCTTATTCGTGCCTATTCTTCTAGCCAGGACCCTATTCAAAGTCTCTTGATGTTTGTTAATATGCTTTGTGAGGGTCGTGAGTTTCCCAGTAAATTTACTTACCCATTTGTGTTCAAAGCATCTGCCAAGATGAAAGCTTTTGGATTTGGGAGAGGACTTCATGGGATGGTAGTTAAAGGGAGGGTTGGTCTTGATATCTTTGTTCTTAATTCTTTGATTCATTTTTATGCTGATTGTGGATGTTTGGATGCGGCATACTTGGTTTTTGAGAATATGCAGACAAGGGATGTTGTTTCTTGGAATACAATGATATTGGGTTTTGCTGAAGGGGGTTATGCAGATGAGGCGTTGAAGATGTTTCATAGGATGGGGGAGGAGAATTTGAGGCCTAACGATGTGACAATGATGGCGGTTTTGGCTGCTTGTGGTAAGAAGTTGGATTTGGAGTTTGGTAGATGGGTGCATGCGCTTATCAAGAGGAATGGGATTAGGGAGAGCTTAATTTTAGATAATGCGATTCTTGATATGTATATGAAATGTGGGAGCATTGAGGATGCTGAGAGATTATTTGGCAAGATGGGGGAGAAGGATATTGTTTCTTGGACAACTATGCTTGTTGGGTATGCAAGGGCGGGAAATTTTAATGCTGCAAGAAGTATTTTGAATACTATGCCTAGCCAAGATATTGCTGCATGGAATGCTCTTATCTCAGCTTATGAGCAGAGTGGTAAACCGAAGGAGGCTTTGTCTGTTTTCAATGAGTTGCAGCTCATCAAGAAGGCAGAACCTGATGAGGTAACACTTGTATGTGCACTATCTGCGTGTGCTCAGTTGGGTGCAATTGATTTAGGTGGGTGGATCCATGTGTATATAAAGAAGCAAGGGATAAAGATAAATTGTCACCTCACTACTGCATTGATCAACATGTATTCCAAGTGTGGGGATGTGGAAAAAGCACTTGAGATGTTCAATTCTGTCAACATTAGAGATGTGTTTGTGTGGAGTGCTATGGTTGCTGGCTTAGCAATGCATGGGCGTGGCAAGGAAGCAATAAGTTTGTTCTTGAAAATGCAAGAACACAAGGTCAAGCCTAATTCCGTTACACTCATAAACGTATTATGTGCTTGCAGCCACTCAGGGTTGGTGGAGGAGGGGCGGGCAATCTTTAACCAAATGGAGAACGTTTATGGGATTGTGCCAGGGGTAAAACATTACGCTTGCTTAGTTGATATACTTGGCCGTGCAGGTAAACTGGAAGAAGCTGAAAAACTGATAAATAATATGCCAGTAACCCCTGGTCCATCAGTTTGGGGTGCTCTTCTTGGGGCATGTAGATTACACGGCAATCTTGAACTAGCTGAACAAGCTTGTAACCGTTTAGTTGAGTTGGAACCTGAAAATCATGGTGCATATGTACTTTTATCCAATATTTATGCAAAATCAGGGAAATGGGATGAGGTTTCCATGTTAAGGAAGCATATGAGAGAATGTGGATTGAAGAAAGAACCAGGTTGTAGCTCAATTGAAGTCCACAGTATTGTTCATGAGTTTCTAGTGGGAGATAATGCTCACCCTCAATCGCAGAAAATCTATGCAAAATTGGATGAGATTGCAGCTAGACTGAAGCATGTAGGCTATGTTTCCAACAAGTCCCAGATACTGCAACTTGTTGAAGAAGAAGATATGCAGGAGCAAGCGCTAAATCTTCACAGTGAAAAGCTAGCCATGGCATTTGGACTTATCAGTGTGGCTCCATCTCAACCAATTCGTATCGTGAAGAATTTACGTGTTTGTGCGGACTGCCACGCTGTTGCCAAGCTTCTCTCCAAGCTGTATGATCGAGAAATAATATTGAGGGATCGCTACCGCTTCCATCATTTTAAAGAGGGGAGTTGCTCATGTAAGGACTACTGGTGAGTGTTAAAATTCACTTTTCATAGTGCTATAGAGAAAGGATGTTACTTTTTATATATTGCCTCCCTGTGGAACTAATAGATCAGGTAGGACGTGCTGATGATTGCAGATATGTTGTTAATTAGCATGTAGATGAAACATGATGTAGACTAAAGACACCAAGATATGAACTGTAATACAAACCCATCAAGGTTATTTATTAATTTCACTTATTACAAAAAAACGTCAAACATGGGTAATTGTTAACTTTTCTGAGTAACATGACATTCATGTTGACGCAAAGAAAAACAAGAAAAGAAAAGTACTAATGAATGCAAAGCTATTAGCGTATGTGAATTGTGTCTTTACCCTGGACAGATCTCTATTCATGTGGAAGATGTGGTCTGATAAGTCCAGTTACAAACCCTAACTACATAATGATTCACCTTTTCTTGAGATCTTCACTTTCTCTGGATGAACTAAAATTCTGCTCAATTTGTCTTTGATGGAAATTAGATCCAAAATAACTTGACCCATGCTTATTCTGGCTTGTGGAGTTTCCTCTGAACAAGCAACTCCAACAGTAAGAATAGAAACCAAGCATTCAACAAATTCATCAGTGAAGTCACTTCTGCTGCTGAGTATATCCATATGATCCCCTGCCTCTGTCTCGTACAAAGAAGATTGATCCACTACATCCATCACCTGACCAGGCAATGCATGCTTAACAAAACTGTGAAGAGTTTCATTGTCCTCAAATAGTTCACTGGTTGGTCTTCGTCCAGTGAAAATCTCCAAAAGAAGAACCCCAAAGCTATAGACATCTCCTTGACTTGATACCTGGCCACCCATGCCATATTCTGAAAAAATTGATGCATCAGATAAGGTGTTTCATAGTAATATTAGAGATCCTAAGCATTTGTCAAAAAATGCCTAAGCAACACTTGTATCGATTTTCCAATAGAGAATTACTAGTTGTGTTAAATGCCCCTAAAAGCTGAAACCTCTTATTCAGATCCTTAGAAAAACTATGACTAGTCAGGAATTATCTGAGAGAAGAGACGTCCAGGATTTAAATTTGATGGGTTCAACGTCTAGGATTCTTAGAATTGAACTCATTGTACTTATAGAAATTATGGGTTCAAAATATGATATTTATTGAAATTTAACTAGTTTTTTACTTATATATCCATATTCAGTGTCGAAAATACTAGATTCGGTTGAATTCATTAAACTAAGGCTGCATCTGCCTCTGGTTGTAAGAATCAATAGCGCAAAATCAGGAGGTACTGATCTGCAAAGGTAACGGATGCCTGGGGCTTAGGACAAGGAGCATCCGGAGTCTCTCAAGGAAGTATGTAATTGCTTAAATTGTTAATATGTTATGGTCTTATGGAGAAAAAAATGGGGTTCAGAGTTCAGACAATATTTAGACTAAGATCTCCACTATAATATTTACCTGGAGCAGCATAACCTACTGTGCCCTTAATCCCACTTGAGCTGAACTGATTTACATCAGCATTTTGACCCGAGTCAGACAGGAACTTTGCCAAACCAAAGTCGCTAACAAGAGCAGTCAGATCATTGTCCAGTAGAACATTGCTTGGCTTAAGATCACAGTGAACTATAGATGTATGGCATTGACTGTGAAGATAATGCAATGCTGAAGCCACATCTATCGTGATGTTTACTCTGTGTAAGATACTCAATCTCTTCTGCAGCATCTGTCCCGCCTTCGGGTGCAACCACTCGTCTAGGCTCCCGTTTTCCATAAATGGGTAAACGAGAGCTTTGAAGTCATTGCCATCAAAATCAACACTTGAGCAAACAGTTGAGATCTTCACCAGGTTCCGGTGTCTTATGTTCCTCAAGGCTTCACATTCAGCCAAAAAGCTTTTCGAAGCACCCTTTTTTTCAAGTTTTAGTACCTTTACTGCAATAATTGTTCCTTCTGGAGAAAGATTTCCTCTGTAAACTGAGCCAAAACTTCCTGATCCTATCAAGTTATTTGAAGAGAACCCGCCAGTTGCATTTAAGAGATCTTCATAGGAAACATGGGTGTATCCTTCCCTGAATGAAGATGCTGTGCTAGGTCTATGCTTCACCTTTTTCATGCAGCAACATGAAACTAGCAGCAACAAAGTTAAACATGCAGCACTAGTACCCAGTGCCAGCACCAAAATGAGGGCAATGTGCTTCTTGGGTCTTTTATTTGCATGCTTGAGACATGGATGCAAATGCAGCTCTTCGATTCCCCCACAAAGATTCATATTTCCCATCACTTGAATTCTACTTGCATCAGCAAAAACACCTTGAACTGGCACCTCTCCATCAAGGTGGTTAAACGACAAGTTGAGGTTCTGTAATGAAACATGCTTGGTGATACTCCTAGGAATGTTGCCTGACAAGTTATTACATGAAAGATCAAGATACTGAATGTTTTTCAAATCATTCAGAGGAGGAATTGTTCCTTCAAAGAAGTTTCCTTGCAGGTAGAGTATTTCTAGGGATGAACAACTCTCCAGTGACTGTGGAATTTCACCAGACAGTTTGTTGTTCGATATGTCAAGTGCAGCAATATTGGTCAGGTTACCTATTTCAACAGGCAAGGGACCACTCAAAGAGTTGTAAGACATATTAAGGAGTACCGAAAGGGAGGAAAGTGCAACGATTTGTTTGGGTATATTACCACTGAGTTTATTCTGAGCGATGTCTAAGGTTTGGAGATATGTACAATTTCCTAAACTTGAAGGTATGGTTCCCTCCAAGCTATTATCTTGCAAATAAATGTACAGCAATCCTCTAATGTTTCCTAAGGAAGAGGGAATATTTCCTGTCAACTGATTTGATTCCATGTGCAGATTTTTCAAGTTTGATAACATTCCAATAGAATCAGGAATGCTACCATTGATAAGAGTTCCCTTGATGCTTAGCACATCCAAGTTGACAAGGTTGGAGATCTCTCTAGGTATGGTTCCACTTATCCTGTTGTCTCCAATCAGTAGCTTCATCAACGTTGTCGAGAGATTAGTTATAGAGTAAGGCAACATACCTCCAAATTTGTTGTTTGCAATGTCCAGGAACTCAAGCATTTTGCAATTGGTTAAAGAATTTATGAAATTTAGATCATCAGGTGCACCACTTCCAAGCTGGTTATCAAGAACATTAAGCCATAAGAGATTCTTGAGGTTTCCAAAACTCAACGGTATATTTCCTGTGAAATTGTTTATAGGAATATCAAGCCGCAGAAGATCTGAGCAATTGGACAATGAAGCTGGTATTGAACCAGTGAAGTAATTGTTGGCCAAATACAGTCTCTGAAGATTTGGGAAGGCAAGGCCAATGTCTGGTCTAAGTCTGCCTCTGAACTTGTTAAATGACAAGCTTATAAGTGTAAGAGATGAAAGATTGTAGAGTGCAGGGGGAAATTCTCCGGACAGAGAGTTCACTGACACACCTAACTCAATCAAGCTTCTCATATTCGCCATTGTTTCAGGTAATTCACCTTCCAAGTCATTGTAGGAAATGTAAAGTTCTCTTAGAGATGTAAGATTTCCAATAGAATATGGAACATTTCCTGTGAGATTGTTGTTCTTGAGGTACAACATTTCCAGCTTTGTCAATAAACCAAGCTCAGCAGGAACGAGTCCTTCAAGAATATTATGGTCTAGAATAAGGTTAACAACGTTAACACAACGAGACAGGGTAAACGGGATTTCACCTCCCAAGAAGTTGAAGCTTAAGTTCATGGTTTGAAGTCTGATCAATTTGCCAAGCTCTGGAGGGATTAAACCATGAAAGGAGTTATCCGAGATGTCAAGAATTCGAAGAAACGAAAGATTGCCAATGCTAGGTGATATACTGCCAGCCAATATATGGCCTTTGAGATCTAATGAAATGACCCTTTGATGTTTATGGCCACATGTAACACCAGGCCATTGGCAGACATTGAGAGTGGTATTCCAAGAATCCATGAGTCCTTGTGGATCTTCAGTTATTTGGGACTTAAGATCAAGTAATGCAAGTTTGTCTGTTTGATTCCCAAGTATGCCTGCTGAAGCACACTCTGGAAAAGATAAGTATATGAACATGAAGAGAATAGCATGGACTGATAGAAAAAAGAGAGAGTTTGAATGAACAAAAGTAGTTTGAAATTCCATTTGGGGGTTGGGAAGTATAGGTGATATGTGGAGAAGGGGATAACACTGAGTGGCATTTGATTCTGCTATTTATAATGAGTTCACTATTCCTTCTATGGGGTACCAAAGTGTTTGAAAAAAGGGGCTTAAAGTTTTACACACTGGTAGTGTACAAATCTTTTTACAACATTATCAGTGTAACCTATTATATATTATTAGATATTATTTTTACCCGGTTATCAATAAATATATATATTGTAGATATTTGCATGAATTATTTTATAAGTGACATGGTTGTGTAGTTATTCTGACTCAATTAGTATTTAGTGCATATAACTTTTACTGGAAAAAAAAAGAAGATCATGTGAAGGGAAAGGACACTTTCTTAGCAAATCAAAATCTGGAGTTGACATAATGTTCTATGGGCAGAGTTACTCGGTACTTGTGTTATGCGTGTAAATTGATCTGAATATCACAATTATAATAATAATAATAATAATAATAATAAAAGGTTCTAGATTTATCAATCAAACAGGGTACCATCCCTTGAGTCAAAGTATGGCCAATGACTTTTAAGTGTTCGACAAATATAGACTTGTTATGGGTAAAAGGCTCTCCCTTTAAGAGAAAGGAAAACAACAAATAATTTCTTATTTGTTTGTCAAACCTTTTTATTTTCCAAGGAATTGTAGCCAATGGAATTCACTGGATCTTTGAATAATGAGATGTGTAATGACTAATGAGTTGACATTGACTTAAGAAAGTGAACTTTCCTCATCTACATGGCACGTAACCGTAATTGAATCCCACCAGAGGCAGTTTTTTTTTTTGGTTCTAAATTAATATATGATATTGTTATTATTTGAATTTTGCATGTTACGATTTAATAGTAATTCAATTAATATATGATATTGTTATTATTTGACTAAATACTATATTTTTCACCTCAATTTTATAATTTAATTTTAATATATTATAGTGTAGTGCAAATATCAAGTATGATGTAAAACAAAGAATTTTTTGATGTCGATGAACGTAGGTAGGCAAATAGTGAACGACAGTGACGTATTGAAAGCATATGACTTTGAAGAATTTTTACCGTCTCATTTTCCGGCGTCGCTTTTTTTTTTTTTCTTTCCTTGTGAAATAAGAATATATACCGGGTGTGTTGGTGTTTTCAATTTTTTCATATTCGATTGATCAAATATTTTGAAATTTTTTTTTTCTAAAAAAGCAAGTTCATAAATGATTTCCCTAATGAAATTAGGAACAAGTTCTGCTAATGATATTTCATTAATTGTGCCCTCTCCACCACTCCAACATACCTTTTCTTCATCCCAACCCTCCAGAGTCCTCATCCCCTCTAGTAGTGTACAAATTCTTTCACACTATCAATATAGTTTAACCTATTATCAAGATTGGATCAATTTTTTGTCGAATTATCAATAAATATTTGTTAGAAATACTTGCATATAATTGTCTTATAAGTGATATGATTGTGTAATTTTTTTGACACAATCAATGTGTACAATTTAAATTCAAAAAAAATATGGAAAAATTGTATAGAATAGCAAATTATTAATTCAAAATAAATGTTATAGCTACAGTTTCATTTAATTCTAATTCGTAGCAAACACTTGCCATTCGCCTCTCTCCCCAGAATCTCGCTCGCCACTCTCTCCAGAATTTCGCTCACCACTCTCACTTTATACAACACAAATATATAAATTGTGTTTGTGTTTGTATAACGCAAGAGAGAACTGTATATACAAATACAATACATATCTATCCGTCCTATACACTTATAATTATACAAATACAAATCGAATTCTCTTTTGTCTTTCTCTCTCTCGCTTTATACAAACACAATTATACAAAATACAATGTATAATTTGTGTTTGTATAAAGCGCAAGAGAGATTTGATATACAAATAAAAATGTTTTAACTCGATTCAATTGTATACAAATTCAAATTTTATGCAGATATACAAACACAATCATTGATACATATACATAGTAGTTACATATATACAATTATTTAACCGATATACATATACAATTGCTGTGATTTATACCGTTACTGCAATTTTATACAAATCTGATGGGTCAGGATTATAATATAAAAAGGTTCTTGATTCGCCAATCAAACATGGTACCATCTCTTGAGTCAAAGTATGGCCAACGACAATTATAGTAGACTTGTTTGGTAAACGGCTCTCCCTCTGAGAGAAAGGAAAACAACAAAGAGTCACTTATTTGTTTTGTTTCAATTTTTTATGTCCAAGGAATAGAAGTCAATGGAATTCAGTAGATCTTTGAATAATGAGATGAGTAATGACCAATGTGTTGACATTTGACTTAAGAAAGTGAACTTCCCCATCTAAAATAAATTTAAGGATTTGCTAAAAAGACAAGTTTATCTAAGAATTTTGCATGTTACGATTTAATACTAATTCAATTAATATGTGATGTTGTCAATGTTTGATTATAGTTAATTAATAAACTAGAGTATATTTTTTGCCACAATTTTATAATTTAATTTTAATATATTATACTCCATCTGTTTACTTTTACTTGTCACTGTTTGACTTATCACACTCATTAAGGAAACAATTATTGATATAAGTATTTTACCAAACTATCCCTATTAAATGATTAGTATTAAGTCTTGGAACATGATTTGGAGAAAGAGTATTTAATGTTGAGGGTAAAACATGAAAAAATATAGTTGTCATTTCTTGATATGTCAAAAATGACAAATAAAAATAAAAATATATTTTAGAAATAAGTGACAAGTAAAAGTGAATGGGGAGCACTGTAGCGCAAAAATTAAATGTAATGTGGAAAAAAGAAAGTTCTATGTCGACTAATGTGAAACCAAATAAATGATGAGCGATGATGATCGACGTATTGGAAGCATATGACTTTGAAGACCTTTTATTGTCTCATTTTCCTGCATTTTTTTTCCTTGCGAAAATAAAAATACATATAGGGTGTGTTCGGACTAATGTTTTTTGTTAGTCAAATACTTTTAAAAATATTTTCTTTAAAAAAACCAAGCTCTTTATTTTTAAAAATGATTTTCCTTACCCTCCAACCGTCCTTTTTCTCTACTAGGTTCACTCAATTGAGCATGAAAGATAACTGAAAATTCCCAAATATACCTTTTAATCCACACCCATCTTGTGTTAAAATTTCAACACCAAATTGATAATGAAAAATAGTAAACGAATTACATTTCCCACAACTCTCGTATTATTTCGAAAACATTGTTACTAAAAGTCACTAAGATTTGGTATATAGTTACAACTCAACATGTACAAAATCAGATATTAGATTTTTTGTCCACCATAACGTCTCTGTCTTGACTTAAACGACATTAAAGCCTCGATAAAATCAGCTTCTTCCATGTCAGGAAATAGCTTACCCGCGAAATAGAATTCAGTGTAAGCTAATTGCCATAACATGAAATTGCTAACTCTTTTCTCTCCACTTGTTCGAATTATCAAATCTGGTTCAGGAAATTCGGCGCAATGAGTTTCCAGTTCTTGTTCAAATAGGCTATGATCAATGTCTTTTACAGCTAAATGTCCAGTACTTACTTTACTCGCAATGCTTTTGGTTGCTTGTAATATATCTTGTCGTCCACTGTAATTGATTGCTATTATAACGTGCAGTCCAGAATTAGATTTTGTTTTCTCCTCCATCACAGTAAGAGCTTCCTGTAAAGACTTGGAAAGGATTGATTTATCCCCAATAAATGATACTCGCCTACCATCCCTATCACATAAGATAAATATGTTTAATTCGAATAAATTGGATTTCAAAATGAATATCAAACGCTATAGTATAGTACGGATCAAACTTGTGCACCAATAGTAGAGAGAGATAACGAATGATAATATTGAGATAAAATACAAAATTATTTTATTCCACATTTAGTTGCGTGTATTAGGAGTGATTAGAGTTTTGTGAACCATTTTGCATTAAAATGGTGGAATTAAATATCTTATATAAATATATAGAATACCTTGTCCACTCATCCAAGTTTTCTTGTGAGCCTATCAGTTCTACAAACAACTTCATGAGAAAGTCAACCTCTTCCTGCGGCACTCAAGTTTAGAGTTACATACATTGTTAACAAATAAAATAAAACATTGAGATGTATTAGAAATTAAATAAATAAATCATATGTAATTATAATTATGTATAGTTAAATATAATCAGACATATGATTCATTTACAAAGTCACCTTCTCTGAAATTCACACACATATATATCTTGTTTCGTAACGGTACTATAGTCGTTGATATTCTATTACGTTTTTTCTAATTTATTTTGTACATGTTATTTGGGCCGATGATTTTAAAAAACAACCTCTTTATCTTTATGAGGTAGGGGTAAGGTCTATATATACATTATACCCTTTTTAGACCCCATCTATATATTGATCATTACACTGAATATGTTATTGTTGTTCTTTATGTAATTTATTTTCTTGATGATATATTTAACATGCTTAATATATCGGTCCTAAAAGATATTCCCTCCGTCCCCAATTTATGTGGCACCTAATTTCGAATTTCTTGATTCAAACAAGTCTTTATTTTAATGAAACTTTTTATATATCTTTTAAACATCTTGAATTATAAATTATTGTAACTTATAATACTTTTTATGTAATTTTCAAATATCTAAATTTTATTTCAAAAAAGTTAGAGATTCCTCCAAAATCACAGTCAAAATTATACGATTTTACTCCAGAAATTCGAACAGTGCCATGTAAATTGGGACGGAGGAAGTACAATTACTTACTTTGAGGCGAATCCAATTTTCAGTAGAAAATGCAAACACGGTGAGAACTTTGACTCCCCACTGGCTACAAAGGCGGGTGAGGACTTGAATTTTCTCTCCACCAGCGCGGTGACCTTGCTTTACGGTCAAGCCGTTCTGTTTTGCCCACCTTCTATGACCATCCATGATCACCGCAACATGTTTGAGGCCCTCAGGCAGTATCACTAATTGATCCCCAGCTGCAATAATATTATTAGAACAAGCCTTGCCAAATTTGGTACGAAAATTATATTGGTATTTGTTGGTAATAATTAGTTTAAAATTAGAAGGAGGAGGAAGTGAGAATCCCAGGGCCGATAGCATGTTGTAGAGTGCGTTCTGGCTTAAAAGCTGGCCGGTTTGAATTAGTACTCCCTCTTCGTCCTTCGTCCTTCGTCCAAATTTATGTGACATCAATTACTTTTACGCAAAGTTTATAAAGAGAGAAAGAAAGCACTTTTGCTAATCTCTATTTTTTCCTTTTCAGGCTAATTGCACTGTACACTAATTAGTGGGTGGGTCTCCTATCTACTACTAGATGGTAATGGACATGTGCGTAAAATATATTTGGAAAAAAGTCATAAGTTACCCTAAGTAGTTGCACGAAAAAATTATTCACGTACATTTTACCTTAAGTAGTATTCTCTAATCATATTTAAAGTGAATTAATATCATATATCAATATGAGTTATGGTGCAGTGGTGAGACTGTTTCATCCTTAACAGTCAAACTAAAAAAAAAAGAATTAATATCATCTCAAAAACTGGAGTGGTAAAAAAAAAAAAGGACCCATTTTATTAAATTAAAGAAAACTAATTATTTTTTGTCCATTATATTTACAGACGCGTACTCTCTTCTAAGAACATTATTTCTTACCCCTCCCTCTTTCTTCTTCATCTTTACACCCACCCCATCTTCTTCTTCATCAAATCTTTTAATTTTTATCGTACATGAAATTAATTTTTGAAAGACAATTTTTTTAAAAGTCATTTCCTCTATTGAAAAGTACTGTAAAGTTTAAAATTTGAAATGGGATATTGAATTATCAAATTAAATTAGATTTTTAGGATTTAATCAAAATTGCTGAATTATACTTATTAATTAAATTCTTCCAAATTCGTAGTTGAATTTAAGCTTCTACCACCCCATGCACTATTTGTATAGAAGTTAAATTCCTACTCATATATTAAATGTAAGTAGCTCACCCATTTTCAATCATAGCGCACCTCTATCTCGTGAATAGAGTAAATAGTTTGTTACAACAGTGTATCGAACAAATTGAATTCGATCACACTGACAATCAAAATTAGCCAAAAATCTTCCATCTTTTTCTACTTTTATATACCGATGAAGTACTTGTATCTAAATGTGTCAAATGAATTTGTGAGCTGCATCTAGACTGAGTTAATACCCAAGTTAAAATAGACAAGTTTTTTTTTTCTTTTTGTCTACTAGGTTCACTCAATTGGACATTGCCAGTAAGATAACAGAAAATTCCCAATTAGATTGAGCTGTAGTAACGTTAACATAAAATCGGTTTAAAGCTAGTCCATATGTGGTGAGATGCACACTTCCTACCTGACAAATCATGTGAGATTTGCCATCTTACGGTAACCAGAAATCGACCTCACATAGAAATGAATAACTAATTATTAGAATAATTATTTTGAATTGAGGATTAATTCTCAACTATTGAAGTTCTTGAGTGTACTAATTTTTTTGTGATCCACCATAACGTCTCTGTCTCGGCTGAAACGACATTAAAGCGTCGATAAAATCAACTTCTTCCATGTCAGGGAACAACTTGTTTGCAAAATAGAGTTCAGTATAAGCTAATTGCCATAACATGAAGTTGCTAACTCTTTGCTCTCCACTTGTTCGAATTAACAAATCTGGTTCAGGAAATTCGGTGCAATGAGTTTCCAGTTGTTGTTCAAAGAGGCTCTGATCAATATCTTTTACAACTAAATGTCCATTATTTACTTCACTGGCAATCCTTTTGGTTGCTTGTAATATATCTTGTCGTCCACTGTAATTGAGCGCTATCATAACATGCAGTCCCGAATTCGATTTCGTCGTCTCCTCCCCCAGAATAAGAGCTTCCCGTAGAGACTTGGAAAGGATTGATTAATCTTCAATACATGAAACTCGTATATCATCCCTATCATGTAAAATAATGTGTTCAACACAGTACTGTATAATTTCTTAAACAAGTTAATAGTTTTCCCCATTTAATGAACATAGTTTGGCTTTTAGCATTATACCGAGAAGGGATTGAACCTGAATATTAAAATATTGTATTAAGATCTGAATAATAAATATAAAAAATGAATAGTGATGGACAGTGATAGTAGGTGATGAGGATTATGGGTGTCAACTGGAGATGGTCTTGGCTAATCGATGGAGGCTGACAATAGTGATTTAATCACATTGCCGGTTGATAGTGATAATCGGTGATGGATTGGAGACTGATAAAGATCATGGTGAATTAATGATGACAGTGGTATAATATAGTGGTGATTAATGGTGGAAGTTGTTGTTATAGTGGTTGGGATAATAATTGTAAATGATGGCTAGCAGTGATGACTATTGACTAGTTGTTATAGTGGTTGGGATAATAATTGTAAACGATGGCTAGCGGTGATGACTATTGACTAGTGATTGTAGAGATTGATAATGATGATACTGTGGCTAAGTATGGTTGATGGTGATAGTTAATAATAAAATATAGTGGCCGAGGTACATAATTGACAATGGTGGGTAATAATAATAGTGATATAGACATCTTAAATAATATTAAAGTTTTAATATAACCTTTTTTTTTTATGATAAGGAAAATTCACAGTCACTATCTTTAGGTGTGGACAGGGTAAAACTCCTGCTTCTATGCAATAACAGCTTTAATATAAATTTTAATTATTTAAATATATTCAGACCTATCTATTAAGTGATTGTAACAAGAAAACGCATTATATAGGCAAACATTTAAAAAGAGCCTACCTTGTCCACTCATCCATGCTTTCTTGTGAGCTTGCCAGATCTAAAAACAACTCCATGAGAAAGCCAACCTCCTCCTGCATCATGCACCCAATATTATTAGTCGTCCACAAATCAGAAAATATTATTCTTTCTTATATCCGTTGTTGAAAAAGATAACTATATAGTTTGTTTATCTGAAATTCACACATCTTACTCCAAACAATTACTCCTTATCCCACATTTGTAGTTTTTTATTTTTAATAATTTAACATGATAGATAAAAAAGATCATAATTTTCATAGTAAAATTTTGTCTCGAAAGGAAACTATAAAAAAAGAGAGAATGTATTGAAAACACCTCAAAACTTTGCAAATTATTAGTTTTATCTTCGAACTATTGATAGCCTTAAAAGCACCCTTCTACTTGACTAACCAAACTTAGGTACACCCCCGATCTGTCACATGACATAGCAAATGGTCTCAAATACTTGTAGGAGCATGTGACTCTTAATAAAAAGTCGAGAGAAGTGTTGAAAACAGTCATAAACTTGACAAGAATTAAGGGGTGTATTTCACTCGTGTTGCAAGATCGTGGGTGTATTTAAGTTCAATCAAGTAAAGAAGTGTTTTTAAGGTTGTCAATAATTTAAAAATGAAACAAATAATTCATGTCAAATTTAGGAATGTTTTCAATACTTCTCTAAAAAAAAAAAAAAATGACTTACTTTAGGGCGAGTTCAATTTTCGGTAGAAAAAGCAAAGAGAGTGAGAACTTTGACTCCCCACTTGCTACAAAGACGAGTGAGGACTTTCATTTCTCCCCGCCAGCGCGGTGACCTTGCTCTAAGCTCAAACCTTTTTGTCTTGCCCACCTTCTGTGACCATCCATAATCACCGCCACGAGCTTCGGCATTAATTCTCGCTTGAGGCCCTCCGGCAGTGCCATTGCCGGCCCTCGGCCAAGCTCCATAGCTGCATTATCATTATTTGAAGTATTGCTTGTAGTAGTTGCAAGGACTTTGGTACGAAAATTATATTGATTTGATCTGTTGGTAAGTGTAATACTGGAATTAGGGGAAAGTGAGACTCGCAGCGATAACATGTTTGTTGTACGTTTTTCTCTATTTCAAAATGCATTCTAGGCATCTTACCAAATATACCTTTTAATATAAGTAGTTAAATTCCTAGATTCGCGCATTATAGATTTAAAAATTAAGCTTGCATGAAGCTCGTGAATTTTCAATCATAAATTCATAACGTAACGTGTACACTTTCGCTTACCTGATAATTCCGTTTCTTTGTCGTGTTGATCTAGATCATTGACCCAGATATTCAGCCTAGTCACATGACACATCTGGTCGCGATGAAGTCCGTGACTATCTCTCTGATATCATAGTAAAGTATGTGAAAGCATAATAAGTTAGCTATTAAAGAAAACTTACTTGTATTTTCTTATTATATGACATGAGGATTATGGCTCTCAATTGTTGGTATATTCCAAAAAAGAGAACTAATTGAAGAAAGGATGAAAAAGCCAATAATTAGAATAGGGAGAAACAAGGGGGAATTAAAATGTTTTGGTGCTTGTTTATGAAAAATGGCATCTGATGTAACTTTTTTTTTTTAAAAAAAATATAAGAAAGGAGCTGGAAAGGGATTTTCAATATTCTCTTCTAATTAAGGGACAACATAAAAAAGGTTCTAAGGGACAAACACACATGCTCAGTTGCTTCAGCAGGGAATATTTGGGGAAATAGGATGAGCCAAACTCATCATCTTCTTCAACAGAGGTGGAACTAGCATGTTATATTCGGGTTCACGTGAATTTAGTATTTTTTTTTCAATTATATATATGTAGTAATTAATTACTAAAAGTCTATAAATAATTTGAACATGGACTCAGTTATTAAATATTGTATATTCACTTGAGACGAAAATATTGTAATTTGTAAGAATTTATAAGCTTCAAATTCTAGATCTTGATATCCGCAAGCAAGATCCGGGGCTTCCTTCGATTGAAAGCATGAGGAATATAACTGGAGATCGAGAGAAAATGAAAATAAATAAATATTCCTCGATACCAAATTAGTGTAAAGGAAAAATGGGTCGATATTTCGTGTTCGTGAAATGAAAAAGAAGGAAAATGAATATCTTAAGCTTATTCTAGAAGATCCAGGTGTAAATATACGTAATAACGCATCACGACATAATCATAAAATAGAAATAAAATTAGGAATCCTTGGACTGGAGCTGTTTCAGAGTTGGGCTCCAGACTTTGGACTTAATGGTGGGCCAGTTGGGCCAATTCGAATTGGCCTATTTACGTAGATAATGTATTATATGTTTTTATTTACGAATTATAGCATATCTTTTACTTTTACACAAATTAGCCTTATTTTTCTTATAAAAAATAACTAAATACATATATAATAATTTCACACTCTATTCTTATTACCAAAAATAGCTAAATACATACTCCCTCTGTCCAACAATACTTGTCTATTTTATGAAATCAATGAATAATTTTACACTTAATTCCTAATTTTCCCTTATCATTAATTATAGTCATTTCTCTATAACATTTTCAAGACATTGTATTTATTATATTCAAATGGTGATATAGTAAAATTACCCTTCAATTTATAATTTTTTAAGAGGTGTGCAAAGTCAATAGTGGACAAGTATTGTTGAAAGAGAGAGTATTTAATAGTCTCTTTCTTCTTCTCTTTTCTTTTTTTTCTTCTTTTCGTGTGTCTTTCTCTCTCCTTCCTTTCTTCTCTTTTCTTTTTTCTCCGGTCTCCCTCTCTCTCTCTCTCTCTTCCACCCTTTTTTTTTAAAAAAAAAAAATTAATTTTTTTAATTTAAGACTTGATTTTGAATTGGTATTATTATAAATAATTTTAAAAAGTAGAACTTATATCTTAATATCTAAAGATGTTTGGTGAAGACTACAATTTATTTATTTTGAAGATATTAAAATATGAAGGTTTTTTTGTACGTCATTAATAAAATAAATAAATATAAATCATACTTGTAATACATTTTGAATTCAATACATTATACATATTATAGACATCTTTCAAGGAAAAATTACGTAGCTAAGCAAACTTATACTACTTAATTATCTACCATATCTATAGTTTGCATTAATTACAATTCAAAACTAACTTTAAGGTATAATTTCATTCTCTCTCTCACCTCTCTCCTCTCTCCCTCTCTCTCTCTCGCCTCTCCACATCTCTCTGAAATTCTCGCTCGCCACTCTCCTCTCCCTGCCCAGTCTCTTTCTCTCACTTCTCTTCTGCCAATCACTCTCTCACTTTATACAAACACAATGTATAATTTGTGTTTGTATAAAGCGAGAGAGACGGGATATACAAATACATATACATATCTCTCCGCCCTATACATTTATAATTATACATATACAAATCTTCCCCTGCCCAGTTCTCTTTTGTCTTTCTCTCTCTCTCGCTTTATACAAACACAAATTATACATTTGTGTTTGTATAAAGCGAGAGAGATTGGATCTTGCCCTGCCCAGTTCTCTTTTGTCTATCTCTCTCTCTCGCTTTATACAAACACAAATGTATAATTTGTGTTTGTATAAAGCGAGAGAGATTGGATATACAATACAAATGTTTTAACTCGATTCAATTGTATACGAATTCAAATTATATGTAGATAAACAAATACAATACT
The DNA here is from genome assembly GCA_018342035.1 of Solanum appendiculatum. NCBI lineage: Eukaryota > Viridiplantae > Streptophyta > Magnoliopsida > Solanales > Solanaceae > Solanum > Solanum appendiculatum. The sequence continues at coordinate 476,883 of JAGDQO010001046.1, read as the reverse complement.
TGATACATATACATATATACAATTATTTTGACATATATACATATGTAAAATTCGACATATATACATATACAATTCACCTCTCTCCACTCTCTGCCCTCTCTCACTCGCCTCTCTCCACTCTCTCCCAGTCTCGCTCTCCTCTCTCCTCCCTCTCCCAGTCTCGCTCACCAGATATACAAATACATATGTATATCAGTTACATTTATACATTATTTTGAGAGTTATACATATACAATTCGCCTCTCTCCACTCTCTGCCCTCTCTCGCTCAGCTCTCTCCCAGTCTCGCTCGCCACCCTCCTCTTTATAACATGTAGCTATGAATTGTAATTATCAAACTATAGTTATGGAGCATAATTAAAATATTTTGAGTGGCTATTTGTGAAAGTTCCTCATTTTTCAATGCACATGGTGAATATATAATTAATATATTTTTAATACAATACTAATACATTTTAACATCGTTAATAAGAGGAAAAAACTAAAATAATTATAATACATTTTGAATTCAATATATAATACATATTATAGGCATATTTCAATGCACGTGGTGAATATATAACTAAAAACATTTTTAATACAATAAGATATTTTTGTACTATTAATAAGAGAAAAAATAAACAACAGTTATAATACATTTTGAATTCAATATATTATACATATTATAGGCATGTTTCAATGCATGTGGTGAATATATAACTAAAAAAAAATTAATACAAATATATTATAAGTATTATATGTGAATTTCAAACATTTCTATACTATTTAAATTAGTTTACATTGTTAGAAATGTATCATATTTGTTCTGGAATAATAACTATTGAATTTATAGTAATATATAATATCAAATTCGAATTGTATTATTACTATCGTTTATATTTATATAATTTTAATACAGATTTTTCGGAGCTTCGCCTCTTCTTTTTCGGTAAATCACCACCATCAGACCACCCATTGTTTATATTTAATACAGTTTTGATACAACTTTAATACAATTTTTCAGAACTTTACCTAATATATAACTAAAACATTTTTAATACAAATATATTATAAGTGTTATATGTGAATTTCAAACATTCCGATACTATTTAAATTAGTTTACATTGTTAGAAATGTATTATATTTATTCTGGAATAATAACTATAGAATTTATAGCAATGTATAATATCGAATTCAAATTGTATTATAACTATTGTTTATATTTATGCAATTTTAATACAACTTTAATACAGATTTTCAAAGCTTCATGACCTCTTCTTTTTCGTAATCACCACCACCAGACCACCGATTTTTTATATTTAATGCAGTTTTGATACAACTTTAATACAATTTTTCAAAACTTTATCTAATATACAATTTTAATACAACTTTAACACATATTTATATCAAATGGTTATTAAAGCTAAAAATATGTCATATATGGTAATAAAAATAAAGTAACACTTAAAAGCGTAATTAATCAAATAAAATATATTATTTATGTAAAAAAATCCATTCGTTCATCTCCAATATCACTTCAAGTTTTTGCACGGATTGTCGTACTTTAGGGTGATCTTTAATTTTTGTTTGTATTATTTATTTAATTAAAAAATTTGAGTCAAAGTATTCTTAATTGTGACCTAATTTTACAAGTCATAATTTTAGAAATCTTTTATCTTGTCTGACATAAGTTTATAATATTTTTATTTTGTCAAACAAAGTCTGGTAGAAATGAGTTATATGTCTTACGATATTACTTTGTAGGTTCTTAAACTGAACTTATGCCTCTAACAACATAAATTATGTCTTAACGCATAATATTTTGAAACTGAACTTATGCTTTTATCGGCATAAGCTCTGTAGGAATTGAGTAGACATAACTCATGTGTTATGAATTGTTGAGCTATAACACACTCCTTGAAAATATTTAAATATATATATAAATCAAAGGCTATTTCCACTATCATTCTTTTGATTATTTCCAAACTATTTTCCAAGAAAATGTAACGTAGTTAAGAACCTCGTTAAATGAAGAGCAAATATATATGTAATAAAAAGGTTCCACTGATTTTCTTGAAATTTGAATAATTTTGAACTATAAAAAAGCCGCACTAATTCACTTATAATATGAACATAAGTATAAACTAAATGATAAATTATCTCTTAAGTTTTTAAACTAGACTAATAAAAATGGACATATAAAAATAAACAAAAATATAATTAATTGTATCTTAATTTTTTAAAATAACAATTATTTTTGGATCATCTATATTTTTAATAAAGATGATGAGTAAAGTAGACCAGATCTAGAGAGTAGCAATTTGGAGGACTTATCATCAAATACTCCATGATCTTAAATTCTTAATCAATACCTTCACAGCTTCACTTAGAGTATGTCTGGTGTTGTTGTTAGAAGGCCAAAAGTGTTTTTTTTTTTTGGATAAAAAGCATATTTTTTGAAAAATTAAGTGTTTGACAAACCTTTAAAAGTGCTTTTAAAAAGAAGCCGAAGCAGTTTTTCTGTCGTTAGAAAGAAGCTAAAAATTTCTGCTTCTTAAAAAAAATAGAAGCAGAAAATTATTTTTTGAAGACTAAAATATCACTTACATGTATACATATTTACCAATATATCTCTTATTAATTAATTAACATATCTCACAAGTTTGGTTAAGTTTCATACAAGAATTTTATTTTTTATTTTTATATGATAAACTTTTTATTTTATTTTATTTTATGTTTATATATTATTATTATTATTATTTATATTTTATATTTTATATATTATTTTATGTATTATTGGAAATAGGTAACAACAATATTTTTGTAGAATTAAAAAAAAGAGAAAAAGTGATTATATTTTTTGTATGTAATGATTTAATTTGTGGAATGATTTTTAAATTTATTTTGCTTGATATTATTAATTATATTTAAATCATCATGTTAATATTTTATTTATTTATTTATCTATGTATAATATTGATTAAAAAATTGAATATGTATATTTTAGTTTAATTAAAATAAAATTTTAATTAAAGTTCTGTATTAGATATTTAAAATAGTTTCTCCCTATAAAATAATATTAATATTAAAAGCACATTGATACTTGCTCTTTTTCGTAATTTGACTCTCAAAAACACTTTTTTTTTAAAAATTAACCAAAAACAAATTGCTTTTAAAAAAACACTTTTCAAATGAATTTACCAAACACAAATTGTTTTTTTTTGAAAAGCACTTTTCAGAAAAGCTATTTTAAAAAAGAAAAAAGCAATTTTAGAAATAAGCAGTTTTTAGCAGTAATGTCAAACAACTCTAAATCTAAACCTTTTATAGAAAGTAGATGGATTGCGAGAAATGATCTTAAATTTAGGACCTAAATGTATAATAATTCCCTTAAATTTAATTTGGTGATTTACTCTTTTTTATTTTGGTAGTATACTAATTTCTTGTCTGGAATTAGAGTTCTAAATAAACAATGCATTTGTGATGCACGGTACACGTATGCTTTTCCATTTATATTCTTAAATTATTTATAATCTAGGAGTATTATTTATACAAAGATTAACCTCAAATGTTGTGATTCTATGAATCAAGTTTCTGCCTCAGCTTATTGTATTTGATGTAGTTTTTGAAATCAGTAAAATTCAAACACTATGATGCATGATTAATTTAAAGAAAACTTATTGTAATTAAGTTGTTTCCTATGCAAATACTTTCTTTTAGTTATTATTGCCTTTGATATTTTTACAGAACGTCACGATTCAATACACGTACCTATCATTAATGTTGTAACATTATTAGTTACCTTTCTATAACCATTCTTCCTTTTTGGATGAAATTTTTCAATAATTATCACAATATTAACATGCAATGCACGTTCATATTATCAATACTTGAAAAGTATGTATAAAAAGAATTGCACGTGTGAATTTTGACTAATACCTATTTATATTTTGAAAAATATACCCTCACTCGATAGGTAGTAATACATATGTAGGTACCTAATTTTGAGTAAAATCGTTGAAACTTTTTTTTAAAATTTTTTTTTCAATCTATGTCTGGTACCCACATGAGCTCGACTATTACAGATTCACACCCAATAGGGCTCCATTCGGGCGGAAACGCTCCCTACCAAGGATTTTTCCATATCCAGAGCTCAAACCTAAGACCTCTGATTAAGGAAGGAGCAGTCTCATCCAATTTTTTTAAAAGTTTATATGATATTTTTTTAGGTACATTCTCAAAAAATGCTACTACATTTTTATAATTCATAACCATAACATAAATGATCAATATGTATTATAGATCATATATTTTAAAAATCTTATTTTTCAAACTTTATATGAAATTATTTAGATAGTGTCATTGGACCGAAGGAGAGTGTATGCTGAAAAACTGAATCCGGTTATCATGGCTCCGAACATTTTCGAAAAAGTTAAAAAAGAAATTGAGAAAACGTGAATGCAGATAGCCACGTGTCTTACTAACGGTGATCGCAAGAAGAGGGCAAAATTAAAAACAATCGGTAACTACCCATACAGACGTAAGGAGGAAAGTCATGCTTCCTTCGCCGAGTGGACATATTTGTAATTATGAACTCCTTCGAAATCCCATAAATGTAGGTGAATAGTGACAACGTCCCGCTTTAACAGAAAGACTTGTATTCGCCAGAGCACAAAGAGGAAATAAATGCTGGGGAAAAGGATCGGACTTCAAAATTCGTCCAAAACTCTTCCTGCTTCACATTGCCCACTGAGAGAACATGCATAACTGCATAAGAACGATAGCATTACACGTAAATAGTCGTAAGAGGAACAGGTTTGATCACTCATATTCAGCTTGATCGGAGGTCGATCCAGACTGTGATCGGAGGAAATTGTTAATAAACTAATTTAGTGAATTAGTAATTTGTTTGAAATGGCGGCATCGAACGGGAGTGAGTACTTTGATTTAGATGTGGAGGCACAAAATGAGAGTTTCGGTCGACGGTCGAATGCGGAGTCGGTGGAGGAAGACGAGCATGAGTTGCTGTGGGCAGCGTTAGAGAAATTGCCGACGCGGAAGCGAACGAATCTCGCTTTGCTGAAGCGGAATGAGGAGGAATCTAACCCTGATGGCAGCGTAGGGACTCATGACACCGTCGATGTGAGAAATCTTGATCGGAACACTCGACAGCTTGTTGTCAATAGAGCAATGGCGACTACTGAACAGGATAATTATAAGTTGCTTGCCGGCGTGAAAGAGCGACTCGATAGGTAATTTTCAACTCATACATTCTCTGTATTGGAGTTGCGAATGTGTATACAGTTAAGTTTATCTCTGCATGAATATAATGTAATTCAGATTTCTTTTATTTTGAGTTTTTTTTTTACTGGTTCAATTATTGCAAAAGGATTTTGCTTCGGAAATTTTGTTGATGAAGGAATCGCAATGTGTGTTTCATTTTCTTTATTTCTCTTCTTTGATTTGTTTTGTTTTTTGAAAATAACTGTGAGCTATTTCGGAACTGCCTGATTCGTTTTGTTGAGGTCCCAGTTTTAGTTGGCAAAGTTGAATCGAGCGGCAGGCTCTGGGCCAACCTGAGTTTGTTCAATCCTTCTTTTTTTTGAGCTAGCTCAAAATTTAATTTTACATGATATAGAGTAGGATCGATTTCACCCAATATTGAACTCCTTGATTAAAAATTGCATGCCCATGCACTAGCTGCACAACATTGGACGTGAGTGGGGTACTAAAGTGTACAATATTGGGTGTGAGATGGTGTGTTAAAAGAATTATAAAAAAGCTCACATTGATGATTAATGAATGAGTGTGATCTTCTTATAATGCTTGTGCAATCCTCCTACATTTGAGCTAGTCTTTGTGGCTAGCTTTTGGAGCTTAAGTTGTGACGAAGACCTAATTTACAGAGTTTGAGTTAAGGCTAATTAAGCCAACACAAAATAAAATAATGTTCGATAAAAAATATAATACAAAATAAAAGTTATAAACTGCTTATAAATAAATAAACAATAAAATCAGGATATTTGCACCAGACAATAAAATCAGGATAGTTAACATAACTATTAATCTTGAAGTTGAATGCTCTAAAAAATTATTAGATCACAATTCACAAAAACAAGTAGCATGAAAATTACTAGTACAATTTTATAGTCTATGCATCTAATTTAGAGGAAGATTTATATCATCACTTGAAACAAAATATACGTGGAATTACAATTTTGTTTGAATGCACTTGAATTAAATTGAACCTGCAGAACTATAAAATTATAAACAATAAAATAATTTATTTTTTCTAGATTGGTCTTGATTAACAATATTCATAAATTATTTTTTTAATTACTACGCATGTTTCCAATAAATTAGATTTAATTTACACCGTTGTTATTAAATATTCCGTTTGTGGCGAGGAACATGATTGTATGAATTTTTCATTTTTATTTTTATTTGCTATAATAATGACACGAATTGAGATTTAAATAGAGAATTGAGATTCATACCGTAGACACAAAATTATTCTTAACTTGTACTCCCTTTTTCCAACAATAGTTGTATAAACTCGTAGTCTTCTCGTAGATGACACAATCGTAAGGAATTAAATGTAAAGTAGTGTTCTTACTATTCTTTTTGCTAATTTTCATAACTAGCAATATTAAAATTTATAGCTAATTAATAATGGCTTAAAATTTTCATTCCGGAAAAAGTGTGGGATTGGAGATTCCTAAAGTTGAAGTTCGATATGAGGATATAACAGTCACAGCAAATGTGAATGTTGGCTCCAGAGCTTTGCCTACTTTGGTGAATGCAGTCCGTGATGTCATCGAGGTAAATCATTCAATCCTGCAACTAATTCTCTATATTATTTTTTTTAACCGTGGTGTTCGGATCAACTTTTGCACACCTTATCTTGACTAATTCCATGGATACCTGCCACCTTCCGTGAGCAACAGGTATGAGTAATTCTGTCCACCGAGACTAGGACAGATAGGAAGAATTACTTATTGTTTTTTTTATCCCTATTGAGTTTTGAGAGTTTTCAACCACTTCACTAAGCACTAAGCCACACCAAGTCTCTATGTTATTCTTCTACCTTAGACTATAGCTTATGATAGTTTCTCTAAATGTATTTTTATGAACTACAGAGTATATTGACTGGACTGAGGATATTCCGTCCTAAGAGAAACTCTCTTACCATTTTGAATAACGTGAGTGGTGTTGTAAAACCTGGGAGGTAAGCTTTGGCTCTTTTTTTTCTTACTTCTGATAACTGCCTTGTGTATGAAAGAAGCATTGCTATTATGTTGGTAGCTTTTAATTATATATTTAACAACATTATTTCAAATTTGCTATTACCTACACATGCGCTGGAAGTCTGGAAGTGGAATCTTAGTAACTTAGTTGGTTGACTACCTAAACTTTCACGTTGTTGCTTAGGATTCAATTCTCCACCTTGTAATCCTCTCAGCCTGGATATTATGTGGCTGGTTGATGGAATCTATAGTTTAAGATGCTAGAACAGAAGAATTGACTGCTGGTGAGGGGATCACTGTATGACTAGCTTGGAGCAGTAAGATGTAGTAAGCGGGAAAACAATTCATCCAACGTAGGAATATCAAACTAGCCAAAACCTGGTCCCGCACTGTGTCAAGTTCATCGGGATAGGATCAATAGTGTTCATGTTTTCTTTGAAAGCGGTTACTGGCTTGATCAATGTTGGACATTAATATGTACAATACCGCACCTTCTGACAATTTATACTACCTATCTAACAGAAAAAAATTAAATACTCCATCTACTGAAAGTAAAAACAGCTTAGTCCTAAACATATTCAAATATACTCAACTTATAGTTAGTAGTAATTAGATTGCAAAACAGTTGCATATAATGAAACATTGTTTTTATTGCTCTTGCTAGGATGACACTGCTCCTTGGACCTCCTGGTTCTGGTAAAACTTCATTGCTTTTAGCGCTTTCAGGGAAGCTTGATAATAGCTTAAAGGTGAGTACCAGCGTTTCTCTTGTATGGCCTTTGGATTCATAATCCTTGTCTTCCTTAATAGACATGGAGTTCTTTTAAAAAGATTCATTGATGCTATAAGCTCTTTTATTGATTTATACATCTGACATTCAAGATAGTTATCTCAAATCATCATCTTGGGAACATTAGTGGCTCCAATTTTTTTTAATTGACCTAATAAGATATGTCCTTGAAATGCTGTGTAACCAGGTCCTAAAATGTAGGAGTTCTGGGAATATTGCAAAAAGAGGCAAATACGAATCCTGTCAGATATTAAGTGTTTTGTTAGCTTAATTTAACGGTTATTTCTCTTTGATAATTTCACTGCATTGCCTAACCTTTCTAACTTGCACCATGTATTTAATTACCTTCACTTCAGTTTACTTCTTTCAAGAGGACCTGGAGACATTGTGTTCCATTGAATTAAAATAATAAAAAACAATACCAAATATAATTACGTAACTCTTTGTTACAGAAAAGAGGGATTATCACGTATAATGGACATAAGCTGGATGAATTTTGTGTGCAAAGAACTTCAGCTTACATAAGTCAGACAGATAATCATATCGCTGAGTTAACTGTAAGAGAAACTGTAGATTTTGCTGCTAGATGCCAAGGTGCAAGTCAGGGATTTGGAGGTTTGTCTAAACATTTCCACTTCATGTACTTGACCAGTTTTCCTTTTACATATCATGGGTTTCCTCTGAAATTTTGGTTACTTGTGCAGATGTCTGTCACAGCTTTCCTGAAATCTTTCATATTTTAATTGTGATGCGAGTATCACTTAGTAAACAGATGTGTTATGCTGAACAATTAAGCTTGCTTAACCATGCTATATCATTGTACTAGTTGTTTCTTTTTTGCTGGTTTTGTTCTCTCTGCATTTACATGTACTATTATTAGCTGGCTTTGAAGAAGAAAAATGAACCAAGCAGAATCCATTCGCATAAGCAAAAAAATCAAAGCCCTTCCCTGCTCCCCCAACTCAACAAGAAAAATAGAAATCAAAATCCAGAGAACTGTATCTGACAACCTTATGTCTTGAGTAGAAACAACACAAAGGGAAAAGATGCCCAGAAAATTACTTCCTAAACAAAAGCTTAGGAAATATATAGAACTGAAATAGCGAAATGAGCTAATTTCTGGAAGTCAAGATGTTATCAGTTCTTCATTGTCATTTGACAATGAGATAAGATAAAAGAATAAAAGGACCATTGCAACATTTTTGTGTGTGAAGGTTTTACATAAATAAGATAGACCAAAGCAAAATGGAATTGAATATATAGTTACTTTTGGAATTCCTCTGATGTTTTTGGGCATGTTATTAATGATGCCTTTTATCTAGTTCCATAACTTAGTCTAGTGGTGAAATACAGGTAGGAGTCTTAGCTAATACCCTGCCACACCACGGCGTATTCTGTGGACAAATAAGTAGTGTGTTAAGACTTAAGAGCATTAAGTTTCCAGATATTATCTTCCTAATCTATTTTAGAGCAAAGGCAAGTATGTTTCTTCTCATGGAATTAGTGATTGATATATATCCCACTTTGCCTGCTTAATCAGAACCAACTAAGGTTTATCTAATATGACATAACATCTTTCATTCCCAAACCTGCGCTGTTAATTTCTTTTGCAGAATATATGAAAGACCTTGAACGTTTAGAGAAGGAAAGAAGTATACGTCCAAACTCTGAAATAGACGCATATATGAAGGTTTGATTTGAGTTTCTCTATGTACCAGGCTATTTCACCCATGTTATATGGGTTGTCATGATGTTTTATGTCATTTTCATATTGGTACTTGTTGCAATCAATAACTGGTCAGGCATCTTCTGTTGGTGGTAAGAAGCACAGCGTGTCTACAGACTATGTCTTGAAAGTTCTTGGTCTAGATGTATGTTCAGATACAATTGTTGGCAATGACATGATAAGAGGAGTTTCAGGTGGACAAAGGAAGAGAGTTACGACAGGTATATCCTCACTCTCTTAAATAACTCTGGTTGTAATGGAGCAAATATTGACCTCCATAGATTATTCATAATTTTGGTGTTAATTGTAAGGCAAATTAAAGATAACCTATGCATAAATTTTGTTTCTTTATGAGCTGTCATGTTTCCTTATAATAGTTGGGGTGCTTGAACTGAGTGAGATAGCCTGAACTCAGTATATAGTATCAAAATTCACCCAGCAGTCTCTTTTTTCTGGACGAATGAAGGGAGAGAAATGTGGCTACATAAACAGTTGCTAATAATGGTTTCCATACACAGGAGAAATGATTGTCGGGCCCAGGAAAACACTTTTCATGGATGAAATATCTACTGGACTTGATAGCTCCACGACGTACCAAATTGTCAAGTGCTTAAGAAATTTTGTTCATTTAATGGACGCAACATTGATGATTGCTCTTCTTCAACCTGCACCTGAGACTTTTGAATTGTTTGATGATCTGGTATTACTCTCTGAAGGATATGTCGTGTACCATGGTCCCCGAGCAGATGTTATTGAATTCTTTGAATCATTAGGATTTCGATTGCCACCCCGTAAGGGCGTTGCAGATTTCCTTCAAGAGGTACTTTTCATTTGGTTCTTTATAGCCCCAAGGTGTATTTGGTACTTAAACTTGTCTCTTCGCAGGTTACCTCAAGAAAGGATCAGGCACAATACTGGGCTGATAATTCCAGACCATATGAATTCATTCCTGTTCATGCAATTGCTGAAGCGTTTAGGAACTCCAGATATGGCCAGGATATAAAATCCTTCCTTTCTACTCCATATGATCGATCCAAAGGTCATCCCTCAGCTCTATCTACAACAAAGTTTGCTATTCCCAGATGGGATCTCTTTAAAGCTTGTTTCGAGAGAGAGTGGCTTCTAATGACTAGGCATAGTTTTCTTTATATCTTCAGAACATTTCAGGTATGCCTGTAAGTTTACATTCTTTATACCAATCTGATTCACATTTTTTCATTTTCTGCCTTCAATTTCAAAATTCCAAATAACGTAAAATGAGACTTTTGTTCCTTTTTTTTTTTAAAAAAAAAGTATTGGTCTTTCTGTTTCGCCTTCTCATCATTTACACATCTAAGCTTTTATTTTTAAATCTCCAAGCTGGTCAAACAAGACCATCTAAATTCGATCAAGGGATTTCTCAAGAAGATTCACAATGCATTAGAAGCGGAGCAAGATTTGAAGTTTATGGGTTCTAAATTTGCACCGGATCCAATAGCTTGTTTGAATTATTGGCTTTGCAATTTAATATTTACACATAGTTAATAGATTTTCTGATACGAGTATACTCTTTAAGCAAAAACTATTGGTTCCGTCTGAACCCGTAGCTAATATTGTAACTCTGCCCCTGAATCGCTGTCCATCGTGAAGTTCTATGATTGAGAATGCGAGGGAGAAAACTATCAGTGTATTTGATCTATTAGAGAGTTGAAGTCTCAATTGTACCTCGTATTGAAGTATGCATTTGGTCCTTCAGGCCAGTATTACTTTTAAAGGATGGTACATAATTCCACATTCAGTATAGAAGTGGGATGTATAAATGGAAGCTTCCAAGAACATGTCATTTGTGCCACTTCCAATTCTTCAAATGATTTGGTTTAGTTCATCAAGTTATTTCTTAGACTCCATAGCAGCCCCTCCATCAATAGCTTCTCAGATTCAGCATCTCTATAGAGTTGTTAGTATCTTAATTTTGATATATCACAAACTTTTCATACATATGTTTACAGGTTGCTTTTGTTGGATTTGTAACATGCACAATGTTTCTAAAAACGCGGATACATCCCACAGATTTGATGAACGGCAACTTATATCTTTCTTGCTTGTTTTTCGCCTTGATTCATATGATGTTCAACGGATTTTCAGAACTGCCTCTCTTAATATTTCGCCTCCCAGTCTTCTATAAGCAAAGAGATAATTTGTTTTATCCTGCATGGTCATGGTCCTTGTGTAGTTGGATTCTGCGTTTACCTTACTCTGTAATTGAAGCTGTCGTATGGTCTATTGTTGTGTACTGGAGTGTAGGTTTCTCACCTGGTGCTGGGAGGTATGTTCGGTTTCTGTTTTCTTCTTCTTCTTTTATATTTTTTTGGATAATTGGCATGTTGAGTTTTTTTTTTTTCACCAGACATACAGACAAGGCTACAGTAGATTGTTTATCCTACTTATATCCCCTTTTAAATGTTCCAGGTTTTTCCGCTACTTGTTTACACTCTTTGTAGTACACCAGATGGGAATGGGTCTCTTTCGATCAATAGCTTCTATTGCACGAGCTTTGGTTGTCTCAAATACATTTGCATCAGCTGCACTGCTGATCACATTTTTATCGGGCGGTTTTATCGTGCCAAAAGGTAAGGTTGCACTTTTCTTTATTTTGTAGCAGGGATTCATTTATTGAAATGGAGTTTCTATCCTTGCAGGAATGATCAAGCCATGGTGGGAATGGGCCTTTTGGATTTCACCATTGACATATGGACAACGAGCTATTTCAGTTAATGAATTTACTGCCACACGATGGATGGAGGTGTGCTCTCTTTACTGCGTGAATGCTGGATGTGTTAGTCATAGATAAAACAAATAAATGGAATGTACAATAATATATTCTAGAAGCTTAATCAGTTGGATCATTTAAATTGAAATTTTGTAGAAGATAACCATCGGAAACGTAACTCTTGGGAATGCCGTTCTGCAATCACACAGCCTACCAACAGCCAATAGCTGGTATTGGCTGGGATTAGGTGTTTTATTGCTCTACATTTTGTTTTTCAATGCTATTCTGACTCTAGCCTTGGCTATTCTCAACCGTAAGTGATATTGAACTCTTGTATTATAGATTTAGAATTGCCAACATATAATTGCCAGTATTTACTAGACTTTGTTTTTCTCTTTTACTCTTTCAGCAATAAGAAAATCCGGGGCAGTTGTCTCACCAGAAGCAGTGGTTACAGATGGTAAATTATCCCCTCTTCTCATGGATGAATGGAATGTGTACTTCTTACCCATTTATGAAATGTTTGGCAGGAGGTAGTAAGAATTCTGAGTCAAATGAGGACCCTGGCCCGGGGATGACTAAAAAAAAGGGGATGATACTGCCATTCCAACCACTGGCAATGACTTTCCATAATGTCAAATACTTTGTTGACATGCCAAAGGTATCTATACTGAATAATTTGTTTGCCTGTACATGTTGAATCGTATCATATCTAGCAGATGACATGTACCGTTTCAGGAAATGAGTTCAGAAGGATTACCTGAAAAGAAGCTGCAACTACTGTCGAGTGTTTGTGGAGTATTCTCTCCCGGTGTTCTTACCGCATTGGTTGGTTCGAGTGGAGCAGGAAAAACCACATTGATGGATTGCCTAGCTGGAAGGAAAACTTCTGGATATATAGAGGGTGACATTAAAATATCAGGATACCTGAAACAACAAGAGACTTTTGCTAGAGTTTCAGGATATGTTGAACAAAATGATATACATTCTCCTCAAGTCACAGTTTTTGAATCCCTATGGTTTTCTTCTTATCTGCGTCTTCCCAAAGAAGTGAATAAGGAACAAAGAGAGGTAGTTGCAACTGGCTTGCAGTTTTACTTTTTTATCTTCTGAACTTCAATGTGTTTGATCTTTTGGATAAAATGCTAAAACCCATTTGACTTCCTTATTCTGCAGGAGTTTGTTAAAGAGGTAATGGATTTGGTGGAACTTGACTCTCTAAAGAATGCTTTGGTAGGCTTGCCTGGAAGTTCTGGCTTATCTACAGAACAAAGAAAGCGCTTGACAATTGCAGTAGAACTTGTGGCAAATCCTTCGATAATTTTCATGGATGAGCCTACATCTGGGCTTGATGCACGAGCAGCAGCCATTGTAATGAGAACTGTTCGTAATACTGTAGACACTGGCAGAACGGTTGTTTGCACAATCCATCAGCCAAGTATCGAAATTTTTGAAGCATTTGACGAGGTATGTTATCAAGGCATTTCTATAATAGATAAGTTACTTGACCGCCAGGGCATCCGCTCATGTGATGTTACAACATGTAGCTGCTTCTTATGAAACGTGGAGGACAAGTGATATATGGGGGGAAGCTTGGGAAGAAGTCACAAGCTATGGTTGACTACTTTCAGGTACGTGCTTGTGCCTCCACCATTCATTTAGTACAATTAATTCAACTGTGCTCGATTTTCAAGAGATGCAAAGTGTCTTTTACAACTTTAAAATTGAGAGAGATTCTTCTATCCCTTTTCTTGGTGCAGAGGTGTGGGGATGCCTCACTAATGTTTCTCCACATTCCACTGCTTTGCCGTCGTTTTTATCTTGAATTAGTTACTACTAATTTAATTACACAAGATATTTCCATTGTGGTCTCTGTATATAGATTGTTCATCTGTTGATACAGTTGAAATCTGATTGTACTTACAAGGAAACAGATATCATTTTCCTTATTGAAAGAAAAAAAAATACACACAATTAGAGTTCAATTATATGAGGCATAGTTCCTATATTTTGGTTAATCACTTTTCAAAAGCTATTGTTCATGCTGCACATGTTTGTGAAAACATTTTGTAGAGTATTCCTGGGATACCCCCAATTCCTAGTGGTTACAATCCTGCAACCTGGATGCTTGAGATAAGTACGCCAGCTGCTGAAGAAAGGATGGGAGAAGATTTTGCAGTAATATACAGAAATTCTCAGCAGTTCAGGTGATCTTAATAAATGTTTTCATCACCTGAAGTGTACTATTTATTGATCTCTTTATTTTTCCTTTATTGACAATTTTGTAGAACTTGTATCTTTTTCTAAAATTAGGGGAGTGGAGGCCTTAATTAAGCAACTGAGCGTCCCGTCTGAGAACTCAGAACCTCTAAAGTTCACCACCACATACAGTCAAGGTGCATTTTCTCAGTTTAGGATCTGTCTCTGGAAGCAAAATCTTGTGTATTGGAGAAGTCCGACCTATAATGCTGTTAGGTTGTTCTTTACAACGTTGAGTGCTCTGATTCTCGGTTCTATATTTTGGGATGTCGGTTCAAAAAGGTAACTTTTCTCTTATGAAATATCTAGAGCAAACTATTGGATAATTCTTTTAGTCTCTATAAAGCAGACACGGTTGGTTGCTTGTTATTTCCAAAGTAGTTGTAGAACAACTTCCCCTACATACTCTTTGCTGGGGATTCTTCAAGAAGGATAAATGAGAACAGTAGAAGATTGCTTCTCTTTTTTCTTTTTATTAATGATATAAAGTAACTTCTATGGACAAAATGGTTGGATTGCCAGATTGAAAGAGCAGAACTATGCAAAATAACATAGTGAGAGAAAACCAGAAAGTAAACTAGCAATTAGGACCATCCTAAGGTTTCAGTTTCCAGACTTGGATTAAATATTAGAACCTTGATTGTATCAATTTTATGACCAATTCTCAAATTATTAACTGCGGCGGTACACTTGAAATGATTCCACAGGGACTCAACTCAAAATTTGTTCGTTGTTATGGGTGCGCTTTATTCTTCATGCTTGTTCCTGGGGGTCAATAATGCTTCTTCTGTACAGCCAATAGTTGCCATTGAGAGAACAGTTTTCTACAGGGAGAAGGCTGCTGGAATGTACTCTCCTCTACCATATGCAGCAGCTCAGGTTAGCACATTCACATCAAGTACATCTTAATTGCTTCGGGTTGCAATAGATATAATAATAGAATGTTGGTATTTCTTGAACTACTCAATAAGATGGTATATGAACTGCTTTTAGAAGAGATGATGTGATTGTTTACTAATATCAACTTCTTCTCTTTTGGCAAACAGGGGTTAGTTGAAATTCCATACATCTTCATGCAGACATTACTATTTGGAATCATTTCATATTTGATGATCAACTTTGAAAGGACAGCTGGTATGAACCAAAGGACTTAATTTTCATGATCAACTCCATATTGTCTTTGCATTTGCCTATCCTTATTTCTTCAAGTAATGGGTTCATCTGCCATTCTGGTTGGTTTTTCTAGAAACCGTTCTGCTGAATGTTACACCGAAGGATTACATCTGCTTTTCTATGGAAGTGTATTTGTGTAACATGTCAAAGACCAACGTCGCATATATCATTTTCTGATGTTTTACTGGAACTTACCATACATTCATATTTTTTTTTATGTAAAGCAGTAGATGGTTCACTATGCTGCTTTGCACTATTCAAAACATGCCTAAATATTTAGATTTTCAAAAGCAGTGGGCAAAATGTGATCTCCCTTTTCGTTTTGCAGTTTGCAGCTTATATCTGTTTATTTTGATTCATGGATTTGTTTCTTTAATAATTACTGCAGTTTATGTTGAAAAATTATTAAAAATAATCCATCAAAATGCAGTAGTGCTTCTTGCATGGAGGTAAGCGATTTAGGTTTGGATTTTACCCAGTGAACATTCTGTTTCTCACTAGGAAACTTGGTAACACTAATTAATATGTTAACCAAGAAATAAAGAGGCATATGTAACCAAATAGCCGTTGGAGTCTCAGCCCTTTCTATATCAATGAAAATTAGTTGAGATGTACATCTTTCCTCTGACATTTGGACCATTAACTTCAATTCATGTATTCAATATGTATCTCTCTGTTGATACTCGTTTTGAATTTTGATATGTTGATTACGTTATTCCATGTTCTTCCTCATGAACTGTGCTCATAGCAACTAAGTTAAACTCCTTGCTGTTTATACTTGGTTGTCAGATAATCTAACTTGTGGTTTTGCTGGTATGTTGCAGAAAAATTTCTCCTATATCTAGTGTTCATGTTTCTGACATTCAGCTATTTCACCTTTTACGGTATGATGGCTGTTGGTCTTACGCCAACTCCACATTTGGCTGCTGTCATTTCATCTGCATTTTATTCGCTGTGGAACCTCATGTCTGGCTTTCTTGTTCCAAAACCTGTGAGTACTATTTTCCTCAGCATACACTCCTCACAAATTACAGCAGTTTTGTGTGCTTAGAAAATTATTGTTCCTATTTCTTTTGTCTGCTTATAGGAGTTAAGTCGAGGACTATTGGATATACTCACATGCACACATCTGCAGGCAAAAGTGTAAATAATATTAAGTTCACTCTCGTGAAATTAAATGAAAAATGAATAAGTCTCGACTCTTGAGTACATTTCTTAGAAAAGAGAGGTTTCGGATGATGAAGCACCACATCAGATTTCAAATAATTTTATATATGTGGTCCATTTTAAATAATATATTTTAATCAACCTAAGTTTATTTGGTCATTTTCCTCGTATTTTACAATTCCTGTCCTAAAATCACCTAGTTTTATTATCTTTAATACGCAGGTGATTATGATTTTGAGAAGTATGCAATAGTTTCCTTTTTAGAACTGTAGTAAAAGAATGGAAATAGGAAAGTTCAGCTCAACTGTTAAATACAGTAATTATCAAAGGAGAAAAGAACTTGGAACCAGTTTGTGTTTGTCAATTGAACTGTGGCTTATTGCAGAGGTGGATGTGACCTTTTCTGTACGAGTTCAACTTAACATAGTAATCACTAAAATTTCGACAAATATTAAGTTTTGAACTCATAATTTCTAAAGCACAAGGAGTTCAGTGCTAAAATATTAGTTGGACTCATTAAGTTAAAATTCTGAACCTGCTTATTGTGTAAGAGCATGTTTTCCGGATTCTGCAAATGTATTAAGTGTAGATTGCACCTTTTGTTGAAGCTAATTCATGGTTTCCTCCAAAGCTAGTAGGATAAATAATCAGTTTTTGGATCCTTTTATGATAGTTGCATTTTTTTTCTCTATTTTATGCAATGTAGAGTATCCCTGGATGGTGGATATGGTTCTACTACATCAGCCCAGTGGCATGGACGTTGCGGGGCATTATTAGCTCTCAACTTGGCGATGTAGAAGAAATAATGACAGGACCTGGATTTCAAGGCACTGTGAAAGAGTATCTGGAGGTCAGTCTAGGTTTTGGACCTGGATGGATTGGGTGGTCAGCTCTCATACTTGTTGGATTTTGCTTGCTCTTCTTCACTGTCTTTGCATTATCAGTCAAAGTTCTCAACTTCCAAAAAAGATGATGAGAAATTGAACATCCTTGGAACTTTACATTGTAATTTCTTTTTGGCATGAGTGGATTGCTGATCTTGAAAAGCCCTACATGATGAGTGAAGCATTCAAAAAATTCACTTTGTATTCAAACTATCAACTCATCTAGATAAGAGGTTTTGCTTTGTAGTAGAGAAAATTTTACTTTATTTGCCTTAGTGCAGGATATTTCTTACACATGATTAAAACCTTTAGTGCAGGATATTTCTTAGTGAGATGTTTCTCGATACATTAATCAAATCTTCAATTGCATTAATCAACCTTACACTAAATCCATATTCATTTGTCACAAATAAAGTAATACGCATGCAGTAATACATTATTCACCTTTAAAATCCGGTTTTGTACATAGTCACATTTAGGTAACTTCTACTCCAACCCTAAAGCGGTATAAGTTGAATAAACAACTTCTTCGATCCGTGCCATTACCCGTTTACCACGCTTGACATCCAGACGTAGAGCCTTTGCCTCGTTTATGGGTTACACAACTTCAGAATCCATAAATTCAAAATTCTATTTTCACCTCTATTAACAGTTTCCTTCACATTGATCGAACTACTCTATTCCAATTATTATAGATTGATTAGGATAATACAATCCAAAGGATTGATCTACTATGTGGGAGAGTTTGTTAGTCTATAAATACATTAATATTTCTCTTTTTAATTAATGAGGAATAATTGGCACAATAAATGAAGCATCCAAACTGTTTCTTTGGATCAAAGTAAGACCATTTAACATGTGCGTCTACTTATTTAGTTTTATTAAGTTGAAGTGTTTGATTGTGCATAACTAAAGTTAAAATACATAAATGTAGGCTAAGTTAAAGGGTGTATATACACATATTTGATATAAAATAATGTATATATTTTATATATTTAACTAAAAAATATAATTGTTCTTGACCAACCGTCAAATGTGTAACTTGCCATATTTCAAATACTACTTGAACAAAAATCATTTTCAAGAAGTTTAACCAAAACATACCTTAGACAGTCAAGAGATACAGAAAGACCATACCCGGTTGGATCGGGTCGAGAAGATTCGAGACCACGAGAACTAGCCAAGAAGACAGATACCCGGAACAAAGAACAATTCCGCGCCAAGGAAGAACAAAAATCAGAGAAAAATTACCCAAATCAGAAACTGAACCCTAAAGTCAATGGCTGAAAAATTGGCTCCTGAGAAACGTCACAGCTTCGTCCATAATGGTACTTGTAACTCCTTTTCCTTTTCGTTTTCCTCATCTACTACTAACTATTTTGTGCATATGGAAAATTATAACGTTGATTGTGGAGTTGACAATTGAATTTCAGGCCAGAAGGTGTTCGAATGGGACCAAACGCTTGAGGAATTGAACATTTACATAACTCTTCCAGAAAATGTTCCGAACAAGTTATTTTATTGCAAGATTGAGTCTAAGCATTTGGAAGTTGGGATCAAAAGCAACCCACCTTACCTTAATGTAAGTTCTTCAACTTCTTAGTTTTATGTAAGCTAATAATTTAGTATTTTTCATCTTTAATTTTTTGTTTTGCAGCATGATCTTATGAACCCAGTGAAGACCGATTGTTCCTTCTGGACTCTAGGTAATTTATTATTTTTTCCTTAATTAGGGGTAAGATTTTCTTTAATTCTGGTAACAAAATCTCGGTGGAACTGGCCAAAATGGATACACAGGATTTGTATAGCTTAGCTTGCCAGTTTGCGATGGTTGCTTAGTAGTTGTTGTTGGTAACAGAAATCAATTGCTGGCACACTGATGATTGTCTCTTGGTACAGTGGTAGTGGTACTGGGTATCTTCTTTAGGAAACAGCGAAGCAACTCCATGTAGTTTCGAGCTTATAAGATACTAGTGGTCAAATGTCTTTGAAATTCTTAGGAAAGTTGAAGGGTGTGAACTTTATTAGTTCAGAACACGGAGGCTAGTCGGGTCAGCTTAATTATTAGCTATAAGAGTCAGCTGTTGTTAGTTGCATTTGGGTATATTTTTGTGAAGTGTACTCTGTTCTATGGAACTTATGAGGTTCAGATATGCTTTCGTTCAGGTCAGATATGATTAGTTTGAACGATCATTGATAAATTGTTACTAATAGCTAGTATACCGATAAATTTGTTCTAACTTAGATGGTAAATGACAGAGGATGATATACTGCATGTAACCTTACAGAAGAGGGATAAAGGTCAGACATGGTCTTCTCCTATATTGGGCCAAGGACAGTTGGATCCATATGCCAGTGATCTTGAACAGAAAAGGCTCATGCTTCAAAGATTCCAAGAAGAGGTAATATGATTAAGCTCTACTAAAATCTATGTTTCATATCTTGCACTCTCTTTTCATTTAGGAATACGTGTGATTGTTTCTGTTGAAGTGTTCACTCGATTTCTACTTCCAAGCTGTTCATTCATGTTGATTAATTGAAGTGTAAATTGCTACTTGCTTTTTTACTGTTCTTTCGTTGGTTGACTCGTTGGCCCCTTCTTGGTGGGCTAGCCATACTCATGAATTGGTTGACCCTTTCTACGCTTTAATGTTTAATTTGTGGATTGTTTTTTTAATTGACCGTTTTCTTGGACTTAAATATATATTTGGGTTCATCTTCTGTTGTAAAATTGTTATAGTTTCTAGGAGCTCTAAAATTCCTGAAAGTAATGAAATTACCTTTAATAACAAGGAAGACCTCCTACAAAACAGTATTTTACCTTTAATAACAGGGAAGACCTTTAGTGGTTTATTGTATACTGCTGAGCTTTAATTAAAAAAAAAAAGGAAGAGGATACTGCAGAAAGTTATACAAGGGAAATTTGTAGCTTGCATAAGTCATACCACTGAAGCCAAAGTTAATCTGATGTATGTTGCAGGCTTTTTGCTGGAGAACTTTTTTTCTCATCATTAACTGCCTTTAACGAAGACTGCTTCGATTGCCAATAATTTGTTATGCATGTCTGTCTCTTTCTGCAGAAATCCCTAATTTCATGTAGTTCCTTTATTCCACGCTCTACGGCTCATTTCTCCTTTTGCATTCGTGCAGCTTATAAAAAAAAGCAAGTATATAGTTCATTGAACTTTTATTCCAAAGTAAAAGTAGGATTTCATTACTGTTCCCTCTCTACCTTCTGCTCAAATAAGCAAAATTATCTATTCCCTGTGTAGAGCAGCAATGTTTTTGGGATAAGCTTGTGTCCAAAAGTCCCGAAGTTTTTTCTTTTTTTTTTATAGAAATTAAGACAGGCTGCCCCGAAGAAAACTTTATTATCTTCCATGTTTAACTAATGATGTGTCACTAGGCAGAGTGTTATGTGCAAGTAAAGGTTAGTGGAAAGGACACATAAATCAAGATAGAGTTAGATGAGTATAATTGTGTAAGCGAGGTTCATATACATCACATATTTTCTGGAGAGGCTAAGCTTTTAGGAAATCTATAGTGATGCTGTGATGGTTTGGGGTTGTTAAATGATTTAGATGATTACAAGACTGGAAAGATAAAGAGCTCTACTATTGAATGTTTGTCACCTGAGAGTCAATAGTTACTTGGGCTACTAATCAGAAATGTTGTGCTCGTCTATGTACTGAGTGAGCTTGATTTTTATAGCTTCAATGAGTGTAAGCAGTCCCTTAGACGATAATGCGAATGAAAACGAGATGCTTGCTTCTTTATATTCTGTGTAAAATTAGAAGTTTCACTTACTAAACATTTGAGTCCGTGAGTCCTGGCATGTTTGCTATATGCTGTGGCAGTTCTTACTGGCATTCCAAAGCAGATCCAGCTCAACGATTGCAGGCTATTGGCAGATTGTTTGTTCAATCGCTGCTTTCATTTTCCTTAGGAGTTAACCTCCTAGTCGCCAGTCAAACAACAGGGTATGACAGAAAAAAATGGATTTTTGGAAGGCTTTATATGAATCTACTCCCAATTAGATTTCTTAAATGCACGAATACACTCGTAAAGCTTCAGAAATATCATCGCTACTCACTTTCTCAGATTTTTACCAGTAGTTGGAACTTTTTAGCATAGCACTCAGTCCAATGTCAATTGGCTTCATTTTCAATTTATTGTCATTGAGAAATTGCTGGAGCCTTTGTAAGTTTTTAACTGGAAAACTAGCTTGGTGTCTTAAACCGCTTGATTTGGATTCAATAATTGAACATTAAGATTTAACAGTTGCATTCTAATTGTATACATATCACCCCTTAATTGAAATTGAGGAATTAGATGCTCCTTTTCATTTTTTTAATTTTGTTAAGTTGTTAAATGTCTTGTCGTTTTGACCCTTATTTTGCATTTTTAGGTGGAGTTACTTTTTGTATTTTTGGGGAAATGATACTCCATAGTTCATACAGACAAGACGGACGTGTGACATAACATGTCTTAAATAGTTAATGGAAACAAAACCAGACTGTTAGAGAGGATGACAAGAAGTAAACCTTAAAGCAATTGAACCTATGTGGGCTATGGCTTTTTGACACTAAAATTTCTGTAACAACCAAAATTGATATGGAATTGCTAAAATTTAATCTTGGAGTCTAGCTTATCAATAATCATACATACAATCTGAAGACCCAAAAATATGAGAATGATGTCAATATGAACTATGGAGTATCATTTCCCCAAAAATACATTCTCATATTTTTGGGTCTTCAGATTGTATGTATGATTATTGATAAGCCAGACTCCAAGATTAAATTTTAGCAATTCCATATCAATTTTGGTTGTTACAGAAATTTTAGTGTCAAAAAGTCATAGCCCACATAGGTTCAATTGCTTTAAGGTTTACTTCTTGTCATCCTCTCTAACAGTCTGGTTTTGTTTCCATTAACTATTTAAGACATGTTATGTCACACGTCCGTCTTGTCTGTATGTGTATATTCTATGTATTTATATTGCTTCAAGCTTCATGAGCAGTCTATCTATTGTATTAAATTAGTACCTCCAGCTTAGCTTCTTTTAGTTTCTCTATGCATTTGTAATTTGTAGATGCAGATGAATGTTATACTTCCAGACATATTGCTTGAACTCTGGTAGACAGTCCCTATAGAAAAGGCTCGTCTTTTCAGTATCTTGGAGTTCTATTATTTACCCGCGTATCTGTCTTGAGCTGTTTTGCATCTTCTTCATGCTGTTTATAAATTGGGAGCAGAAATGATTTTAAAATACTATTTGACTACTTCCATTTGATAACAAAGAGTTTGGTCTCTGCAGAATCCCGGTTTTGACTTCTCACAGGCACAATTCTCCGGGAATTGTCCTGATCCAAAGACCTTCATGGGGGGAATTGGCTCAACCTGATACGCCTCTGCTATCTTGAAAGTTTCATTGTAACTATGGACCTAACTAGATATGCATTGCTATGATGAGAAGCAGGATGATAAGTTCTCCACTGGAATTCGTAAATGTACTATGAAATATTAATTCTTGGCAACCATCTTGTTTACTGGTAAGGTTTTGTGAATCAGTCCGTTGTTGATTGAATATGATTGCATATGCAACATCTCTGTACTACAAATAACGTTTCGTTCTTATAGGTATAAATTTGCCAGGATCTCTGATTTTGTCATTTCGATAGCATCTGATGTGCTCTCTTCTCCTATTAAATGTGACAACATCTCTCATTTCTGAGTTGTGCTTAGCAAATTTGCTAGCAAAGACGTCAAGTTCCTGATGCTTGTAAGAAATATAAATGAGTTCCCAGCAACCCAAGGGCTATATTTCTGCAAGAGTTTTAAGTTTTCTACACCGTTAATATAAGGAATTTTTGCACCATCATGCTAACTGTCAATTATTCAAAATGGGTGCATTATGATTCTTATATATTCAACATTATTAAAATGATTTCAAAACTATAGTCGATTAAAAATTAAAACAATATAAAGATATGATTTTCTTTAAGATGAAATAAAGTAGATTTGAAAATAATGGATGTTATAAGAGGAAAAAGCTTACATTCACAAACTATATTATTTTAGTTTTGTTTAGTGATAATGTCTATTTCATAAATTAATTATGATCAAGTAAGATGATGTTTGTTCAGGCACATATTATGATTTATTGGATTAGTATAAATAGTTCGAAGCAAGATGAGACAAAATGAATATTCAATTGGCATTTTTTTAATTTTATTTTTTTGTAAAAGAGAGGGAACTGTTATCTTAATTTCGGTAGGTCGGTAAACAATGAGCATGCTATGCTGTTGCCCACTTGGATGGTATATATTTAAGCTTAATACATTGATAATCCTTCAAATTTATTTCTAAATTTTATTTAGATACTCAAACTATGACTTGTTTCAATTAATTATTTGAACACATAATATGTTTCTACTAGACACCTTTAGTTCAGATTTGAAAAAACTTCTATGTGTGTTCTTAAGTGTCATTACATAAATAAATCAATCATATAAAACATGTCTCTCTGCTGTAATTATATGTGTTAGACTCAAATTGGACATGCCTTGAGATTACTTCATGTATTTAAAGAAATTGATATATTTTAAATATTTAACTTATTTACATAATAGATATTTGAAACTATGTATAATAGAAATTCAAAATTTGAACCAAACATATGTGATAAAATACATTATTATATACAAATGTTCAATTTAATTTTAATTTATATTTTCCATAAACTAGTAATTTAATTATGAATACTCATTACCAAGTTGGAATGTCTCTAATAAATCAATCATAATGTTTTACTCCGAACTTCGATTGACGAACAATTTGAGGGAGTTGGAAAAAAGATCCTTAGATTTTTAATTTGATAGGTCATGGATCACCTGACCCTTCATATTCTGTGATTTATAATCATTTGAAGTTGACCCCTATATGAACTTATGTGAAAACTTTACTGATATAAATGCTTTGAACTTGCTTTGGTGTTTAAGGTGTCTTACTTCCCTAAAACACATCCAATATACTTACTGCACTTAGTAAAGAACCTTAACATTGTTGCAGTAAATTGATCTGGCCAAATATCACACTGGACAAAACTTTTAATTGAACACGACACAGAAATCAGAATCAATCCTTTTCCAATAAGGTCCGCACTTCAATGCCTTAATGGAAGCACATATGCCCCCCTTTCACTATTTTGCTTAATTAATTTACATTTTACATCGAAAACTCTTTCTCCCAACTCCCATCTCCCTTTTATATATATTTTGCCAAACAACAGAAACACATGTAAGCATACACACAATGTGCATATGCACGTAGCGCTTTCTTCCATTTGTCTTTGCGGCGTATTTGCCAAATCTTCAATACCCTTTTCACTCTTTTGGTGAGAACTGAGAAACCATGCAATAGCTCTGTATTCAAATTATTTGATTCAGTTGAAACCCTACCATTTTCGATTTTATCGGAGCTCAGTAGAAGATTTTGATAAAAGAAGCTTAAATTATGGTGAAGGAAGCGAAAGATTCATCAATACCCACAACCCATCGGTGTTTAATTGTGGGGAATTACTGTCACGATGTTCTGATCAAAGATGACGTCGTAATAGCGGAGTCACTCGGCGGAGCGGCGTCGTTCATCTCCGCCGTGCTTGACGGTTTGTCTGTTTCTTCCGACTACATTTGTAAAGTGGGTCCTGATTTTGTGTACTCTGTTAATCACCGGCCGATCACTTCGTCCTCTTCCAAAACCACCGTTTTCCATGCCTATTTCTCAACTGAAAGCACACGGCAAGATCGGATCTTAAAACGGGTCACTGCATGTGACCCGGTAACTCCCTCGGATCTCCCCAACTCAAAATTTGATTTTGGGTTGGCTGTAGGTGTTGGTGGGGAGATTTTGCCTGAAACCCTTGAGCGGATGATTGAGATGTGTAAGGTGGTGTTTGTTGATATCCAAGCTTTGATCCGGGTATTTGACCCGGTTGATGGAACAGTGAATCTTGTACATTTGAATGAAACCGGGTTTTGGCCTTTGTTGAAAAGAATTGGTTTTTTGAAGGCATCGGCGGAGGAGGCGCCATATGTGGATGTGGAGGAAGCAAGGAAATGGTGTTGTGTGGTGGTGACAAAAGGGAAAGATGGGTGTACAGTGTATTCTAAAGATGAAGAATTATCCATTGTGCCTTTTCCAGCTTATCAAGTTGATCCAACAGGAGCTGGGGATAGCTTTCTAGGAGGTTTAGTTGCAGGGCTTGTTGATGGATTGGCAATACCAGATGCTGCATTGCTGGGAAACTTTTTTGGATCACTGACTGTAGGGCAAATTGGGCTTCCCAAGTTCGACTCGCTGATGGTACAGGTTGTTTAGACACTCCCATTGATTATGCATGTCATTTGTTGTTTGCCAGTGTTTTAAGTGTGTTGAACTATTAATTTTGTAATGCTTGAATGCTTTTATGAGCTTGTTGATAATTGTGAAATTGGCACCTTCTTACGACAGATCAATCGAACTAGTTGAACTATGTGAAACGTAAGTTAGAAGATTAAATGCATGCATAGTTTAGTTTTCGTTCTAAGTTTTAATTCTATGTAGTAGGAAGTAGGAAGAAAATGCATATGAAGAGATGTGCTTCTTTTTTTTCGAAAGATCAACCAAAGAATTTCATAAAATAACACAGATTACTACAATATATTCAAGTGCTGCCATAACTTCAAATACAAATTAAAAGTATACAGACTTGACAGTGTCACTAAAATCTGCAAAAGTTTATAATGGAATATCATGATCTAAGTTTATAGTTGTTTGTGCTGAAGATGTTTGACTGATTATTTTTTAGTCCAAGTGAGGAAGAATGAGAAAGTTTTGTTACTGAACTGTCATATTGTGGTTAATCTATCTCTGTCCCACCGCCTGAATATACTATATGAACTTTGCAGATAGTTGAAGTGATGTTTTTAGTTGAATGGCTGTTAAACTCATAGAAGTCTACTACTGTGTTACGAATCTGTAACACTTAAAAGCAAACTACATCGTCTACCTTCCATTTGGATACACCTTCCATTTCTCCTCTTTTATCGTTCATAAAAAAATGAGGAAGAGTCAAAAACACATATAAAACTTCTTGATCTCTTTGGGAAGAAAGTTATTAGGAAGATAATGTTTTTCTTCTGACCTATCACTCAATGTTGCAATTTCATTTATTAATATTTTTCCCCATCTTATACGTTTCTTTCTTAGACTGTTAATATATAAGTGGAACTATATTTTGTTTTTGCTTTTTGTTTAAAAAAGAGAAGGGGTTCCAATTATTAGTTGATATTTCTTTCCTTTGCTTCTCTTGCTTTTTAAGAGAAGTTTAAGATATCTCTATACTTGTATGTATAATGCTTGCCCAGTTGAATAAACCTTATATGCGAAGGGTAGCGTCATCCCCTTGGTCATGATTTTACCAACATATCTATTTTCTGCTAATGATTATAGCAAATCTTTGATGTGGACAAATATAAAATGAAAAAAATGTAGAAAAATTAGATCAGCTTTAAAATTTAAATGCTGCTGGAACACTAAAAAATGGAAAGAGAGTTATCTCCAATATACACGAATTTATGGAATTTAGATATTGCCTTTACATGGGATCAGTATTAGATAGAGTGGGGAAGGTAACGCAGTACTGTTGGTGGGTGTTAGCAGAAGTGCAATGTGCTTAGTCATTGACTATCTATAGATCTCAATTTCTTAGACTGTTTGACGTATTGTTGCACTCTATTTGTAGTTCATTAGTTCATAGAAACCGCAGAAAGTTAGAAGTCGAACTGGAAATGAACTTCTGAAGAGAAAATCATTATCCAATCACAAGTAAAAGAAGAGAGATCCCAAACACATATTGCTCTCTTAATGTTATCTGAATAACAGTCTATCAAAGAACTAGAATCTATATTCAGCAGTATAATAGTCAGGTATATTGTTAGCTTATTACCATCATACATAGATACTTCTTTCTGTATCAAGCTATTGTAATAGGGATTTTGTGTCTGGAGCCTAGTAAGCAGAAAATTGCAAACAATTGCAGTTCTAATTTTGACATGGGGTCTGCCAGAGATGAAATAGAAACACTTAAGTTATTGAAGTCCATAGAAATGAGCATCTCTCAGAGATGACATGACAGTTCTTTCTAGAGAATGAAGTGAGTAACAAACACCAGGATGCTTGTCCTATTGAACTCCTTCTCATCTTGGCCTGCTTTCTCTTCCCCTCTTATGATGATAGATTTTGGGCTATATAAATTTCGATCCATTAATGATGACATGTGTATGTTGAAGAGAATTAGAAATTTACACCTATTGTCATGATGTAAATATAGATAGAGTCCCCACAGATCAGCATGTTGTTGATCCTCTCACAAAGACAGTTCCTCAAAGCAAGTTCAATTACCATGTAAACACAACTGGCGGTGATTTCATTATTTGAGTTGCTCTCATGCTTATGAGAATATTGCCTGTTCTTTGAATGCCATGTTTTTGCTCATTTAGTTCTTAATCTTTTCTCCAGAAAGTGAAGGATGAGGCGCTAAAAAGAAGTTTGCAACATTTTGGGTCCCATGAGAAACAGGAAGATGAACCAAAGAGATTGAAGCCATTAGATCATGAAGAATTCCAAGCAGCTCTCAGTGCCGCCAAAGTGGTACCAGCATACCCTATCAAAGAATATAAGTGGGACTTGGATAGTTCTCCCGGAGCATTGGAACAGCCCGCCTGCAATGGTCATCGGAGATTACCACTTAACCCTGTCTGTGAAGAACCGATTAAATCAGTTGATAGTAAACCTTGAATAACGAGTGTGGGGTTGTTCCACTCTCTTGAATATTTTGTTAGAGTTAGTTCTGAATAAAGAGAGTTCAAGCATGATACTCTCTAGCTGGCATTAGTTTTAACTTTTCTTGTAATTGCAGAAATAGCTTTAACAAAATGAGGAGCAGATTATTTAGTTTTTCTCTTAAGAGTAGATGAATTGTGATGCTCAATGGAGAAAGAACTTGAATTTGCTGAATTAGAACACTCCTAAGATCTATTATGAAGAAGCCATAATGGTCAAGCGAAAGATAAAATAAATATTACTCCCTCCTTTTCAAAAAAATGTTTCTCTTCCTTTACGGCAACTCTTTAATCCAATTTTACACATAATGGGGTCCGGAAATAATAGGGTGTACAAGTTTTTGTTCTACCTTTGTGGGATAGAGATATTGTTTTTAATAGATCTTTGGCTCAAAACCAATGTAATTGCAAGAAGGTAAAGAAAGAAAAAGAGACAATAAATAGCAAATGTACAATATAAGTGTAGCCACATATATTAATACATATCGGGGAAAAGAGGACTACATGATACCTAAATTATATTATTAGAAATATGACAACGTTTGATTATTTACTAACCTTCTGTCTTAAATTGTGTCATGTCTAATCACCTCGTGCCTTTCTTCTCCGGTCTAACTTTTCTAACTTCTGATAAAACCCTCACACCTCCTCATGACACATTCTCACACCTTCTTCTCACATATTTGAATCATTTTAGTCTTGTTTCTCTCCTCTTATTCCTTAAGAAGTTCACCTCATCTTATCTCACATGTAACTTCGTTCTTAATCATAATTAGAAAAAAATAATTAAAGATGAGAGGGTGTATGGAATTCTTATTATCGTGGGACCCAAAAGCTCCATTTGTCAATATATAAATTACTCACGAGTCACGAGCGTGGTACTCGAATCTCCTCTACGAAGATGATACATATCGTTTCCCTCCCAAAAAAACAAACAAAACCTGAACGGGGAGGTTCCGATCATGGACGATACCTTGCAAGCCCTAACGGAGCTTTCAAATCTCAGTCGCCACCCGTTGAACGGCGGCGAATTCAACGGCTTAAATGACGTCGACGGCGAAGAAGAGGAAGAGTATGACACCGAGGCTTGGGAAACGATTACCAAGTGTTTCCGGGAGGTACAGTTGGTTCTGGATCAGAACCGAGCTCTGATTCAACAGGTGAACGAAAATCATCAATCGAAACTTCGAGATAATCTGGTGAAGAACGTCGCTCTTATTCGAGATATAAATAGTAATATCTCCAAAGTTTCTCGCCTGTACTCTGATCTCTCTGTAGATTTCTGCGACATCGTTCATCGGCGACGGGAACTTGCTTTGTTTGAATCTAAGAATCGCGACGATAACGTGGAGAGCACCGAATTCTGAGTCAACTCGTTTGGTGAATCGAAATCTAGTACTATCATCTTCTATCGTAATTATAAACTTTAGGTTTTTATCTGTATACTCTAGCTAGTTCATGCCAGTCATCATATGTTTATTCTCAATAAATCAGTGTTGAATCAGTATTTGATGTTTGTTGTTTGTGGACGAAATAAGACGAATAATGGTGCTGTTTTAGATTATGAATCCTTGTGATATGATGGTAATTAACAAATGTGATTATTGTCTATCTTTTTGTGTTTCTTAAAGGAATGATTCGTTGATTGATTGATGATCTGCGAGACTGCTTTTGTCTGCATTCATTGATGCCCCGCAAACGTGATTGTGTTTGAGGTATTTATGCCATTTACACATAGTATTGCCTCTGTTTTCGTGATTTCTTCTCCTGAAGCTTCTAATGCTCTCTTAGTTTATTTACAGAAAGGTGATTGAGGTATTTAGGCAGTTTAAACATGTTATTTCCTCTGTTTTTCCCCCTTCAATTTTCCATCATTGGTGTCATTTTCTGTTTTATCTTCCAGTCAAATGCTCCTCTTAGCTGATCGGAGGCCTTGATGTGTTTATTTCAACTGCAATAGCTAATCAAAGTTTTACTTCTTGGATTTTGATCTTCGAGGGAGTGCTAGCAGACTATTCTGTATTTTTTGCATGGCTGTGCTGAGTAGCCTCCTTTATTTCTCATCCGTTCTGTTATAGTGGAAGTCGCTTAACTATTCAATTACTTTTGAGTTATGATCTTTAATTTCTTCTTAATATGAACCTTTATCTGTCATTTGTTTGATTATTGTCAAAGCTCCTTCATTATTCAATTGATTTTGGATTCTCTCTATTTTCTTCTGAATATGAACATCTGGACTTAACTTTTTCAGGAATTCATGTACAATGAGGTTTTCCTAATTACGTTAGGTATGTCTGACAGATGACTGGTATACAGGACAATTGTTTCTGAGTGATAAGATTTCCTCAGTGTTGCATGCTGCATTGGAGGATCCATTCATGATTAAAAATACAAATCAGCTTTTTTGGAATATATGTCATGCCAATTTTTCCAAGAATCTCTTGCTTTGGCCACTTTAGTGGTTCTAATTCTTGCTAAAGTTTTGTTGTCAACTTATGATTTAAGTGTGACAATTCATTCATTCAGACAGTGGACTTGTGTAGGCTTTTGTATGCCTGTACGGTTTCAATATTTCCAAGCAAATGCCAAAAAAAGAAAAGAAGGTAAACACACACATATTGCTTTAAAACGGAGTAGACACCTTGCTACTTCATTATCATTGAGATATGGTGTGAATTTGATCTTCATTAAGCCTTGTGCACAGTATTTTTGTTGTAGGTATAAATGTACTTGACTCCATTGAGTGTACACCCTTGTAGAGCTCATTACATGGTTTAACTTGTGCCTTGCTTTACACTGTAGTGCCTCAGTAGGGAGGTGGCTCCTTTCATCCATTTATGATTTTCAGTATCAGGTCCATTTGGTACTTATATCAGTCGTATAAAGTTATGAAGACATCTCTCATATAGCTATAATATGTTTTCAGTGAAGCTGAAACTTTTAATTTACAGCACATTTATGCTTGTTTCATTCATGTAAATTATATACTATCTTTACTTCACCTGAGAAATTCTAGGTGATGATGCTCACTCTTTTTGAGGGTAAGGATTTGGTTTGGAAAAGTAGTTTTAGGATATTTCAGATAAGAATAACGGCTAACGCAGCCGAGGCCCTTTTGTGATTTTACTTACTGTTGTCGTTAAATGTAAGGATAGAGGTCCAGGGTCCTTTGCATCTGGCTTTTGAGTGGCATTTTAATCTTCACTTGAATCCACAGGCATATCTATGTTTTCTCCACAAACACTGTCTCATATCTTGTGCTTCAAATGTTGTAACTTGTCCTCACGGTATATTCTATTACTGTTGTGAGTTGCTCCTGCATTTGAAATAGAAAATTTCATCTCACTGAATTGTTTGTGCTGATGGATGTGGAATTGTTGTTCCTTAGTATAATCTAGTGTTTAAGATAACCAGTGGACCAATAATTCATCGTCTGTTTCCTCTGGCTGGTGACTGAGAAAACCACTTGCATTATGTAGAAGCCCCTTCTCTTCAATTATGAACTGTATGTTATATACAATGTCTTGTGTGGAGCTATGCTTCATTATAGTTCCAACTCGGATCTTGTTTCTTGAATGGTATCTGATGTGGGACTTGATTTTTTCAGCTTTTAGATGAATATTTGTAGGAGTATTGTAGCTTTTTATTTAAATATTGTGGTATTGTTATTTGAATATTATTGTTTTGGTTTGATTATTGTATCTTTGAACTGAATATTGTATTGTTAATGTAAATACTATAGTTTTGATTGAATTTTGTAGTTTCATAAATAAAATAAAAAGTGGAGTGACTTTGATGCATTCAGGCATCTCTGATCATCTTCTCCTCGTTTTTCTTCGTCCTAGGTATTTTATCTTGTGATACTTTATTTGTGATTGATGCACAAGGCAAGGAGGGAGATTGTTTGGAGATAGAAGTGTTTTTAACAGATACAATTTTCATTATGATATGCTCAATTTAAAGAATACAAGGTTTTAAATATACTTTGTAATATTCTATTCGGATGGTTGATGTAATTTCAAAATGCCTGACAGGCCAAGAGGTGGGTTTAATAATTGGTACAAAATATGAAAATTTCTCCAAAGAAAAATAATGAAGATGAACGTGATATCACCAGCCACTGGGAAGACGAATGCCCCTAATCTATATTATTTCCGTTGATATTTCTTCCCAAAATATTACATCTCTTGTTCTTCGTGGATGTATATATTCTAAAATGATGTAATTATTAGAGAAATTTTGCATAAAGAAGAAGATGTTTTAAGATGACTAGAAGCATTTCTAGTGCTCTTTCAAGCAGAACGTTATTTGAAAAAAGAGAAACAAGTACCTATTTAGCAAAGCTTTTGGCTGCTGTGAAAAAGATGTTATCAAACTAAGGGTGACAAATTAGCAGAGTAGCTAGACTCAGAGAACATAAAAAGTAGTATATCATATTTTGCGGAAGAAATTTGGAAAACCTATATATTCTTGTGGATGTCAAACCAAATTTTCTTTCGTTGTCTGGTCTCTTTTTGAACCTAAGGATTCATGTACGTGCACTGATTTCTACTAATAGAGAAGGAAGGTAAGAAAATACATGAGCTAATAGATACTAATAAGAAAAAGTCATTAACTACATATTGATGAAGTAGATTGAAAGCCAGTGTTATTCGGCCTCTATACTGTTCATTTCTTCACCTAATTTCTCCTTTCAATGCCAATAATATCACGAGTCACGACAAACCGTGGGTTGATAAAAAGTTAGACACACTGTCCACCCCTTCAATTGGCAGCTAAAACGACCTTAGATTATTGTGGAGAACATATCAGAACCCATTACAGAGGAAGTTCACCACTGTCTGCGATGATAACTTTGCTTTTAGGTGTTCCACTTTGTCTTCCTTCAGCTTCCATCTTGTAAACGACATCCATTCCAGACAACACCTTACCAAAGACCACATGTCGACCATCCAACCTACAACAGAAGTGCCTACAACGTTATAGCTAATCAAGAGTTGTAAATCACAAACAGCGGGGGTTAAATGAACATCAATAAACATTCCAGTAGAGATCACAACACTGGTACATAAAACTTAGGGGGTGGCAAAATCAAACCCAAGCCGCCCAACTCGTTTAAGTTTGGGCAGGTTAATGACCCACTCATTCAATAGCTCAACCCAATTCAACCCATTAAACATTGAGTTGATATGTAATCCGAATTGGCTCATGAAAAATCTTGTCAAAATATTTTTAAAATTTCTTTTTTTTCAATTTGATATGCTATATATAGCCATAAAAAAAAAAATTATTAGGTACTAAAATAGTTTGAAAGAACAAATAAAACAATTAAGCTTTAGTAAAAATTGGGTTGGGTCTTGACCCATTATATAACCCAAAACCTAACCCATTTTGACCCAACCCGTTTTGAGCCAAGCAAATTTGGATTGGGTTGGTGTTGACCCGATTGTTGTCTAACCCATTATGATCCGCCCAAATTTGACCCAACCCGCCCAATTGCCACCCCTAATAAAACTCCAAGTTCTTAATTGTGAATATTTTTGAAGGGTGGAAGTTACGTGAATATGGTTTTTCAAGAGACTTGGACTTACCAGGTAGTTGTGACAGTTGTGATGAAGAATTGTGAACCATTGGTGTCAGAACCAGCATTTGCCATTGACAATAGCCCTGGAAATTATGTAAGAAACAGTTTTACATGCTTGAAAACAGAGAATAATTAGCCACTTCAACATAAGGAGAAAATCCTACCAGGTCCAGTGTGCTTGATCTTGAAATTTTCATCGGCAAACTTTTCACCGTAAATAGATTCCCCTCCACGCCCATCACCAAGGGTGAAATCACCACCTTGTATCATGAAGCTGGGGATTATTCGATGGAATTTGCTCCCCTTGAAATGAAGAGGCTTGCCACTCTTTCCGACTCCCTTTTCCCCTGCAATGTAAATTACCACAGAAAGAGAAAAAAAAAAGATCATGAATGTGAAGGTAACAAGCAAATGCTTTCACTTTTAAGCCATTCTCCATACTTCAGATAGACTAATAAAATATTTTTGCATCACCAGTCAGCTAAGAGAAAAAAACCACTTGCCTAAGCAAAACTAGGGGAAAAAAGAATATAAATACAGGCGAGCACAAGCAGAGAATCGAACAAAGCATCTAATGCATGAGAATAAACTATGGAAGTCTGGTAGAAGCACCTGTGCACAATGCTCTGAAGTTCTCTGCAAGAAAATAGAAAGATAGTGAACAACTAGAGTAGTAATGGTGAAATTTATAAGCTCTCCTTCATATATGTAACCATACCTGCTGTTTTAGGAACTGTTTTACCAAAGAGACCCATAACAACACGACCTGAAAGAAAGCAAATACTTGAAAATCAATCCAAGGAAAATAATGCAACAGAGTGAATTAGATAATGAGGCTACACAAAACATTGCCCAGAAGACTTATCAACATTTACAACTTTTAAGAGAAACAGGTGGATTCCTAAATGTTGTGAATAACATATATAAGAGGACTGACAAGAAACAGCATATCAAGAATACTTTTTGTATTGTAACAACATACCCAGAACACTTGTCTATATATTTCTTCTATTTCACTTAATTTAATGTTCGAACATTAACATGTGTGTGTGTGTATAGATATTTGCTAGTGATAGAGTGAAACTATAAATATTTACATAGCGATGTTGCAATAAATAACGGTTTATTTATTTACATATCTTAGATTGTTTGGCTATCACCTTTCTTCAGTTACAAATATTTGTTATCAGGTAAAGTAGCATTCCATTAAATCAAGCATCCATATAAATGCACCATATAAATACAGGAAAAAAATATAGTGACATGAAGGGAAGGAAGCATACCGGCAGGTTTACCATCTATCTCGACATCAAAATAAACTTTGTGAGTTACTTCTTTCAGATTTTCCTGGGATTTGGCCTGCAGAGCATACTTTCAAGTTAATAGTAGCACAACTTCTCACTTTATCCATCACAAACATAAAAAATAAAATGAAGATGCAGACACATAGATGGCCCCACATAAACCAGGAAAGGAAGTACTAATGACTTTGAGATGTTCCAAGTCATTAGTGCATTTTAGACCGAAAGGAAAATGAATATTGTCACAAAATGTTTTCAGCAGTAAACTTGAGAAGAGTTTGACATCTTATGACATTGTGGAGTCTATGAATCAGTACTCTGTTTAGCAACCTATGTCTAATCTAGTACTCTATCTACAACCTATGTTAAGCCAATGCAATCATTAACCGAATCGTTGTGTGTAAAGGTGTTAACAAGCTTTGCATGATCCAGCTAAGCAGGTATGCCGGAACTTGGCTTGTAAAATTCTTGCATAGCTCAACCTACAGTTCGACTTGAAAACAATGGATTCTTACAATTTCTCAAACACGAGCTTTTTCAAGTGAAACAAATTTCTGATGAAATGAACAACTTCCACTTACTGCATGTTTCACGGGTTTGCCAATTATCCAAAGAACCGACAGAAATTTTTAGAAGAAGTTTGATTTAGCTAAGAAAAAGGAAACGTTCAATTTCTCCGAACTCTTGAACACCAATTGCTCCACGTAAACAAAAAAGAAGCAGGAAATGATAGTTATTGTAGTGGACTGAGGTTTATGGGTGTTTCAGACTTCCTGCCAACAGAAGGCTACTATAATGGGAGCAAACGGAGGAAAGATCCAACATAATGGAGGCTAAAGATCAGTAATGGTGGAGCCAGAGAAGCATGCTTCAAGAAGACTTATAAGCAAAGAAACAAAACAGAATTTAAAAATCAAAACAAGTTTGTTCTTAAACAGTACACAAGCAGAACCAAGCTGTGCGAGATCAGCTGATTTAGTAATTGAGCTCGTGCTCAGCTTGCTCAACAAATCAATTTAAAAAATCAAAACAAGTTTGTTCTT
Source organism: Solanum appendiculatum (assembly GCA_018342035.1). NCBI lineage: Eukaryota > Viridiplantae > Streptophyta > Magnoliopsida > Solanales > Solanaceae > Solanum > Solanum appendiculatum. The sequence goes on along the minus strand of JAGDQO010001046.1, from coordinate 440,097 downwards.
AAACAGTACACAAGCAGAACCAAGCTGCACGAGATCAGCTGATTTAGTAATTGAGCTCGTGCTCAGCTTGCTCAACAAATCAATTTAAAAAATCAAAACAAGTTTGTTCTTAAACAGTACACAAGCAGAACCAAGCTGCACGAGATCAGCTGATTTAGTAATTGAGCTTGTGCTCAGCTTGCTCAACAAATCAATGAGTTCAATCGGAATTTAACTAGTGGAGTCGAGTTTTGTTCCACACTGTCAGCTCATTTACAGAGCTGCAAGTAAAATAATACTATGTTTATTGTCAAAAAACATAATACAGCTGTTGTAAAACTTTTGGAAAAGCATCCATCACTGCATCCGGAGCCCGACCATTGTGTATGTGTAGAAGACTAGCAACAAAGAAATCTATTATTCCTCTGTATGATTCAGTACTTCATCTACAAACTTATACCAGATTATATTCCAAAAAAGGATCCATAGACGCTCGAATGATCAATACAGCAACAGTCTCCGTACTGAATCAACTGTCTTTCAAATACGACAGTCTATCAAGCAAGCGACGGAAGATTACGATCTAAAAGAAAAATGAAGATTCATACAAATCGATCCAAAACAAGTTTCGATCACGCCTAAATTGCTTATTCCTAACATGAACAACACGTCAAGTAATCAGTTACTTACAGATCGATCCCAAAACTATACGAAACAGTGCTTTCTAATCTTTCAAGTTACACATACGATGAGAATCATAAAAGGAAAACTAAATCCTAAACTGCGTAAATCCGGAGATTAAGATTATCAACAAGGAAAATGGTTAACAAAATTGAGTACCTGAGCAAGAGCTAGGGTTCCGATCACAGCCAAACTGCAGAGGAGGAAAACGGACGGTTGAAATCTCGTCGCCGCCATACTTGCTCGTATCTCCGGTGAGAGAATCGTTGTCGAAGTTGTGAGTGAGAGTTGTCGATGGAATGTCCACTGTTGAAGAGATTTATTTATTGAAAAACTGGAGTTAACAGGAGATCTATGGCAGTAGCCAATTGAAGAAAGCCACGTTGACCTGGTGACGTGTTTTGTAGATGATGCAATTGGGCTCTTGAATAATTCTGGGCCCAATTTAGTACGAGGAGTTTCGCTAAATAAGCCCATATGTATAGTGCATCAGCCCAGCTCATCTATTGAAAACCTACTTCATTAGAGAATGTGTTTGGTTTTAATGAAAATATTTTGTTTTCCAAGTTTTTGAGTTCTGTTGATTAATATATTTTGGAAACATTATATTTGAATCCATAGTAAAAAATAAATAAGTCGAATAAATCAAGTTAAAAATTCTGAATTGCTTGTGCACTTAGTCATTTTGTTAAAGACATAAGGAAAAATTACTTGAATATGTACCTTTTAATAAATAATTACTGATTTTAGCGATACTTTTTATTTATTACCATTTGTAGCAATATATAACAATACTATGATAAATCGACAATATGTATTAAAAGTGAATTATGTATGCAATATATATGTATTATAACTGTTTTAAAATATATTATGCTTGTTTGGTAAGAAATTGACAAATTGTATTATAAGTGTATTAAAATGTGTGATAAATATATTATTCATCAATAAAACTTGTATTATATGTGTTTTTATAAATTATTCTCTGTAATATGTATTATAAATGTATTAAAAGTGTTTAAGTGAAAAAAATATGTTATTGGTATAAATGGTAAATATTTTCTTAATATAGTATATTTATGTAAGTTTCCCACTACATAAATGTGTCATTTAACTTTTCGTACTTTATTTGACATATATGCCCTCTTATTTGGGTGTGCATAAATAGGTACTTAAACTTATACTGAGTTGAATAAGTAGATACATGCATCTTATGTGGCAATTCGCGTCCTATGCGACATCTTACTTAATGTCCTACGTGGCAATTCTCATCCTACACGGCATCCTTCTTAACGTCCTACGTGACAATTCGCATCCTACACGGCATCCTTCTTAACGCCCTACGTGTATTATGCCATGTAAGACGCGTGTGTCTACTAGTTCAATTTTATACAAATTTAATTACCTTCTTGTGTATATTAAAAGTTACACGACACAAATGTTTGAAACCAAATTAAAGGGCATATCATGTGTTATCCATTTATTAAATGGCGTAATAAAAGAAAAAATCTATTATATTTGTATTTAGAAGCCAAATCCTATTATGTAAACAAATATACAAATACATGTCATCATTATATATAAATGTGTAACTTCTTCTTCTTCTTTTATATTGTTTTTTTTAGCAGAAACAACCCTGATACATCCAAACCATTGAGAGAAGGAGAGGAGTGCGGATAAGTAAACAATTGTGGTGTGTGAGAAGTGAGAACGAAAGGGAAAGAGCAGATCAAGAAGTAATACACCAAAGGTCAAATTTCATCATCTGATCATAAAAAAAATAATATGATCATCGACAATGCAATTCAATGATCATGAAATTATGCTGCTTTCTAGGGCTCGAATAGATTGATTTGAGAACTTAATCTGGAATAGCTTTCTTAATTAATTCAATGGGGATTCTTTCTAGACATAATCCTCGGCCATCTTTTCTCCCTCGTTACGTTGTCTTCTTTGCTTTTCTCTTCCTTGCTCTTCTCCTCTTCTTCGAGGTAATATCAAACTCATTATTTTAATTTAAAAGACATAATTGTTTTGAAGACATTCTAATTTTTTGATATATACGAACTTTCCTTATTGGGTTAGCTATATTATATGCTTTGCATGTTTTTAGAGATTCACATGATTATTGTAACCCAAAGATCATTGAACACTCAACCTTTTCTTAATCTTATGTTTCTATGTTATTGGCACTGCTAAGAGAATAAGATCAAGTAATATTAGTAGTTCGGTTGACAATCTGAACTTTTACTTTATTGTTGTTTTGAAGTTCCTAACATTCTATAATTTCTTCACTTTTGATGACATTCTTAGATTCATTTTGGTTTGTTATTTTTCTGGATGATAGGTGGACAACTTAGTTTCCCAGACAAAAACAATTGTTGGTCACAACTTAGAGCCAACGCCGTGGCATATATTTCCTGCTAAATCCTTCGATGAAGAATCCACTTATTCAAAAGCTTCTACGATCATACAATGCTCTTATCTTACTTGTAGTGGCAATAGTCATGTCACGAATATTCCTCGAAGTACCAAACCTCAATCTGAATCCAACAAATGCCCAGATTTCTTCAGGAGCATACGTTACGACCTTGAGCCATGGGCCAAGTCTAGGATTTCCATAAACCACTTAATGGAAGCTCAGAAGAATGCAGCTTTTAGAGTCGTAATTGTTGGTGGAAAATTGTTCGTAGATTTTTACTATGCTTGTGTGCAGAGTAGAGCTATGTTCACAATTTGGGGAATATTGCAGCTACTCAGGAAATATCCTGGAAAAGTACCAGATGTTGATTTAATGTTTGATTGTATGGATAAGCCTATAGTAAATCGAACGGAATATTCTTCAATGCCTTTGCCTCTGTTTCGATACTGTACAACACCGAATCATTACGATATACCTTTTCCAGATTGGTCTTTCTGGGGCTGGTAAGTACATGAACAATCCTTTAATTTATCCAAATGCAAAATGTTGTTTTCTTTTTGGTATTCCTCGAGATTCAAGTTATGTGAACTTGCATCATATTGACATTGATAAGAACTTCAGCTTATAGTACTTCTCGTATAGTTTTTGAATATTTATATTGAGCTGATATAATTTTGCTTCGAAGATTAGTCAAATTGACTCTCAATAAGCGAAGAATATCACAGAAGGATAGGAGTACATAATGTAACAATGTTATAAGAAGGTATATGGTTTGACTGGTTGAGTTTGTTAATCTGTATATAGCATGTTAGTACTTTTTTTATAGAGATTTACTTACAATCACCTTATAACTAATGTAATTGCGTAAAAATGTTTACAATGTCATAGAACTTAAATCGATCCAACAGTATAACTTGTATGCACTAAATTTGCAGTAGTATTATAAGTTGTTGTTCATCATAAGTGGAATTAGTTACCTCGAAAGTAAGACATATATCTTATTTCGTAAGATTGGGGTGTCATTCTTTGGCTGATCTTGCACATTTCGTCTTTGCTGATTTATATTTTCAGGTCTGAAATAAACATAAGACCATGGAATGAAGAATTTAAAAGCATCAAAGAAGGTTCAAATGCTCGAAGTTGGACAAGCAAGATACCGGTAGCATACTGGAAAGGGAACCCAGACGTAGTTTCTCCTATTCGCTTAGAGTTGCTTAATTGCAACGACACTCAAATGTGGAGAGCACAAATTATGCGGCAGGTTCATGACTTAAACATTTGAATGATCAGAATCTCCTTTCTTTAGTTTCTATATATAACTAGCTGTGTTCATAATTTTGTTTGTTCTTTCTTTTTGGTAATATGATTCCCTTTATCTTCTTAATTATGGACATAGAATTGGACAGAAGAAGCAAAGGTCGGATTCGAGAAGTCCCAACTATCAAAACAATGTAATCATAGGTGAGCTTCACAACACTCTTGAGTTGCCATTTGCACTTGTCATGTTGATTTTCTCTGTATCGTTCCAATTTTATCAGATGTCTTCTGACACAAAAAAAAATGCATTCGTTCCGTGAAATTGTGTTCTTAATAATGCAGGTACAAGATTTATGCAGAAGGATATGCATGGTCAGTGAGCTTGAAGTATATTCTAGCATGTGGTTCTCTTCCCCTGATAATCACCCCACAGTATCAGGATTTCTTTAGTCGCGGTCTGATTGCGAAGAAAAATTACTGGCCACTTCCTCCATTTGATTTATGCTCTTCTATAAAGGATGCAGTTGATTGGGGTAATGCAAATCCATTGGAGGTAACTTCCCTCTATGTTATCTGTTGATAACAAAGAAATTTTCTTCATTACGATGATTTTTCATGGATAGTTGTCGATTGCAAATCCAAAATTTAGTAGTTGTGGAGTTTGAATTAAGATGGTGAATTCTGAAATACATAGCTAGCTTTATCTAAACTTGTAGTCTTTCTGCTTGGCAATTTTTTGCAAGTCCTACCTAGTAATTTTGTCCTTCGAAAACAACCTTTCTACCTCAACGAGATAGGGTCTAGGGATAAGGTCTGCATACATTCTACCCTTCTCAGACTCTACTTGTAGAATTTCACCGAGTATGTTGTTGCTGTATACTAGTAGATTTGATTTAAGATTATATCTTAAATTTACTGTTGTTTAGGCTTACAACTCTTCGTTTAGCAATGTCTTTATACTTTTTTAACTTGAATTATTTTTGTTGAATAGGCTGAAGCGATTGGAAAAGCAGGACAAGACTTTATGGAAAGTTTGAGTATCGATCGGATTTATGATTACATGTATCACTTGATTTCAGAATATGCAAAGCTGCAGGATTTTGTACCTGCTCCACCCTCTTCCGCTCTTGAACTATGTATCAATTCTGTTCTTTGTTTTGCTGATGAGCAGCAAAAAAAATTCCTCAAAAAATCCCTTGCATTTCCTTCAAATGAGAGTCCTTGCTCACTTTCCAAATAGAAATTCTACGAGCAGTGATGAATTCAGGACTTAGACTCTATTGAACCCATTGTGTGTGGTTAGTCTAGATTAGTGTAACTGGCTACCGGAGTTACATAGGAACGAGCAAGAAAATGTAGAAGACGAAATACACACCGTATTTGGTTTGCTTTCACTGTTTGTACAAGAAATTTTCTGTTATACTTGAGAATAAACCAATACAGAAGAAAGGGATTTTACATCATTACACATTCTAATTTCTTTAGTCTTATTTTTGTACCTCGTTTGAGACTGTGGCGTAGTTATTATTGTTGTTTTGAGTTTTCTGGGCCGAGGTCTAGCTGAACTTACATCACTAGAAGTTTATACTTTCCCTTTGATCTCAAAGTTTGTTTAGGGCATTTTAAAGATAAGGCATTTGTATCACGGAGAAACAGCAAGTTTTAAGCTTATTAATCATTCAAGAGAAAAGGCAAGTGTGAACTATGATTAAATTATCTAAACATGGTACATAGGCCGAATGCGGGCTCTTCTTCACCTTTCCTTTCGTATACTGAGAAAATTAGATTAAACGCTGTGTTCATGACAAAAATAATTTCAGGAGGGAAGAGAAATTATCTGATATTATCCATTTATATCATAAATAACTTCTTTATTTTTTTCAGAAGTAGAGATAAATATGTGTATAATCTAAACAGATTTTATTTGGGGAATCACGTTTGTTATTGTTGTTTTTGTCTCGTTATAATTTAAATAAACAAAATTTGCTTTATTGATATTACGTTGAGTTTGTTATTTGTTGTTTGTCGTTGACCCGTTGTAATTTAAATAAACTAAATTAAACTTATTGTTATTACGTATGAGTTTGTTATTGTTGTTGTTGATCCGTTATAATTTGAATAAACAAAATTAAACTTATTTGATTACGTTGAGTTTAATTTGTTATTGTCTTGTTGATTCGTTGAAATATAAATAAACAAAATTAAACTTAGTATGATTACGTTGAGTTTGCTATTGTTGTTGTTGACCCGTTATAATTTGAATATACAAAATTAAACTTATTCTGATTACGTTGAGTTTGTTATTGTTGTTGTTGATCCGTTATTATTTAAATAAATCAAATTAAACTTATTCTAATTACGTTGAGTTTGTTATTGTTGTTGTTGATCCGTTATTATTTAAATAAATCAAATTAAGCGTATTCTAATTACGTTGAGTTTGTTATTGTTGTTTGACTCGTTAAAATTTAAATAAACAAATTTAAACTTATAAGTTTTTTTATGTTTTATATTTATCGATTTCATGTATTATGTTTTATTAATTCTTATACAAAAAATTATATAATTAAAGTAATATTTGAAATGTATCAAAAACTGAATATTTTTTAAGGTGACGGATTGCATGAACGTGGAATATTGCAGACTGGTGATAGTGGGATAAGGAAAATGGAAAAGAAAATAAGGCATGAAATTAGCCATCAAGGCGTTACCCATATTTACCAAATTTGAGAAACAAAAATGACGTCCCCAATTGTCCAAGTAATAATACACAAGACTAGTGGCAAATGGCAAATGGAGAAAGTTGGGTCACAAGCAACTCTTTTGTCATCTACCAATTATAATTATTCATAAATTGAGAAATAATAAAAACATATAAAAAGTGGTGAAAAAACGCTTGTGGCAGTAACAAGTCATGACAAATTCATGATTGGCGTCTCCCAAGGTTCTTTACCAATTTCCTCTCCCACCACCACCAAAAAGAGCCACCAACTCCTCTCCGTTTTATTTCATGTGACTTTTGATCATTAAATTATATTTTAGATTGAAAAAGAGTTTCTTTTCTTAAATAAAACTAAAAAAAATATAGTCACACAAACTAGAACTACATGAGTAGTAAAACGAAATCCAACCACCCACCATAACCCAAGGAAAAAATAGGGGTAAAATAATTGTTATAGTTATGACTTACGAGTTTGTAGAACTTAGATATAAATATTCTATTCAAATTGTAAAAATAATTAGATTTAGAATTCATAAACAAAAGATCTTCATTCAGTTTTGGAGAAAAATTAAGCATTTAAAACATTACTTACAAAATTATGATAGTTACTCTCGAGCTTGAGAGATGGGAGAAAGGTTAACGACGATAGGGGCAAAGGGAATAGTGAAATTGTGAACAACATTTGGGATAAAATAATTAGTTGCATTAGGAAAGCAACTAGAGAGGTGCTAAGAGTTTCGAGAGATAACTTTGATGGTCATCAAAAGGATTGATGATGAAATGGAGAAGTTCAAGACAAGTGGAAAACAAAGACGAGGAGGAGAAGTAGATTAATACATAAAGGTATAAGACAATGAAGAAGGAAGCAAAGTTAACAATTATGACAACAAAAACATCAGCTTTTCGAACATTTTTCTGTCAAACTAAGGGACAAAGATGAAGATAAGAAGTTGTACTAACTCGCTACGGCAAGAAAGAAGAAGACTCGATACTAGGTCAAGTGAAGTGTATTAAACATGAGGTAGAAAAAGTGCTAGTGGAAGAGGCACTTATTAGATGGAGATGACAAATATACTTTCATAAACTATTGAACAAAAAGGGGACAAAAAACAATTAAAACCACCAACTATTAATATTATCAACTTCACGATCACAAGCATCATTTAATCACCACCATTAGGTCAGTCCCTACGACGTAAACCATCTCCACCGTCACAATTATCACCATCATCATTATTAATCATTAATAAGAATTATTACTATCACGGTATCACCCCTATAAATTATCCCTCTCATCATTAGCACGAACATAAAAATTGCATTTTTTTTATTTAATAACAATTTTATTTATTTTTTAATATTTTTTTTTAAGAAGAAGAAAGAAATTGGGTTGGTTTTGTTGGGAATCCGCGAAGACATTTGGAAAGTAGCTTCTGCGCTCACCGCTTACGTTACGAACTGCTGCTTTTTTATTTGTTTCCCTGCTGTTGTTTTTGGACTGGGGAATTTTTTTAAAAAACAGTAGTAGTTGTCACTGTTGTTCATGAATTAAAATAAAATAAAATAAAATGAAGGGAAGAAATGTTAACTCTTAAAAGTATAAAAAAAATATCAAACAAAAATCCAAGAATATTAAAGTATATTATCTACGCCGAAGAAAGTATGTCACAGGCTCACGAGGAAAGCAAATGGTCACCCCCGGCTTTTTACGTCTTCCAACTTTTGTTTTCTCAAGAGGTTCATTTGCCTTTCCCTTATAGAAATATAACGCAATAACAATAATAATATATTTAATATAGTTTCATAAATAAAATTTAAGAGGATAGAGTATATATGTTAGATATTTCACTTAAATAAAGCATTTCAAGTAATTTAAAATTTGTATTGAAATTTCGAATAAATTTGAATCGCGCACTATAAAATTCATTTAGAGATGGTGCTTTCAACAGAATTTTCTCTATACTTAGAACTTAAATTCAAAATCTCTGATTAAAGATAAAACAGTTCTACCAAAACATCACAATTCACTAATTCATATTTGCATATCACGCAAATTAGATTGATGAGGAAGTAATGTGAGGAGGCCCCATTGTTTCTGTAGTGATACTAAATTACTATTAATGCATCAGTCACTTTCAAGCTTCAACACCACCCCTTTCACGATCTTATTTTTTGTGAAACTAATTGAATTTTATTAGTCATTTTCTCTTTTCGTTTATTGAAAGCAAATGAACGATAACGCCACAATCCTAAAATTATTTTATTTATTTTACGTGATGATCTGCGATTTGTGGCTCATGTTCAGATTCTCTGACGTTTTATTTTACGCTTATTATATTAATTTTTTAAGATTTATTAGTAAATTTTATTTAGATATTTAAATTGAAATTTATCTTAATTAAGTATTTAAATACATAATTAAATATTTTTAGTAGATACTTTTATTTTAAATTAAAAGTTTTTTATGTGTATCTTAAATGCTCATTACATAAATAAGTTAACTATTTAAAATATATCATTTTCTTTAGTTATATACATTTTTCTTAATTGAAATACACGTAAGGTTCTATAACTTATTGAGATTAATTTATATAATTAATTGAGATGATATATTTTATTGTGTTAACTTATCTATGTAATAAATATTTATAAACACGCACAAAAGAGTTTCAAAATTTGATTTTGAATATATTTTATCATACGTTTAGGTGTTCAATTTGAGACAAATCATATTCATATATTTAAACTAAATTTGCTTAACAAATTTGGGTTTTTTTGATATATTTATTTTAGCTTTTTGCTTTAATCGCTTTCACTAATCCGACCTAGTATTATACATTAGTTAGTATATTCCATCACCCCAAATGAATCTTACGTCTTAACTAATTACAAAAAGAACCGGGGCCTAAGGACGTAAAATAAATTCCTACTGGCCCCACATATAAAAAATGTTTATCACAAACAAACAAAGATTAAGAGGACTGATAAGTAAATATATTGATTTTTTGGTGCATTTTTTTTTTTTCCAAAGATTTTGTTTGGTGTATAAATAATTCAGATTTTATGCGAATTAAATATATTATACTAATAAGAGTAGTTATTATAGTCCTATAAAAAAGTAGAGATCCTCAGACACAAAATCCCAATTCTCCTCCACCGCCTTTTCTTCCCTATCTTCTCATTTCTCCTTTTCTCTCTTCTTTCTGTTACTCAGAGAATTCAGTTATGGCCGGAAGCGGTGTTGTTACAGTTTACGGCAATGGTGCTCTCACGGAAACCACCAAGCAATCCCCCTTTTCAGTGAAAGTGGGTCTCGCTCAGATGCTTCGCGGCGGCGTTATCATGGACGTCGTTAATGCTGAGCAGGCTCGTATAGCCGAGGAGGCGGGCGCGTGTGCTGTCATGGCTCTTGAGCGTGTCCCTGCTGATATACGCGCTCAGGGCGGCGTTGCCCGTATGTCGGATCCCCAGCTTATCAAAGAAATCAAACAGGCGGTTACTATTCCTGTTATGGCTAAGGCTCGTATTGGTCATTTCGTGGAGGCCCAAATCCTTGAGGCTATTGGAATCGATTACGTTGATGAATCGGAGGTGCTTACCCTTGCTGACGATGAGAACCACATCAATAAGCACAATTTCCGTATCCCCTTTGTCTGTGGTTGCCGTAATTTGGGAGAGGCCCTTCGCCGTATCCGCGAGGGTGCCGCTATGATTCGGACCAAAGGGGAGGCTGGAACCGGAAACATCATCGAGGCTGTTCGCCATGTGCGCTCCGTTATGGGTGATATCAGGGTGCTGCGCAACATGGATGATGATGAGGTTTTCACTTTTGCTAAGAAGATTCAGGCACCATACGATCTGGTGATGCAAACAAAGCAACTGGGTAGGCTCCCTGTGGTTCACTTTGCAGCAGGTGGGGTGGCGACACCAGCAGATGCAGCGCTTATGATGCAGTTGGGATGCGATGGCGTGTTCGTGGGTTCGGGTATTTTCAAGAGTGGTGACCCTGCAAAGAGGGGACGCGCCATCGTGCAAGCTGTGACTCATTACAGTGACCCTCAATTGCTGGCTGAAATTAGCTGTGGGCTTGGTGAGGCTATGGTTGGAATTAATCTTGATGAAAAGGTGGAGAGGTATGCCAATCGTTCTGAGTAATGATAAGTTTAGAAAGTCTTTATCTTGTGCTTGGATGAGAGTATGTTATACTTTCTGGGATATGCTCATTCGTATATTTTAGTTTTTATATTCTGGTCAGTTGTTATAAACCATTGGAATTGGATAATTAGATTGATTCAGTTATATGCATTTGGATATTAAGCTCTGGAGATTATCTCAAATTTTCTTCTGTTTAGCTTGTTTATGCTTGAATTTTTCTCAGGATGCATATGCTAATACTATTTGTTTGATTCCCCCCACCCCACTACACACTTGTAAAATATGTGTATGGGATAATTTCAGAGACCTTGTCTCCCTTCCTCAGATTTTGCTCTCGCACACTGGCCCCTTGTTTTGTTCATCTTGTTATTGTTTCATCGTTAGCTTCTTGCAATTGATTCTCTAGAGAAAGAAATCAGGTTGCTATTGATATTCTAGGTTGTGAACCAGTGATGAAATTGTCATAGCCGTGAAAAAGCTTGTTTCTTTCTTTAGAAAATTCCATTGGAAGTTGATTTCTGCTGCGTTTATATTTTGATTCAGTGAGTCGGGACAGTTTTATATATAACCAGCTTTAAATGATCAATTGTTGGGAAAGAAACAGCTTATGGCACCTAGGGGTTAAGAAAATTTCTCCGCTGTGAAAATGTCCGCACAGTTTGTGAATTTCTTGTGTCCTGATTATGCTGTATCCACCGGTAGGTTGTTGAGACTTGACCGGCCTGAAGGTACATCATGATGCTCAATTTGTTTCAAAATGACTTTGCAGCATAGCTGACTATGCTCAAGGAGAGGGTCATTTAGCCTTTAAAATTGTGGATTTTCTTTAATAAATATGCTATATGTTCACCCTCGGCTTTTGGACATGGACGGATTGTTCTTCTCTCTTACTTCTTGTTGACTCCTTGATTACTATTCTGGTTCTCTTAATTGAAGAGCTATATTTTGCAAGGGACATGAAATGTGGACTGGTCCCGTCTTCCCATGGACACAAGGGACACTAGAAAAACCACGTGTCCTGTCTTTCGTATGCTGTCCCTTTGAGACATACAAATAAAATTGTACTAGCAAATAGAGAAGACTAGCACGGCAATGCAAGTAGGGGCTAAAAAGTACATTTGAGCAGAAAGAAAACCATCAGTGGTTTCACCAACTAATACCACCAGTCCTTTGTTGTTGTGCATGCTTTAAATTATTGGAGCAAGAAACATTCAACACTGATAGGCAGGTGGGGTAACCTCATTTTGATTTTACTTGTAGAAACCCAGTAACTTCTTTGTCTCAGACCAAGAATCCTAATATCTGATTCAAAATTTTGACATGAATGGAGTGATCTTGATGGATTTTTAACTTAACCAATGTTGGACTTAGTTCACTACTCTGAAAGCCAAAGACAAAGCCTTCATATTTGACCTGATTCCTAACTAAGGGTGTGTGGTTGAATAGGCTCATAGGCCTAGAGTTTCAAGAGGATACAAACAGAAAGGTAAGACCTGGAACAAATTAACCCAACGCGGAAGACTGTCTAGAAATTAAAGAGTCAAGATTGAAACAATAACATTTCCATATTGGTTATCTATAATTCTCATGAAACAAATACTAGTACTAGTTCAATATATTTAACTTTTTCTAGAGCCACTGTCGATGAATCAAAGGTGTCTGTTAGGGTATGAAATAAGACAGGGAGTTCACTAGATGGATTAAACCAGTCAAAGGTGTCTGTTATGGTATGAAATAAGACGAGAGTCTATGCATTACCTGGATTTAAACGATTAATCATATCATAGTTCACGAACGGAACAAAGAACCAACGTTTGTGTTCCTCAAGAATTTGTTATCTAATCTGATTGAAATATATATTTCAGCCCTAGTGAATTTAATGTAACACATGTTTGGCCTTGCTTTTGTGAAGATTACTGAATGCCTTAATAAAGTATTCAACATGTACAACACATGCTGGAAGGTGCAACCAACATGTTCATCGTTGAGGGTCTTTTTCTTTTCAATCCTTAAGAGAGTTAATTTGAAACGTCACTTGCATCGCCATCTTCGAAAGAGAAGTATTACTAATATTCGCGAACAGAATCAGGTTATCGAGAAATGATCATGTGATTGCAGTAGTAAACTAATTTATTTAACTTGGAAACTTATGTTTACGATCTATATTCATCAAACGCCATAAGTTACAGTCTAGTACAGGACGTGAATCACATGTTAGGTGACTACAACCTGTTGGAATGCTGGATGAAAAGTCTTCCTGGCAAGATTTTCCATGGGAGTTCAATGGAATTCCCTTCAGCTAATGATTACAACAACATACCCAGCGGGATTCCCACAAGTAGGGTCTGAGGATGGTGGCTATGCATGCAAATCTAATCTTTATCTTGTGTGAGATACAGAGATTGGTTTAGATAGACCCTCGACAAATAATTATACTATGAAAGAGGGCAAAACAATGTATAAGGTTGGATTCCTCGTCATAAATTACAATTTTAATGTAGCGATAAAGGTAGCTCAAAAGCTGTTTTAGGTCACAAGTTCGAATTCTAATGCACTTTTTTTTTAAAAAGTTAATGATAAAAAATTTCTTCTTTCGCCACGAGGAATTTTCTTTACCTATCCCAATCAAGAAAAGTAACTTGCTCTTCCTCTTCAATTTACTAAAGTTTGTGAAAGTTACAAGCATCACTTTTCGTGTAGGCATAATATATTCTTTCTGAAACAGAGAACACTATATTCCTAAGCAATTCTCAGAATATGGAAACCAAACGTTTTCTAATATTCCTACATATAAATTGAACATTAAATAAAGTTGGATACAACAAAATCTGTGATAGTAATAATAGGAATTACTTCTGCTTTGGTTGAGAAATAATATAATGTCTAATGGTAAGCAACATTTCAAGGTTTGCTTTTGCTGGTCAAGAGTATTCAAACTGAGGGGAGGTGAAATTCCAGAAGATATTACAAAAGTATTTGAATCATACTCAATAAATGGAATTATGAGTATGGATAATTTAATTAGTTTTCTGGAGAAAGAACAGAAGGAGGTGATCAATAATGTTGCAAAAAAGGCCCAAAATATATTCAATAGCCTCAAACATCTCAATGTTGTTCATAGAAGGGGATTGACTCTTGAAGCTTTCTTTAAATTTCTTATAGGTGATAATAACTTTGCTCATCAATCAAAGGTATTAAAATTAATTATTTATTCTTGTGCGGTTTCGGAAATACTTGTGATATATAAGGGGTTGTAATTGAGAATTTCTCTAACTGTTTTCTCTATTTCATAATGGAAGACTCTCTCTATTTCTGCTTGACGACACTAGGCTTAAACCGAACCTTGTTAAGTCGTCATACAATTTCTTCTTCTCTATTTGTTTGTGTGTGATTGTTCTAATTAATACACAATCATCCTCACGAATTTCCGTTAATCTCAATTTTAACACTAATTAACAATGCCTATTCATTTGATATGAATCTCTTTAATTCCTTCATTTATTTATTGGATTCTTCAGGTTCACCAAAATATGGATGCTCCATTAGCCCATTACTATATCTTCACAGGCCATAACTCATACTTAACTGGAAATCAACTCAGTAGTGATAGCAGTATTGAACCAATAAAGAAGGCCCTAAAGAAAGGAGTTAGAGTGATTGAATTGGACCTTTGGCCTAATATCACTAAAGATGATATCGATGTTCGTCACGGAGGGTAACTATTTAATTAAATAATTACACGGAATATCTGTTATCTCCTACCAACACATATTATACCGAGAAACTTTATTCGTGAATTTTAAAATTGTAGGACATTGACAACACCTGTTAAACTAGGCAAATGTCTGAAAGCCATAAAGGAGGATGCCTTCTCATTTTCTGAATATCCTGTTATACTCACTTTTGAAGACCACCTACATCCTTACCCACACCTTCAAGAAAAAGTAGCTCAGGTAAAATTAATTTCACTCTATAAATATATCTCACTTGCAAAATTTCATTTCTTGGTTCAATGTTATAAATGACTTCAATCTACCTAAATTACTACACTATGTTCATATATATATATATTATCCCCCTGTCTCAATTTAATTATGTGACACAAGTTAAAATTTTAGGATTCGAACTTCTAAGCCTTGACCAAGAATTCGAACATAGAAGCTTTTGAAACTACTTTACAACTTAACATATTTAAAAAGATAAAAAATTTCCGGTCTAAGAGAAACTTGGTTAACTCTCGAAATTCTAACTGTGTCACATAAATTGGGGTGGAGGGAGTAGTTTTTACTAAGATTTTTGCTCACCTCTTAAGAATGCAGATGGTTAAGAGCACATTTGGGCTGATGTTGTTCATCCCAAAATCAGATATGGATGTGTTTCCTTCACCAAATCAGTTAATGAAAAGAATCTTAATTTCGACGAAACCACCACCAAAAAATAGCCCTGAAGAATCAGACAATTCTAAGATTTCACCAACTCAGAGAGGACATTCAGAGAATGGACTTGACATTCATAAGGTTTAATCTCTTCCTATATTATTTTCTTGCTCTTGTTTTGCAAGGTTAGTTTCTTCCGAGTTTAACTTCTATACATTAACAATGTAAAAAAGTTTATATTGTCAAGTTATCTATAAGATAAGTACAGTTAGAAGCGAATTCAGAATTTTAAAGTATAACAGGTTCTTAACTATAGTACACTTGCCGTTATAAAATTATAAATATTATTTACATTGCCAATGTATATGTACACGTAAGTGAAATCTCTTTATGATACATATGTTTTACAAAGTACTCTTTGGTATCTCCAGCAGCAAATACAATTAGAGGATGGAGACGAAGACGAAGTTCCCAAATATAGAGATTTGATTGCAATCCATGCCACGAAGTACAAAGGTGGTATGGAAAATTTTGGAAGCCATGGAAGTTCTAATAAAGTTGGACGTTGTAGCATGAATGAACTAGCCCTTGAAGACGCTGTAGCTGAACATAGCCATCAACTTATCCGGTAAATATAAAATCTTCAGCTCCATTACTTCTTTTTTATTATTACTTGTTTCATCATATTATACCATGCATCAACGCGTTCAGAGCATAAATGTGAGATCATTGCGTTGAGGCATAATACATGAATAATATTTTCATATATACTTCAGATTTACACAACGAAATATTCTAAGGGTGTACCCAAAGGGTGCACGCGTTGATTCATCAAACTATGATCCTCTAATTGCATGGATGCGTGGAGCACAGATGGTTGCATTTAACATGCAGGTCAAGTACTCTCACTTGCAATATATATTAATTTCCTTCAAATAAAAAATAAAGAAATTTTGAATACGAAGGGTCAAGATTATATTGTTATATTAATAAAATACGACTTATATTGTAACAGGGATATGGTAGGTTTCTATGGATGATGCAAGGATTTTTTCGAGCCAATGGAGGCTGTGGCTATGTGAAAAAACCAGATTTTTTACTCAGTCCTGATGGAGCATGTGAGGAAGTTTTCAATTCCATGGCCTTGCCAGTAAAAACAACACTTAAGGTTCATATATATACTTTAATATATGATATTTACTCGTCAGACTCTAGTGGATTGCACTGTGTTGTTGTTGTACTATTTTGGCGCTTCTGCTGAAGAATAACATATACTAAAATTAGTTTCATGTGTAATATTCATGTTGATAAACAGGTAAAGATATACATGGGAGAAGGTTGGCGTGCAGATTTTCACTTTAGACACTTTGATTATTGTTCCCCTCCAGACTTCTATGTCAGGGTAAGCTATTTCAATTGCGATTGTCTACCTTATTTTTCCAGATTATACTAGTAGTATGAAGAATTTTTTCACTCGCACGTAGTGTAATGTAGCAATGTATGTTGTATATCAAATAGATTATTTTTCTGAGTAGTTTTTATAGTTAGTAATTACTCGGTATATATAAGTTAAACTCTTTGCATAAATCAATAGCACAACATTTCTAGTTTGCCAAAAAGTTGGTTACTTAGGCCAATTTGAACAATTGTGTTCATGGTTATACAAATTGCATTGACAAATTGAGATAATTTTTGCAGGTTGGAATGGTAGGAATACCTAAGGATGCTAACAAAATGCGCAAAACAAAGACAGTGAACGATCAATGGATACCAATATGGAATCATGACGAGGAATTTGAATTTCCAATTCGTGTACCAGAACTAGCATTGCTTCGGATTGATGTTAAAGATTATGATCCATCTGGTGAAGATGAATTTGCAGGACAAACATGTTTGCCTGTTTCTGAGCTGAAGACTGGGATTCGATGTGTTCCGTTGTATAATCGCAGAGGAGATGTCTACAGATCAGTAAAACTTCTCATGCGTTTCGATTTCAGTACTCCTTTAATTAATCTGCAAAGTTGAAAGTTAGTAATGGTAAAGAAAAAGCAAAGACTATAGATGGATTCTTTTATAATTAAGCCTGACAGTATAAAGAATTTGTATCTGTATCGGCTATATATAATATATTAGCGGTTAGCAGCTACAAATATAGTTGTGCCTCATGGCATAGCATTGTTGACCCTTTCTGATTTTTAATATGATCACTGACAAACGAGTAGGTCGAGTCAGATAACCATAAATTTTACTCATTTTACGACCCCTAGATCTCATAAATCAATCACTTGTAACATATGAACCAAACAGTGAATGCGCTGTAATTTGTCTTTGGATCAACTGGTTGTAAAGTTGAAATATTGCATATGTTGCTCAATTGTTCACAAGTTAATGCAACTGAAATTCTTGCCCAATAGACGACACATTACACCAACGTTATGTTAGTAACTTATTGAAACTATTCGATCTCTTGTTTCATAGACAAAACTAACTTATGCCCATACTATGACAAACTTATACCCGATGAACAATTAAGATTTTACTAAACGAGGCCAAAAATTCAAGACTTATGATATCATATTTCTGCAATTTTTTCATCAAGGTTTCACAATTTAGAAAAGCCCAATTGAATCTAAGTGTGCCCACTCCTTTGGATTTAAACATGAAAAGCCCAGTAATACTAATAAAGTTCCAAGGCACTCTATTGATTGGGTTCAATTTCCATCTCCTATGCACACAAATTGTATATTAGAACTTTAATATAGTCCAATCATATGATATAATCATATTGCTAAAAATATTATTATATGTAGAAAACTCTCACTGATCTTACAGTTCCTCGTAGTTCACCAATACAGGAAACAAAGCATAGTAAAGTCAATTTTTATTTAAAGATATATTCACAGGTAGGTTAGAAAATGACTCTTCCTATAAATAGTGTTTGAACTTCAGTTGTTCAACTACAATCCACAAAAAAAATAGAAATTTTCCACCAAAAAATAAAAAAAAAATACAGGTGATACATATATATATATATATATATATATATATATATATTCAAGAAATATCTTAGTAATAATGAAATATCCCTTGTATTTTCAAGGAAATAAGACCTCGTCATCTATGGGGAAGAGGGTTTATATGAATCTGGAATCCCTGTCATCGAAAATTACACTATTAATATAAGGTCAAGTTCATCAGAACCTTCTTCATTGCAAATTTTCATATATAATATATGTTGAACCCGTTTCAGTTATATATGTTAGGTTCACATCTGCTGGGAAAATCAAGGGGACCTAACTTAGATTTTTATCGAATATGTACCCGAAAGAACAAAGAGATGGACCAAACTTAGATACTGAACAAAATTATTGTCCTTCTTTCTAAGTAGGTTCATAAATATCCTATGATTTTGTGGAGGAGCTTAATTAGTGCTAATTTCTCTTTCCTTAATTGGAAGATGCAAAGTTAATTAAATGTAGAACCAAACTTTACGATTGAGCCAAAAACTCTCTCAAAACTGTTAAATCTAAAACAATATTAGTGATGAATACACAGACCAAAATTTTAAATTAATTAATGCGATATTGACAAGACAGTCAAATTAATTGTGCTCGTCAATTAAAATGGAAGAAATGTTTAACTATTTTTTCACAAAATAAGCCATTTCCTAGTGTTTGGTCGCTATATATAATATTCTTCATGAAAAATATTTTTTATCAGATCGGACCAAAAGAACTTCGTTCACTTTTGGGTAAAAGTCGTGTATTTCATAATTATCTCAACTATTAACTTTATCTTAGTTCTCTAACAAACACTTAAAAATTATTCATATCAATTTGTCGTGCCAAAAATTTCATCAAAAATACTATGCTATTGGCTAACATTACAGAGACGGATTCAGAATTTAAAGTATATGCGTTATTCTAAGTTCTAATCCCTTGACATTATTAGATTTTAAATTTATAATTTGTTCATTATTAAATAAAAAATACAGAATTTGAATCAAAATTACAGAATTCTACTGAACTCACATCATAAATAATAATTTTTTGCTTATTATTAGTAATAATAATAATTCTTAATAAACATTTTTTTTTATGAAAATATGATTTTTACTCTCCAAAATTCAGGGAAATATTCTTTTAATAAAAAAAAAATCTAATAGTATCGTACCCAACTAAAAATGAAGGGAGGTTCTAGAGAAAGGAGAATAATTGGAGGCTCCAAAGTCGACAATCTCTCTTTGTCATTGTGTGTTTGTGTCGATAATTTCCACGTCTTCGCAGTGCGCATCTTTGTCATAATGATCCACTACACTTTGAATTTTGTATATTTTATAAAAAAATTAATAATTAATATAAATTTTTTATTGTATTAATCAATTTAAAGTCTTAAATTTTGTGAGATAATTTGAGTAATAAGTAACTAATGTTAAGAATAACTTATTTATTTATTAAAAATAATAAGTAAAAATAAAAAAATATTTTTAAAATAGTAGATAAGTAAAATTGAATGAAGGAAGTACATCACAATATAATACTCCCTCCGTTTCTGTTTCAATAATATGTTAGTTTTCGAATTTAGAGAGCTAAATGAACTCTTAAACATTTTAAATATAATTACCATGATTCTTAGTATTTTTTATGAATATTTTAAATATGTAAATATTATTTTTAAAACTTAAAGATTTCCGGTCAGATTTTCAATTAAAATTTAAAATTTTAACTTTTTGAAATTAAAATTGTGTTCATGCATATAAATAAATTGGGACAAGGTGTGGACCATGCCAAATGAACACATATATATCTTCCACGTAAATTCACTTGTGGTACGACTTTTCCAAAGTGCTTCGTCACCCATCTATATCATCGGACTTTCTTACGTAAAATTCAGATAATTATTCTTTATAAATTGTGATAATAGATACTCTTATTTAAGGAACTAAGGTTCCATACGTCTTCCTCATGGACCGCCAAAATAAACGAACAATCCTATCCGGCCGGTTTGAGTCATTGAACTGTTTCATATAATTATCCACGAGACTCGAACCTGAGACTTCTGATTAGAGATAAAGGGGTATTCATCATTTCACCGCAATTCTTGTTGTTTCATAGTATTGATTAACTAACTTTAACAGCTAAAAATTAGATTGAGGGTATAGTAATAACAACATATTTTGAGAAATTCTATAAATAAAGTCCAGAAAGAATAATATATTAAAGAGATTACTTTTTTGTAAATCCTCGATTCAAATAAAGCATATCACACCAATCAGAAGGAATTACACTTGGAAATTTTTTTTGTTATGTATTATAGTGTAAAAGTTTTTAAAAGTGAGAATGAAGTCAACGTGGGAGTCTTGCTTCCAATTTCTATCAGCCCAAAGCCCACCTTTTTTGAATTTGCATTTCATCTAGCATTTGCATTTCTTCTCTATTTTCATTTTCATTTCATTTCATTTGAAGAAAAGTGAGGTCACAAAGCTGGCTGAACTTCGAAAAATACGTTTGATCATAAAATTTTAAAATCGAACTTGATTTTTAAAAAATTGAAAAATAATTAAAAGGTGTTGCCATCTCTTTTCACTCCAAATTACTTATAAAAAAAATTAAAAATAATTCTAATCTATATTCATATTTTCACTCCAAATTACTTATAAAAAAAAAATTAAAAATAATTCTAATCTATATTCATATTCATAGACAAACACAACTTCAATTTTTTTAAAAATATTTTTTCACTTTAAAAATAAAATAATTTTTTTCCAAATTTGTTTATTTAATAAAATTTTACATTCAATTTTTGTGTTCTCTCTCTCTCCACCTGTCCCACTCTTTGATGGTTCCGTACCTTCTTGTTGTAGTTAAAAGGAGGAATTCTGGGTTCCTCCATTAGCAACTCATTTCTTGTTCGTGTGTTGCTCCTTTCTCTCTCCATAATATCTGGGGTTCTAAACCCTCCTTTATATTTCTCTTTGCAAGACTTGAGGTATGCTTTTCATAATTTCATTCTTCTTATATATATTAATGTTATTAATTAGTTGGATCACTCTACTTATGGAAACTTAACGGCGAAGTGAAGATTTCAACTTTATTATTCTAGAGTTTAAAATACGATTTTAAGTGTTAATAATTGAGAAAATTTAATACGTATACATGTTTAAGGGTGTACTTATTCGTCTGTCCCTGCACTTTTATTTTCTGCAAGAAACATACTTTAATACTTCTAGGCTTCTTTACCTTTATATTGAGTTAATGGTCAAAAACTTATTAAATAATTTTTTTGTGAGTTTTATACCCAACGGTTGCTCCATATTTCTATCTGAATTATCCTCATATATATTGAAACACACCTAGTCTAATGGATGGTGATATTTAAAAGGGAACTTCTTATAGTTGGCCTAGTCAATTTCGAGTTGCGTTTTGATATATAGATTGTGATAATTCAGGTACGAAAAGAGAACAACTTATGGTTGGGGTACTATTATCTTTCTTCTTTTTTTTTTACCATGATTAGGATCTCAAGAAAGGTTCTTGTTTGTAAATTGCTTACTTTATTGATACGAGTAGTTGTAAATTCGCGTGATTTGGGCTTTTTAAGTGCTCAAAGATTGGAACTTTTTAAGCTCAAGAATGATATTTTGTTGCTAAATTCTGGATACTAACTGGTTTTTGATAAACATGCCTCGTACTAGTATTCAGAGTAGCTCATGTGTTAGATTAACAAATTTATGTTTATTTGGATTTTTTTTTGCTTTTATTAGTAATAGAGTAAATGGGGTTCTGAAATTTCATTTCCATTGGACAAGAAGGAAGATTATGCTTGCTGCAGATTTCTTTTTATTGGTGAAATTTGATAATATTTTGTACTAAATGTTTCTGTTGTACTAAATTTTGTAGAGAAGCACAGACCCTATTCATGTGTAGTGGTTCTAGTAGTCAAGTCTGTTCTACTGAATTAGCCATGGAAGCTAAAATTCAGAAGCAAAAAGAACATGTCCCTGATTTCTCCCTTTTGCTTGAGTTGTCGGCCTCGGATGATATTAGAAACTTCCGAAAGGCTGTAGAAGAGGAAGGCCATGACATCAATGAGGTGGGCTTATGGTATGTTAGGAGAGTTGGTGTAAAGAAGATGGGATATGAGGAGAGGACACCCCTTATGGTTGCTGCTGCTTTTGGTAGCAAACAGGTGCTGAATTACATGCTTGAGAAGGGTTGTATTGATGTTAATCAAGCTTGTGGTTCGGATAGGGCTACAGCGCTTCACTGCGCAATTTCTGGCAGCTCTGCAGCTTTGCTTGAGGTTGTCAAGCTTTTGCTTGATGCTTCTGCTGATGTGAATTTGGTAGATGCAAACGGGAAAAGGGCTGTTGACCTGATCTCAGGTCAGAGTTGTTGCCTCAACTCTAGGAGGAAGATACTGGAGCACTTGCTCGGAGGAAACAGCAGCGATGAAGTGATTGATCAGATCATTTCTGAACAAGCAGAGGAACAACTGTTGTTGACTCCAACTGCATCTAAATTTGGGATCGAGAAGAAAGAGTATCCTGTTGATCCCTCTCTTCCAGACATAAAGAATGGGATATATGGGACGGATGACTTTAGAATGTACATATTTAAGGTGAAACCATGCTCAAGAGCGTACTCCCATGATTGGACAGAGTGCCCCTTTGTTCACCCTGGTGAAAACGCTAGAAGGCGTGACCCTAGTAAATACCACTATAGTTGTGTCCCTTGTCCAGACTTTCGCAAGGGGACATGCCAAAGGGGAGACTCTTGTGAGTATGCACATGGTATTTTTGAGTGCTGGCTTCACCCTGCACAATACCGGACTCGTATGTGCAAGGATGAAACAAATTGCAATAGGAGGGTATGCTTCTTTGCCCACAAACCTGAAGAGCTTCGCCCCTTGTACCCGTCCACAGGGTCTGCTGTGCTTTCCCCTAGATCATATTCCAATGGCGCATCGTCATTGGATATCACATCGATTACTCCACTAGCCCTTGGCTCTCCATCAGTTATGATACCTCCTTCTTCAACTCCACCTATGTCTCCTTCTGCAGGAGCTTCTTCTGTTGGCGGATCTTTGTGGCCCTGCCAGTCCAGCCCTGCAACTCCAACCCTGCAGCT
This sequence comes from Solanum appendiculatum, assembly GCA_018342035.1. Classification (NCBI taxonomy): domain Eukaryota; kingdom Viridiplantae; phylum Streptophyta; class Magnoliopsida; order Solanales; family Solanaceae; genus Solanum; species Solanum appendiculatum. The sequence goes on along the minus strand of JAGDQO010001046.1, from coordinate 416,379 downwards.
GTCTATTAGTCGGTTAAAAACCGCAATTAATGCCAGAGACATGGAGCTAGGTAATGGTTATCTGATGCAAGATCAGCTGATGGATGAATTATCTGCTCTTTCTTCGCCATCCAGGTGGAATAGTTCTTCAGCCAAAGCTGCTGCTTTTGCAGCTTCTTCTAATGATCGAAACGGTGAATTCGGTAGGCATGGTGGATTGAACCCCACTAATCTTGATGATATCTTAGCAAATCTTGATGCCAAGATTTTATCTCAGCTGCAAGGACTATCACTTGATACTGTATCACCCCAGCTGCAATCTCCCAAAGGAATGCAGATGCGACAAAACATGAACCAGCAACATATGACAAGCTATTCTTCTGGTCAATCTTCACCGTCTTTTAGGACATCATCTTCATATGGAATTGATCCATCTAGTGCTGCAGCAACAGCAGTTTTGAGTTCAAGGGCAGCTGCATTTGCCAAGCGAAGCCAGAGTTTCATCGATCGAAGTGCTGCAGGCCGTCTTCCTAATGCGTCCGCTGTGCCTTCTAACCTCTCAGGTTGGGGCTCACCTGATGGTAAATTGGACTGGGGCATCCAGAAGGAAGAGCTCAATAAGTTGAGAAAATCTGCTTCCTTTGGTTTACGGAGCAGTGGCAATAGGTTTCCTCCTACAATTGAAGCCTCACTTTCAGACTCGTCCGTTGAGCCTGATGTCTCTTGGGCTCAGTCTCCGGATTCCCCTTCGATGACTTCCAGGAAATTGGCTACGATGGAAGAGCAACAGTATCGTTTGAATACTAGTCGAGGTTCTGAGACGATGCCAACATGGGTAGACCAGCTATACATGGAGCAGGAGCAGATTGTGCATTGATACTGAAAAGATTGGATTCGAGCGCATTTTTTCATGGAGTAATATCTAACAAGTTCTTTTGCAATTTTTTGAATTCTTTTTCTTAATGGTAAGCTAAGCAAAGAGAGGAGGCTAGAGAAAGGTCTTTCTTTGGGCAGGGTGGAAAAATTCTGCTCTTTCAAATGTTTGTCTCTTTTATTTTTTATTTTTAAGTTCAGAATTTTGATTAATGTCTGCTTCAATCTCATCACTATAGACTATGTAACATGGAAATGAATAATAATACAAATGAAATGCCAAGTTATCAAATTACATTGTCCTACATTTTTCAGTTGAAAGATTTGTAATTTGTATGAATAAGTATACAATGAGATGAAATTGATTATTCACATTCCCATTCTTGGTACTGTTTGTTGTTTTCCGGTGTTTATAAAATGTAAGAACTCAGAAAGCATAAGCATGATTATCAACGTCCATGAATAGTAAATCTTAGATCGAACCATCGAATAATATCATAGGCGGATTAGGATTTACTATGAGTTTGAAATTTTAGTCATTTTATATTGTTGAGCTCTAAATTAATAATTTGTACATATTCAATAAATTTCTTAACACAAATACAAAATTAGGATCGAAGTTACTCATTCAACCGAACCTATAACTTATATACTGGATTATCCCCTTATTTCAAGGGTTCAGAATAAAAAAATCAATTTTTTAGTAAGAAACATTTTGTAGACCCTATGCAACATTAAGTTATAATTAATCGTTTTATGAACCCTACATAACATAAGTTTGGATTAATTGAATGAGTGAATATTAAATGATGAATAAATAGATAAGAAAAGGACAGAAAGAAAGGTGACAATTGGTAGTGCAAAATCATGGCAAATTCCAAGTGCTAAAGGTAGGGCAGGCCAAATTCAGACATTGTGAAGAAGTAAGAAAAGGCGGTGCAATGAATATGTGATGCAATTTTTGGAGACGGTTCAAAGCAAGTTGCAATTTGTTAATTAGTCAATTGGCTTCAAAAGTCAAAAGTAGAAAAAGATATAGAAATTTAATAGAGCCGCCCGATCCTATCTATTGGATAATGGATTGACGTTTACTTGGTAGATTATGGCCGGCAATGTGGACTTTGGACAAGGGCTTGTTTGTATGCGGATTAAATTAACTCGGAATTATAATTGTTGAACTAATTTATTCTATTTGAGAGATTGGAAAAACAAATAATCACAAATATAATAGAATAATTAAACTTATACCATATTTGATTAAGAGTATAATTTTTTATCTTGAATTTGCTTTGATAATTGTTGTCTTTCCTTAGTTCCTTTCTTACAGACGTTATACTATTTTTCGTATTTACTTTTATGCTTCCTTCATTGTTTTCTTCTTCTTTTACTTGAGTTTGATGCATTTGAGCTAAGGGTCTTTTGAAAGCGCTCTCTTTACCTCCACGAGATAGTGATAAGATTTGCATGCATCCTATGCTTAACAGAATTTCAGCGGATATGTTGCTTTGTAATAACTTAATTCTATAAGATTCACTCTGATAATTGATTTTCTGGCCTTTACTTTATAAGATTGTACTCTTGTGGTGTCAGAATATATTTAATATTCTTCTAAATTATAGTCTACATGAAAATAAATTTATTAAGGACTACAGAACCAATTGAGTCCTAACATAATTAAATTGAGACCTCCCATGTTATTTGAAATGGAACTTGGAAATTAACGTACTTATTTGGTGTATATACTCTTTTTGGAAACAACTTCCACGAGATATAAATAAGACTGTGTATACACTATTTTTTTTTCATATCTAGTTATGAAGTTTCACTGAATATGATATTGTTATTTTTGGTGTTCATACATCTTTTAAATTAGGAAGTTGCCAATAAGAGTTAAAATGTTATGAAAATATTTTCCGAAATTGCATTAATTTTGTATTAAAAAATGCAATAAATCCCAAAAGGAAACAAATTTCAGAACACCTGCTTTCTTGATTTTTACTCCAAAATTGCAGGCCAGCGGATTATTGTCCAGTGAATAGTTGAGCCCATTATAAGTGTGCAATGGGTCTGTTTCAGGCATATTTGGGCCTCTAGAATGGGCCCAAAACATGAAGCTTCTTTAAGGCCATTATACGTACAAGAAGCAGTAAAATAGCACCCCACTGATGAGTAATTTTGAATTTAACAAATTAATTTCTACAAAAATGTTATGAAATTTTACCCCTGAAATTTGAAATTGTATTTTTCGATTACTATTATGGTTAAAAAAAACAAGCCTGACACCTGAAATGGACTTATCAAGTAAATTCTACTAATCGAAATGCATCGTCTCCATAATAATAAATTCTTCACATATCAATTCAATAACTCAAAGGACACTTTACTATTAATCTTACAGGAATATTAAACACTCTGAAATATCATCGATAAATTTGTATTATAACGTTTACATAAAAGCAGTAACAGATTAAGAAATAATATACTAGTGGTAACATTTGCATTACAAATTTTGGTCATTTTATTTGTACTATTTAAGTCTTAAGATAGACTTCTATTAATTATATATTATATAGTTCAGGTCATGAACTAGCCACGGCCACCTTTGGGCTTGCTCGGATTGTGATTGCGGTTCGCAGAGGGTGAACCATAATCATCTAGCTGCACTGAAAGCAGTGACCTCTTGATCTGTCCTTGTAACGTTGCCATCTCATCATCTGCATGCAAAGGATATAAGAAAACGTGCAAGTTTATAGCATGTTTAAGATCACAAAAAAAAAAATTACTCTCTCCGTTCCTTTTTATATGTCATCCATTTCTATAAATAGTTGGACCATAATACTTGTCATTTTATAAAATCAATGCATAAATTATCATATTCTTCCTATTATACCTTTGATAGAGTAGTTAATTAGTCTTGAAAATATATACTTTGACCAACCTAGGAAAACTAATAAGTAATTAATATTCATTGGAGTTCTTTATACATTGATTAATACTCTCTCCATTCACTATTTTATAAAATCTTATTTTGAAAAAAAAATCTCAACAAACAAATTAAAAATAAAATATGGAAAAAAATTCAAAAATAATCTTAAAAGTTGAAGCTTCAACAAATTTTATCAAAGAAGATGACACTTCAAAAGATTTAAAGGATGTAAAAATAGAAAACTCAACCAAAACATTGTGAGGGCCAATTTGAGAAAAATCAAGATCCAAATCAGATTCAGCAGGAAAATTTAGATCAATTTGAAGTAATGAAATTTAAATATTTTTGTGATGTTGTCAGGTTTGCTTTAAGAATTTATATTAAAAAAAACATTTTTACACAAAATATATAGGAAAATTGAGGTGGGAAAAATTTAATTTTTTTAAATTTTTGGATCAATTGGTGAAAAATTTTGGCTCCAAAAATAAACTCAAAAATTTAAATAGTCATCCAAATGAATTTTAAGTGCAATCTAAAAAGGTGACATATAAAAAAGAACGGTGGGAGTAAATGATAATTTTTAATAATTTAATTTTTTTTAAAAAAAAATTCTACCCTGAATGACAAACTCTTATAATCGTACCATCAAAAGATTAGACATACGCATTTACAACACGAACCAAATAAATTTCAATCTGATATCTTATATTGAACAAAAAATTTATATTGTACCTCAATTAATCAAGAATTTCGATTTCTTTTGGAAGACAGGTTTTGGTGATTGTTAATCATGATAGTCCGATAAGATGAATATGATATATTTCAATTTTTTCAAATGAACTATTTAAAGACTTATTGATTCCAATAACCGACTACATGCAATATGCTTGGAATAAACTTAGCAAGTTTATCTTATCAATATCATAATTTAAAGAAGGGATGTATATATATATACCTGAGATTGAAATGTAATTTCGTGCTGAAACACAAAACATAATTGAAAGAAGAAACAATATACACAAAGAGTGTCGAATTCCTAAACCAGCCGCCATCTCAAGATGATGAGAACCCAAATACCCTCCTGTATTTATAAGGACACTGAAGAAACTGACGGATTCAGAATTTAAATTTTATGAGTTTAATATTAAGAGTTTTTAGTAATATTGAACACACTATATCTTTAAAGTTATGAGTTCCTATCTACTATTTATTAATATAATTTTGATTGATTTATACATATAAATTTATACGTTACGTTAAAAATACTGAATTCAGATGAATCTGATATAGATGCGCTACATTCGCCTGTGGTTGAAGAGTTGACATAATTAGCAACTGGTGAGCTTTACGTGGCCACGACTATGTTTGGAAATCATAATGTGTTTAATTATCTAATCCGTCAAATTTGGGTCAACGAGTTTGTTGTAGCTTCCTTTACTCAAAATAAAAGCATCAATTTAAATTTATCTTCATTTTAAAGATAGCTAAAAATTTCTTTCCTTAAAATTTTGCATGTATATATAGAGGAATTATTTGGGGATTGAATGATACTACTACAATTATTGCGATTCAATTTCAGATAATTGGGATTAACTATATGATTTTCATTGTACATGTATACAATTCAATTCACCAATGATCATGTTACTTTTGGGTTTATGCCTGCACAATATGTCACCAGGATTTAAGACTTGCTTTCATATATACTTATAATAATATCTCTCGTGTTTTGTTGATGTGAAGTTCGGCGTAATGATATTGTACAAGATGAAATAAAACATGCATAAATTTTGTTTTGTAAGTGATAAGTATGAGCGTTGCTTCAATTCCAATTTACTACAACATTAAGTCAAAAACTTTTTTTATTCAATTTAGAGTGGAAAAAAATTAAACAGAACTCCAAAGTTGTTCTGATGCCTTCAGACAGCAAATTAAGGTGTTACATAAACTGGAAGAAAATAGATTAATACTCCATGCATAAAATAAAATTTTGGTTGCTATTGGAACATATGAGCATTACGTGAAAACTAAATAATAATCAAAAGTCAGAAATGAGAAAAGTAGTTCACGCAAAATATTATAAAAACATATTATAAGAGTAATAGAGTACTTAATTAAGAACCATCATATTCAAGGTTCTCACAACAATAGACAGACTAGATCAAATTAATGTTGCTAAAGTTTAGGATTATCATTTCCTAGAATTTATTTTATGATTGTCTTATTTGAATTAATTTGTGCACACTTCAACGATTTATTTGAGTATTTATTATTTTTAATAATTATAGAAATCAAATAACTATATACACTCTCAAATCTGAAATACGCAAAATCGTGTATACGTCGTTGTTTGTGAGTTTCTAATCCTTAAGAGAAGTCTCATTGGACACTGTCTTTCCTCTTGTTTTGAAATTATGAAAGACATTTTTACAAAATAAGTGTATTTTTTGAGAAATGTTTTGTAATGTTTGATTGATAAGTGAAATATTTTTTGAAAAGAAATCTTAAAAATTGAAGATCATTTTGATTTTTATTTTTTTTGGGCAATAAGGGAATTTGCAGCTACAATTCTTTGAGTGCGCTTCACCTATAATGTAATAGCTCACAAAACATACGGAAAATAGAAACTACATTATAGTCAATTGCCTTACGATAAATTCGACCAAGAAACACATATAAATAGTAATGAACCCAAAAACCCGGCCTATTTGAAATATTCCTTGTTCAATCAACTTAACTACCAGCGATCTTCTTTTAGTTGCAGGACGAAATCTGACACAGCCAATTGCTGATAAAATTTTGATGTATAAAAAATTATTAGGATTATGGAACTCACTAAGGTGACCTCATAGCTAGTGATGAATTTGTGTTAAAATAGGTTAACTTATAGTCATCCAACTAAATTCGATATATTATTTATATAATTTTTAGTAAAATAAAAAATAAAAAATAAAGTAATACACGGATTGAAAGTTGATCTTTACTTTTTCAAGTCAAGAAATCGAATTTCACACGGGGGCAATAAAAGTGATGGATTACTAGTCGACCCAAAATTGAATTGCACCACGTGAGTTGTGGGGTCCTGGGCCACTTTGCTATTCTAAACAGGATATCATTTGTCGGATTTATTTGCACCCTAAGTCCCTTTATCATCAACAACTTACCTTCAATAACCTTGAAATAAGTAATCTTAAATTTTTAACCCTAACTTATCACATAAATAAATATCATCAAAATCTATAAAATTTGAAATTTTATTCGTAGAACAAGTGGAATAAAAACTTTAATTATATGGAAAAATTGAGCATTATAGCAAACTATTAATTCAAAATAAGTGTTATAACCACAGTTTCATTTAATTTCAATTCGCGGCAAACTCTCTCCCCTCTCCCTGAATCTCGCTCGCCACTGTCCCTCGCCTCTCTCACTTTATACAAACACAAATGTATAAATTGTGTTTGTGTTTGTATAAAGTGAGCGAGACTGTATAAACAAATACAAATACATATTTATCCGTCCTATACACTTATAATTATACAAATACAAATCGTCCCCTGCCCAGATTTATTCTGTCTTTCTCTCTCTCTCGCTTTATACAAACACAAATTATACAAAATACAATGTATAATTTGTGTTTGTATAAAGCACGAGAGAGATTTGATATACAAATACAAATGTTTTAACTTGATTCAATTGTATATGAATTCAAATTTTATGCAGATATACAAACACAATCATTGATACATATACATAGTAGTTACATATATACAATTATCTATATAATTGCTGCGATTTATACAAATCTAATGTTCCATAGCAAACTATGTTTGTTGTGGAGCGTAAATAGCAAAACTATAGTTATAGAACGCTAATATAATTTTTATGCTATTCCTAAAATTTTCTCTTTAAATTTATTGTTATTAATCGATTAAGCTTAATCATGACCTTCAAAGTAATTGAATAAATTTCTTTTATATGGGAGAAGAATTTGTCCCAATGTACAAACATAAGCAAAATTAAATAGTGAAACTAATAGTTTGGTTGGCAAAGGTTTTATAATCTGAAATATATTTCTAGAGAATAGTAATTTGTATTACTTTTGCCAATATTAAAATTATAATTTATACTTGACCAACATTTAAAAAGTATTTCCAATTTTTTTCAAAATTGTGGCTTCTTATAACAACATTTAAACATCAAAACCGACAACGTATCTCAAGCCGAACAAAACTTGTCTATATTGCAAGGAATAATTAATTGGTGGGCCAAATATACAAGACTAACTCAATATGGACAAAATTATAAAAATCTTTGATCATTATTTTTTCTTCTTCTAAGTTCTAATTCATTTGGGCATATGATTAATACAAATGTTAGCAAATTAAACAAATACCAAAAGTAATAGCCAGGTCTAATATGTTACCAAAACAATAACAACAACGTATTTAGTATAATTCCACACGTGAGGTTCGGAGAGAATAGAATATACACTGACTTTATTCCTACCTTTGTGGGGTAGATAGTTTGTTTTCAATAGACTATCGACTCAAAAAGTAAATATAATCAAAATAAGATCGAAAGAAATGCAATGATTCTGATGTTCGAAGATTGGATAACCTTATCTATTATATTAAGAATAAACTTGATGACTTTTAATGCTATTATTTCCAGCAAACTAAAGCAACCCTTGTGAGCATCCATACATATATTTGCTAATATATAGGACTACAGGTCCCAAATGCTTTAAAAATCGAGGACATTTAACTTTAAAGATGAGAAAATTGTCCAGAAAATTGATTCTCTCTGACAAGTTCAATGAAAAGTAGGGTAAACCCAAGCACACATATGTATATTGGGCCACTAAGCTAGTTGGAATCCATGTTAATTGCACTTAGACTATTGTACCCCAAGAATCTGAGATTCAACTATATCAACTTGTTTGAAAAAATAAAAGGAAAGTTACAAACATATACATCATTCAGCCAACTAGTTTATAACTATGGACGAAATATAAACAATATATACACCATCATTAGTGTATATGTTGTATATAAATGTATATTTAATATAAAGTATACGTAATTTATTTTATAAACTAGATAATCAAATGATTCAGACCAATAATTATCCACAAAAAAAAAGAAAAGGAAGAGGATAGTGCAATTGCTCCTCTTGATTATAGAGGCTAAAAATAGATTCTAGTTATAGTCAAATAGTTAGAACCTCATCCATAAATCATATAGCTATGAGAGGTTCTTATCCCATCAAAAAGTACTCTTTCTTTCGTCTTTTTCATCTCCATTTTTCACATTGGAAATTGGAATAGGTGAATAGAGTCGGAGTTATAATTTTTAGTTTATGAGCTTTGAATTATATTTTTTACTGAATTATAGATTAATTATTCATACATATTTTGAAAAATTAATACAAATTCATCGTTTGAAATTATATTTTTTGAATTCGTCTCCGCACCTATAGATGGCAAACCAATGCAGGAAATTTCTAACACTCTTAAATTAATCAATTTTAAAATCTCTTTTTTTGTAATACTATATGCCAATAAAGTCCATGTAGAAACTCTTAATAAGGTGAGGTCTTTTGGTGAAAAGTGTGCAAATTTGATTCAAAATGGACGATATTATACTATATAACTAGAACAAAACAATTTTTAATAGCAAAAAATATGCACATTAAAAAAAAAGCGTTAAAGTCTTAATCACCATTAATTAATCATAATTAGATTCAATGGCACTATGAACTTTAACAGTATTAATAAAGAATGCTAAAAATATAATTATCACTAATAATTACTTCTAAAACTTAATTACCGTTAATTAACTACTGCTAAAAATCATTTCTTACAAAAATAGCGGAGTGATGACTTGAGCCCATCTCAATTTTTACCATTTTCCTCGTAGCTTAGAGAGGCACACACAAAATGTACAGATAAAAATGAAAAAAGAAAAAGAAAAAAGAACTACACGTAAGATGCAGTAATACTACAAGTTGTGTGAAAAAGGGTTACTTGAATCCATTGAACATATACTTGATTTACCCATGTGGATGAAATGAATGCACAAATTTAGAGAACATGTTGACTTCAGTGTTCGTATCAGAATCTTTCATTATATACCGAGTCCTTGAAAAAGGAAGAGCTGAGTAGATTGATAATTACAACTCACAAAAACTCTCAATTATTAAAACCAAGAAACACACACACAAAAACAGACCTTACTTCCAATTTATCTCACACACATATTCTCTTGTGATAAAATGACATTGGTATTCCTTCTGTCTCAATTTATATAATATTTTTTTATCACACATAAAATTTAATTACTCTTTTTTTAAATTTTGTGATTCAAAGTAAATCTTATATATTTGTGATTTAAAATAAAATTTTAAAATAAAGTTATTTTTAATTATAAAACAAGTAATATTCTCGGACAAACTAAAAAAAAAAGGTGTATCATTTAAAATGAGATTTGAGCGAAGAGCTTTAGAGCGAGAAAAGGGGAGCAACGAACGAGCTTTAACTAAAGTATGAAGAAAGCTTCTCTTTTTATAATCAAGTGACTTTCATATAAATTTCGAGCTTTTGAAATACTAGTTGCACGACTCTCTTTCTAGAGAAGGAACTTATCTTTATACTTTTTCGAGCTTTAACTTTGGTTTGAACTTTTACTAGTTTGAGAAGTAAGGGTTCGTTTGGTAATTAGATAAGAAATAAGTTATTCATATATTTGTTTTCATATAACTTATACGATGTTTGATATGTAGATAGAAAATATGTTATTCATGTATAAAATTAATATGATGCTTGTTTGACAATTTAGAAACATGTAGAACTAATACTAGATATATAAGTTATGGAGAGATTCATGTATTATTTTATGGAGAATAGAATGTGAAATAATTTTCAATACATATATAACTAATTTATGCATAACTAATACATCTATAAAATAATATATAAATTCACTCATAATTAATCTCGATATTATTAATATCTGCGTAATTCTACCAGGCTACCTAAATAACCTAAGAGCACCAAGTTGGAAGTTACAGGAGCGCACACTGTAAAAAATAATAATTCTGTTTATACGACTTCTGATATTTCTTCAAAGGAAATTGTCCTAATATAAAAGGACAACAATTTCTTTTTAGGGACCATATCCACGTGTCGATCGAATGGGACAGGCTTGTCCACTTTTGTTGAGAATTTACCCATTTTTCTACTTAACAATGGCCATAGAACTCTACTAGAAGCTTCTTTTAATTCTGTGTCTACTACTCTCACTTGTAGTTGAAATTTGTAACTTCAGATTAGACTCATGTTAACTTCACTGTCAAAACAAGTGAATGGTTTAATTTAAAGCAACACAAGAGTGTTTGAATGGTTCATATAATCATATTAGAGGTGAATAACCGTGACGAAGTCAGAAATTTAATTTAAAATATGCAAAATAAAATATCTATCTATAATAGCGATACATAATTTTCAACAAAGGGTACGTAGCTGACCATCCTTGGCTTAAAATGGCTCCGCTAATATGATTAAGGAGTGGGACAAATGAAACACCATAAACGTAAAGATGAATAGATGATTTAATCATCTACAAAAATATTTTAAAGAAAACTTCTCCGAATAGATTTGAAAAGCTTAACTTTAAAAATAATTTAATTTTTTATCTAGTCAAATTTAAAATATACCAAAAAGCAAAACATGATCGTTCAAAATGATACATTTATTTTACTTTTTTTCACGCAGATATTTTCCTATGATACACATGCAATATTGCTATTTAAATCTCTATAGAGACATGAGTAGTGGCAGAGCCACAAATTTCACAAAGAGTGTCCAGAAATAGAAAGTGGAAAAAATATTTATCGCTAGTGAGATTTTCACAAAGGGTGTCCAGAAATAGAAAGTGGAAAAAATATTTGTCCCTCATTCCAAGCGTTTGAAACCACTAGGCTATAATAACTTGTTGTCTTAAGGGTATCCAAAATATGTTATTTAATCATTTCGTTCATTATTTTACTTGTATATACGATATTTTTTTTGACAATGGGTGTCCAATTGGACACCCTGACACCTATGTGACTACGCCATTGAGCATGAAACTCTTAATAAAAAGTCGAGAAAAGAAACAAGTAAAGGACGTTTTGATCACTTCTCGCGTTTTTTTATTAAGACAGTCAATATTGCTATTCATTACATACTTAGTTAAAAAAAGTTGTGTATAAAGTTGTTTCTGTGCCGGGAAATCCCACGTTGAGGGTAAAGAGCTCCCTAACAAAGGCAGGCTCCATATTTAAGGGGATCTAAACCCAAATTTTTTTTGATTAAAGATGATGGAGTACTTACCACTCCACCAAACCCTTTATTAGTATATAAAGCGATTTCATATGACGCCATTTTGTCGAAATTCAAAGGGTATGGGTAACTCCGCCCCGCCTATAAAACCATGGCCTAAGTTCCAAAATCCGCCTATAAATTACCTGTTTGATGCTACGCAATTAAGTTGGCAAACGAAGAAACACAATATGTCTCAATCTTATAACTTTGAATCCTACCCTCCTTTATTTCGACCACCACCAAACATCCCCCAAATTCAAGAATCCAACTCTGATGAAACAGAGTCACTTTTATTAGACACTTCTATCCCCGTTATTAACCATTCCAAATGCACCACCACCACTACAACTCCAACAATAACGACAACAAAATATCAAGATGTTAACGAAAATCGAAATTTAATCAGTGAAGCTTGTAGAGATTGGGGATTATTTCGATTGGTGAATCATGGAATTCCAGTTAGTTTATTGAACCAAATTGAAGAACATGCTAATAAACTCTTTTCTTTTCCTTATGAAACTAAAAAGGCCTTTTTTGCAAGTAGCACCAACAGCAACAACAATTTTGTTAGCCCCATGTCCTATTTTTGGGGCTCCCCTGCTCTAACGCCCGCTGGCGCCGCGCTAGCGCCAAAAAAAGGTACACAAGAAAATCATAGCCAGAGCCTACAATGGATGGAAGGATTCAATGTTTCATTAGCTCAATTATCAAATATTCACTATCAAGATTTATTGCTCGAAACTTTCAGGTTCTCATCTTCTGCTTCTTTTTGCTAAGTTTTATTTTCTTTTTGGGTAAATTTGACTTCTAGAAAAATCAAAGCCTACATGAGTAGTGTATTGCATTATTGATTTAGTTGACAGTTAGTTAAATCAGCGAGACTTTTCAATGATGATGAACTGGATTTGAAGTTTATGAATCCTATTCAGAATATAATAATATTCGAGTTTATTTGATAAATTTTTTAATATATCACAATAGACGTTTTAAGATCCGCCCGCCACTGTGTGGGCTGCTACTAAACTATGGATTATATTACTGAATTTAATATTTACACATATTTTATGATTTTTTTTAAGCATATGTTGCTTATAGAATTGAAGATAAAATTACGGAATTCGGCTAACAAAATGGTGCAGTTATTTTAGCCAAAGACAAGCTGAAATATTGAAAATGATTTTTTATATTATTCTTGTTGATGAAACTTATAGTAAGCTCTACTTCTTTTTTTTTTCTCAAAATTTTCACTTTCGCTCTCAAATAAGTTGTACATGTGATCGTACATGGATTCAGCATTTTAAAATATAATAATGGGTTCAACTTTTAAGAATTATAACATTAATTTTTACTGTATTGCTAAAAATTATAAATTTTGATATAGTATTCATATTTATTAAAATTTTAATAGTTTTTACATATATATTTATATAGATTCAGATGAATTCAATGGCAAAAAGTTTATATTTGCCAAGCCCCCCCTCACGTTCAACCTCCTTTTCTCCATTTTTACCGAAGTTGCTTCTAATATAATTGAAGGACCATCAATAGAAATATCGCAAAAAGTAATACCAGTCACTTTCGAAGAAAAAGACAGAGATAACGACAGTGGTGGAAGCGACCAAAAGTTGATAGTGGACAAAAATTAATTAATTATAGTGTTACGTCCATATTTTCTGGACGTATCTTTTTTTCGGCCGACTACTCCGTAATTAGTGCTTTAATTTTATACGAGGCTCGGCGTGCCATTTTCTCTTTTAAAAATAGGTATTTTTATAATTAAATTTAACATCACAAGTTCTTAAATTATTTTTTCATGAATGAAGAGGGTAGATAAGATCGCTTCGTATCTAGAGAAATTCAAATAAAAAACCTCTGACTAAAAGAAAGAAAGTATATGTCACTCTAACATAATTTTCGTTCGTTGTTCGATTTATTTTTAGTGTATAGCCAATCTTTTTTCTCCTCTCTGATTTCATCAATTTGATAGTATATAGCAATAACGTATGATTTCTCTAGATTTGTTTGATTCCTTTGTCCAACTTTGTGTCACATATTTGATGGTAGCCAATTAAAAGAGTAAATTTTAGGTTTAGCAAACATAAAAATCATATTTGTATGTTATAGCTATAGTTTGCATAATTGCGCTTCATAGCAAACTCTCAGTTGTATAAAATCCTCAGTTGTATAAAATCGCTGCAGACTCTAGTTTGTATAAAAACGCAGCTCGCTCCCTCAATTGTATATGTATATCGGTTAGATAATTGTATATATGTAACTATTATGTATATGTATCAATGATTGTGTTTGTATATCTGTATAAAATTTTAATTTGTATACAATTGAATCGAATTAAAATATTTGTATATCAAATCTCTCGCTCGCTCGCTTTATACAACACAAATTATACATTGTAATTTGTATAATTTGTGTTTGTATAAAGCGAAAAAGAGAGAAAGGAAAAAGAGAACTGAGAAGGGGGAGATCTATATTTGTATATTTATAAGTGTATAGGACGAATAGATATGTATTTGTATTTTTATATACAATTTTCTCTCGCTTTATACAAACACAAACGCAATTTATACATTTGTGTTTGTATAAAGTGAGAGAGGCGAGGGAGAGTGGCGAGGGAGATTTCTGGGGAGAGAGGTGAATGACAGTGTTTTTAACGGATTAGAATTAAATGAAACTGTAGTTATAGCATTTATTTTGAATTAATAGTTTGCTATTTCATACAATTTTCCCCAATTAAAATAGAGTGTGCACTCGCAAAGGCAAAAGAGGGATGTACTGTTTGGATAGTTAAAAGATACTTATTTTTATTTTTTAAAGATTATTTTTAAAAATATATTAAAATATTAATTATTATAATTTATAATATTTTTATATAGTTTCTAAATTTATAACTACTTTTCCTTATTTTGCCCTTCAATGATAGTGGACCTCTCACCCATCGTTTTCAAAGTTACTAGTAAGTTATAATCAATTAATCACCCTAATATTTCTGTTAACAAAATAATAGTGTAATTTTTTATATTTAAAAATAAGTTAAATTTAAACGTTTAACCTTTATGCTTATTGCCATTTTTCACGGATCAACTCCATATATTACTTACCAGCAACAACAAACATATCGTGTAATTGCTTGGTAGTGTGTGCAGTGTCTTATTTATATTTTGTGAAAAATAAAGAGGTTGTTTTTGACTTTTTGGTTACTTTCAAATTTTCCTGTGTAAAACACTACTTTTTTTTTTTATTTTCCTATTAGTTCAATTAAAATATTTGAGGAAATATCCACTAAATATTTTTGAGTAAAATTTTATTTGAAAAAATAGTAATTTCTTTTATGATCTTAGTGTCTGGGTCAGCTTTTGCACAACTCAACTAATTCCACAGAATATCTATCAATTCCCACCTCCCACCTCCCACCACAAATAAGTATTAGAGAACTCTGTCCACCAAAACTATCGGACATATCACAAGATGGGAAGTGATATATACAATATACAGAATTGTCTATAGTTATAGATCATGAATTTGACCTGATAAAAATTATTGCAAATACATATCATTAAAGAAAATAAAGTATTTGTTACATTAACAGATGCTTGCTAGAAGAATATGGGAAGGAGCTGTCTAGGTTGGCTACAGAAATATTCAAGATTTTGGGACCATTTGAGTCTAATTATCTGTCCATTGGCACTGGTTTATTAAGGGTATATCGTTACCCAAGATGCCTAGAGCCAGAAAGAACGTGGGGAATTGACACACACACAGATAGCTCAGTACTTTCTATAATTCACCAAGATGATGTTGGTGGCCTTCAAGTTTACAAAGATCATCAATGGATTGATGTTAATCCTCTCCCTAATACCCTTATTGTCAATATTGGTGACATGTTGCAGGTATGTACCTTCTATTTTCTTTCAGCACTTTGTGTTGTCGCCGATCTAGGATTTAAAATTTATGTGATTACTATAGTATTTATAAAGTTGGTTAATTACACTCTAGATTTGTCACCGTATTTCATTTTAGTCTTTAATGTTTGAGCCTGTTTGAGCACATATTACTCAATTAATTTCATGAAATACTTACTAGGGTGTGCTATTATCTACCAGCATAAGTATGAATAAATACCTTCATGAATGGACCATCACCTTAGCTACGAGTTCAATAGAACCTAGTAGCCTGGATTTTAATGTTGTATTTGTATTTTAAAAAATTATTTGAGATGGATAAATAATATATTCAGAACTTAGTAAGCAATAAAAAGTTTGTGATATATACAAACCCATAAACTAAAAATCATAAATCTACCTCTAAGTTTTAAATAACTCTCTATATATCCATCAAGGTTTGGACAAATGACATTTCATGATTCTTGACTCATTTTATGTAATTACTAGGTTATATAGTTGAGTTGAGCAATTAGGTTTTATAATTTTAAGTTGCACGGACTTTTTCTATCATAAAATAATGTATTAAAAAAATGAAAATTTTCATCTTATATGGTATAATTTATTGGACTGCCGTTTTAACTTGTATAGTCTTTTTTTAATCATAATGTACATTCCGGAAATTAATTAATAAATAAGTAAGAATACGATGAGATCTAGTATTACCAACCATGACCTCATTAATTAATCTATTCATCATTGATTAATTTAGTGGACTGACATTTCAACATATACTATACAGTCTTTTATTATTATTTTTAATATAAGAAGGAAAACCTGCCTCTGTTATTCTTTGAGTGCACACAGGGTAAAACCTCCGCTCCCATGTAATACAGTCTTTTATTATCATATAGTTTTCCTTAGAAGAGTTTCACCGACTATGATAACATTAATTAAATCCTTTTCTCATTATAGTACAATTTAGTGAACTGACAATTTAACTTATACTAGAGTGTTTTGTATCATATAGTAAAGTAATATTTTCCTAAAAATTATTGAGAAAAGAGAGTCTTACCAACCACTCTAGCTTGTCAATTTTTTATTGAGTTAAGGGTCAGAATTTACATTAGCTAGTGACCATAAAGTACATTTTTTGGTTTATAGCAAATGTAATTTATAACCCAGCACTAGGTTTTCACACAATATAAAAAAAATACTCCCTCCATTTTTTTTAGTCCTATATATAATAATAGATTTTGAATCTCCTCGACTTTTTCGTGTGTCCACTTCTTTATATTTTGAACCATTTAACAAAATTTTTGACTTTGTTATTGCTATCTGCGCGCGTAAAACATGAACTCTTATTAAGTTGTGTTTGGGCTTTGGTGAAATTGCAGGCAATGAGTGATGATAGATATATGAGTGTGAAGCATAGAGTGAAGGTGAATAAACACAAGGAGAGAATATCAATTGGTTATTTTGTGTTCCCTGATGAAGATACTATCATTCACAGCACAAAGTACAACCCTTTCAGCTACGCAGATTTTCGAGCACAAGTTCAACATGATTTGAAAACACTAGGCCTCAAGACTGGTCTTGAAAAATTTAAATTTAGTTAAGTATCTTTATTTTGATAGGAAAAAAAAATAAAAAATTGGTGAAACAAATTAATTAGTTCCCTCAGCATCTTTAGTTGACTGTAATTTGTACAAGGTACTAATTAAACTTTGGTTCAATTTTTTTTCTAGTTTATTCCTTCCCTATTATGAAGAAATGATAGGCGGTAGATTACTCTCTTTAATTTTATTTTCGATGTCTCTGTGTTATATTCTTTTCTTTTTAATTTGTTTGAAAGAAGTAATAATATTTTTACATGTTTAGTATTTATTTGACTTTAAACTTCTCGTTTGAACATGTCACTTCTCTAACACACTACCACAAGTTATAAGGAAATCTCGTTCTTTTTGAGATTTCATATCTATTCAATGGAGCAAGTCGACTAAGATTTACTCTTTTCGTTTCAATTTGTTGGTCTGACTTAGATTTGACACATAGTTTAAGAATATAAATGAGTAAGACTTTTGAATTTTATACTCTTAAATATATCATCTGAAATATTGAAATTATAAAATTGCCAAAACTAAAGAAACATTTTGTGATTGTTGGCAACGCTTATAACAAGAAAAAAGCGAGATGAAAACTAAAAATATTAGGTATGATAATTATCTCTTCAATTCTTAAAACTGATATACACTTTAAAATAAATAAAACTATTTCTGTAATATTTGAAAAAGTAGATTATTTATGTAGTTAAATTTTAAAAACTGTCTTTACCACGTAATTTTCCCAAAACTTGTTATTGGGCACAGAAGGCCTATTTTAACCATAATTCTGTAAAGCAGCAAAGATTGCATCCTAAAGTTCAATTTTTTCAATTCAAACTCTAGAACATTATCGTGAAGTTTCATTTTTTTTATTTCAAACTTTAGGACAATATATTCTAAAGTATTATTCTAAATAAGAGAGGTTAGTATAATATATAAAGCACCAGGAATAGGTAAGTATTACAAAATAAAATTTGAGGTAATTAAATTCCTGTAATTATCTCTTTAATTTTATTTTTTTTGTTATAGTGACTCTGTGTGAAAATCCTAAGTATAATTTGAATAACTTTATTAATATAAAATAAATGCAAAATAACTTTTGTAGACAGCTTGTTATAATTAGGTAAAAGTTAATCTAAATATTTAATTGGGTGCTAATACAACTAAATAAATAAAGTGCAAATATTTTACGTAACTTAGCATGAGACATTGTCAGAAATCATTGTACGGCAAAGCCATGCAAACTGAGCTTTTAGGTTGTACACTTTCCTCTTGCACTCGAACAAGTTGAAAAAAACATCACTGTTCTAATCAAAAAACATAGTAATAAAAGTTTTCTTTGGGAAATGTGGTAGAATTAGGGCGGTTCGTGGTTTGGTTTGGATCGGTTATTGGTTAAAATCAAATCAAATCAATTTAATCGGTTTTTAAATTTTTAAAACCAAACCAAACCAATGAAAAAAAATAACCGTCGGTTTGGTTATTATCGGTTTTTTCGGTTTGATTCAGCTTTTCTGATTTTTTCAGTTTGAAAGTAATAAATTTTTTGAAGACATACGTATCTCGATAGACACAAACACTTAGTACATTAACAATCCACAGGAAAGCTATTGCGGGTTCAATTAAGCAATACTAGAGTTATTATTACATGAACAAAGTGATTCAATTAAGAGAAAGTGAGACTATCTTATGTGAGGTAGGGTAAGTAAAGACTAAAGTAATGGATTTTGATGGATTTGGACTTAGGGTTGTAATAATTGGGCTAAAATTTAAGTGTTGGCTTGAGAAAATGGTAAAGTTAAAAACTTAAGTTAATTAAAATTTAACAAAATATTTATATTTTATTTATGAATAATATAAAAATAATTATAAAATTTATATATCTAATTTCTCGGTTCGATTTGGTTATTTTTGCGGTTTTTTTTAGTAAAACCAAAACCAAACCAAATAGTATCGGTTTTCAAAATTTAAAACCAAACCTAACCAAACCAAATATCGATTTTTTAAAATGGTTTAGTTCGGATTGCAGTTCGGTTTGATTTTTTAACCATAACCATGAATAGCCCTAGGTAGAATGATACTTTCTAACCGTCTCATTTCACGTGGCACTTTTTTATTTAGCACGGTGTTTAAGAAAAAAAAAACGTTTAAAACTTGTGATTAAAATAATTATTGGATATTTATGTGGTAGTATATCATTTCATTAAAGGTAAAAGAAAAGTTTTCAAGTTACATTGTTTCTAATTATATTAAAGTGACATTTTTTTAAAACTGACTAAAAAGAAAAAGATGTCACATAAAATAAGACGGAATGAGTAAAGCTTTAATTAGAGATTTTGAATTTTAGTACCCTAAATGAAATTCCGTTAATAGTAAAACTTTCTAGAGTTAATATTTTACCATGTGAATTTGAATTAGTGGTTTCTATCAATATTGGATTTGAATAGATAGTATGAATCTATATCTTCAAGATTTGTGTGTCGCATTGGCGTTGGGTGTCCACGAGACACAATCAAAGCGAGTTATAGTGTATAGTTTTCAGTTGAAACCAAATTCATGTGAGATATATGAAAAATATGAATCATTCTTTTTTTTAATATAAAGTTTCTCCCTTATTCATATAATTCCATATTATAAAAATGTAACTTTATTTCAAGTAAAATAAATCAATTCAAGAATGTATTTGCAATTTTTTTTCTTTTGGCAACAATGGATTCAACATTACTACAATTTCCCCTACCGCTTTGCATATATAGCACTTTCAGTACGAACAGCCTAACAAAATTCCCAATAAATTTGAATTAATACAATTATTATCTTAATTATATGTATATAATTAATGTATGTGTAAATAATTGCAGCTAAGTAGGTGAAATCTTTTTAACTGTCTAGCTAAAAGTAGTAAGATCTCTATAACAAAAGTAGCACTACCACTTTTTCCATAGATTTTCTAACGGAGAAAGGATAAATTTGTCCTTATATATTCTAACTTCTAAGTAGGCGTTTGGACATGAGATCTCATCTCGTGATTTTAAAACACGAGACACACGAATTTTGAAGGTCATAATGAAATAGACTTTAATTTTTAACCTGTTCAAATTTCTCTATTGACGAATTTTGAACCTCAAATTGAGAATTTGTTTTTGAGTTTGTGTGGATGACTTGAATTTAAATTGTTTGGAGAATATTCTTGAGGTATTTATGAATTGAATCCGAAGAAAAACAAGTTGAGAATTTAAACATCTGCCTAATTGAATTTTTTTAAAAAAATACTCCCTCCGTTTCAAAATAATTGAATTGTTGAGGTGTTTCACACCCTTTAAGAAAAGATGATTAAGACATATATTAGACATGTTTTTTCATTTTTACCCTTATTATTATTATCAAATTTATGATTAAACAACTAAACATTAATTATATAACTAATTCCAATACTAATTAATGAAGGGTAAAATTGGAAGAATATTATAAAAATAGTCTTGAAGATTGAACTATTCAATTAATTTGAAAAATGAAAAATGTTTCAACAATTCAATTATTTTGAAACGGGGGAGTAAGAAAAATTCATCTAAGCAATAATTAATAGTACTAACTTCACTATGAAGTGGGGGCCCATAAAATAATTGAAAAGGACCTCACATACTTCCCTAAGTTGCCTTAATTATGTGAGACAAAATATTCCCCCGTACTTGTTACATCTATTTGATTCTATTACTACTATTATAATGAATTAATGTAAACGTGCATCACTATGGCATTAAAAAGATATATTATTCGTCTCAAATTAATTTTTTTGATATTTTTTTTTATATTTCTTAAAAATTATAGAGGCTTGAAATATTTTTCTCTTCACCAATATTTAAATAATAATAATATGATTTATAATTGAAGTGTTTACGATAAATAATAACTATCAAGGATAAAATTGAAATAAATAAATAATTTTGCCTTGAATTTGTAAAACGACAAATACTTTCTTGATTTCACGTGGGTCATGTTGACTTAACACTCTCCTTAAAAAATATTTATTAAGAATTTTATTTACTAAATAATAACTATTAAAAATAAAATGAAAATAAATAAATAATATATTTCTGTCTTAATTTCTTAAAACGACAAATACTCCCTCTGTTTTATCATTTTACTTCATGGCTTATGTTGATTTGACACTCTCCTTAAAAATATTTATTAGAGATTTATTTTATTAAACTAACCTTATTGAGTATATTTTGAAAACCTAAATTTGACTATTATTTTCTCTAGTCAATTTTAAGTGAATCACTAAGGTTTGACACACTTTTTAAGAAATATATAAATATAATAAAATAACCAAAAATCTTTTGAACTTTATATTATTCCACTTATTTTGAACTACAAAAAAAAATTTCAACAATGCACTTAATATGGACTAGAGGGGGTAATCTTTTATATAGTTATTTAATAATGAGAAAAATATTGATAATCAATAATATTTTTTTCTTAATTTGTTATAATGGACAAATAATAATAATAATAATAATAATCTATTTTCAATGGAAGAGTCAATTTCAATGATACATATGAAGTAATTTGAAATACTTCCTTCGTTTTAAAATATAAATTTTTTTTAGATTGGAGACCTCCCATAAAATTATTCATTCCTAAAAAAATAAAAAATATTCTTGCTAACTTATTCTTAATTTCTAAAAAAATAATTATTGATTCTTAATTATATAAATATAGATAATTTTGAAAAAATAAATTCAATTACTTTCTAAAATGTTAAAATACTACTTATTTTAAAATAAAAATAATTAAAACATCAGTTAATGAAGAAAGTATTATTTTTCAAACTCACAATAGATAATTTGAGTATTACTCCATCCATCTGTCCAATAATAGTTGTCCACTGTTGATTTGGTACACCGTTTAAGAAACAATAAATAATAAGGGTAATTTTACTATATTATCCTTTGACTTTATTAAATTTAATGTTTTGAGAAATGTGTTATAAGATGATAAATAGTATTTATTAACAAGGGTAAAATAGATACAAAAGATAAATTATCTCTTGATTTTTTTAAATTGAACAAGTATTGTTAGATAATTATTTTTAGTATAATGGACAATCATTATTGAACGGAGGGACTATTTTTAAAGTTTCTGACAAAAAATTTGAGATGAATAGCTTTATTTATTGGAGGCATATTCAACTTTTCCAAGAATTTCTAATACTCCAATGATTCATTATTAGTTGAGGTTCAATTTCCAAGGAATTTAAGTACACAATTTTCAATAAAAATCTCACATGGTTTTCATTCCCCCTACAAGCTAGAGGAACATTCTCGAGATATTCAGTGTTTATTTTTATTCATTATCCTAACAAGCAAAATGTGACTAAGTAAAATTTGAAGAAAAAAAAATATATAATTTCAATTTATATTCATAATTAAATATAATATTTTTTTTTTGATATATTTGAAGAGCCTAATAATAATTAAGGCCTATTGATTAGTAGTACAATATCTATGACATATACTTTCTTCGATAGTATTCACTTGTTCAAACTTCAAAATATAATTTGAGAAGTCGTAATTTTTACTCAAATATTTACAAGATGCCATTAAAACTAAAGAATATCAAGCATATTTCACTTAAATTAGAAATGATCATAACAAGTTTGTGACCTTTGATTTTCAAATAATATTATAACGGGAGAAATAGAACTTTTAGTTCATTTTTAATTAATTATATGTATTTTTGATGCATTCGAATAGAAAATACGTTACTATAAAATTATAGTTATCATTAAATATCAAAATACAAAAATTTGACGTAATACATAAACAATTAAGTGCTAAAAATAATTAATGTGGTTGGTAAATTTGCGGATAAAGTAAAAAGATCAAAAGTAAACAATTCAATTAATTGAAAATTTAATGTGATTTAGCCAAATACAGTAGACTAAATCAAAATTTATACCAAATGTAGTCATTAAAACTAGCGTAGGTTATATGATTGGCATTTTCAATGAGATCTAGCACTACTATTATTAACTCTTTCTAATTATTGCTCTTCAAATTATTTGTCCTATTATTTTTTTTACACGTTTTTGAAAATAGAATAAAAAGGTTTTGACTATTTTAATGATATCTTTTTCTTGGATATTTACTACATTATGCTTTTGTTTGACCATAGATTTAAAATTTAAAATTTAAAATTTAAAAATTTGAGTTTTCAAAGATATAAATTTGAAACTTGAAATTATATTTGTGCATACATTTTACTTAAAAATAATATGAAATTTTGTGAGTGAAAGTCATGAAAATCCAAAAATGGAGGGAATATGAAAATATTTGAATATTAAATTTTTTAGAATATGATGAAAATTTCATAAACAACTAGATATTTGAAGATAATTTTTTTAGAATCTAACCCAAAATTTATGCTGGATACATGCTAAACAATTACTATTATGGCTAGAAATTATATTTGTACATACATTTTACTTGAAAATACACGCTAGTTATGTACCACATAATTGAATTGTACTTCAAAAACAATTACTATTATGGCTAAAAATAGAAAAAAAAAAAAAATTATTCTACATTTATTAAATAAAAAATTATTTGAGATGACTATTTTTAAAAATAAGAAGAGCATAGTAGAATAGAATTAATGTGGATATGTCTAAAGCCTATATTATCTACAGCAAAATAAACTTATCAAAATATAAACATAAAATTCACTTTTTTCTTAACTATTTCAATTTTTTTTTTTAAAATAATATTATAATAAGTATTATCATCTCCATTTAAACTAAAACAACAATTATTTCGGATCAAGGAAATAATTTTTTGTCAAATTATTATTAAAACTTTATTAAACAAAATAATAATTAAGAAATTTTACAAAATTAAAATATAATTTAGAAAAACAATGCACTACCAAGCTGCTCCACGTCCCTTCAATTGTTTCACATTCCACAGAAAAATTGTTGATAATTTCTATCTAATTTTTTAATGTGATTAACAATTTTATCATTTCTTCGTGCTCTGAAATTTCGGACAACACTTTCCTTCTTAATAGATCTTACAAACTCGTGCAAAAATAAAGTTAAAATTTGTAATTATGAGTTTTAAATCATTATTTTATTATTTATTTTGTAATTGATAATATCTTCAATATATATATGAATGAAATTTTAATATTAATATAAGTTCCACGCCAATTATTGAATTTCCCTAAATTCATAATTATTATTGCAGCTCTACTTCTAGCACACAAGATACGCACCAAAAATTATTAAATTTCCGTTAAATTCATAACCATCACTACGACTCTGCTTTGAACAATGCGAATACAAATTAATAACACAACAAATTAGTTTGATGAAAGTATATATGGTACAATATATAATTTCTCTTTTGGGATATACAACAAAAATGAAGGTTCTGCATGTTAATTCCTTTCAAATATATAAATCAGGGAGAAAACCGGAAGAACAAAACAGAGAGTACTTAATATTTTTTCCCTTTTGCGAACAATTTAGTAAGAGAGAGACAAAATGTAACCCGACAAATTCGCGATTGAATTAAAACCATTAGATACAGGTTTTTTTTTTTTTTTTTGTATATATATAGATATAAATCTCTACTAAATGTAGAAAACTGATAGTGTAACTGTTAAACCCCATTCACTCCTCTATCGCTTTCAAAGGAAGTTTTACTCTTCAATGGCGGCCGAACCTGAACGAGTTTTCAGGAAAAGAACGCACAAAGTTGACAGAAGAATACATCGGAAATTGGGTGTTGATCAAAAAGTTGAGGTAAAATAATGCTCTGTTTTCAGTTTTTTTTTTTTTTGATTTTTCGATTTTTGATTTATTTCTGTTTTGGTTTTGAATTGATCTAAGCATCTGAATTTTGTTTTTTCAGTTCAGATATGATTTCTCATTTGTTGGAAATGAAAGATTAATCAGTAAAAACAATGGTTCTAATCAACATTTTTGTTAATTTGAAGCAAATGATGTTTGATTCTTTGAATTTTAATAAATGTTTTATGTATATATGGTGTATAAAATGTGGGCAGATGGAATTTTGGGACTTGGGTTTTGGGTTTTGATTTTTAGGTTTCATTGGTTATAACGTTTTGTTAAAAATTGCTTCTTTAAGTTGATTTTGATTTACCCACATTGGTGTTTTATCTATTTTTTTTTCTTTTTTGATGTACATTTGTATAACAGTGGATAACAGCTTGTTGAAAGTGGGATTTTTTTTTTTTGGTTTAATGTTTCATTGATTAGATAGAACTAGTCAAGGAGTTCAATTTTTTGGGGTTTCATTGTGTATACAAAGTTCAATTGCCTCTTTTTCACTGTTGTTTAGTCTAGGGTCTTTCGGTCTCAGACCTCACTTGCGGGATTACAATGAGTTTTTTGTTGTTGTTGTTGGTGATTGTGCATACAACGTTTAATCTCAGCATCAATGCTATTTCCCTTTTAATTGTTAGTACAAAAAGGCAAATGGTTTGTTTTGGGTGTTTTGAAGGCTGTAAAGTGTATGTGATGGGTCAAGATTGTTTTCAGGGCCTTAACCTTTTCACCTCTTTAATTACTGCAATGTGATTTATGCAGGTGAAGAGTGTTGAAGATGGATTTTTGGGTTCGTGGCATTTGGGTACTGTGGTTAGTTGTAGTGATTTGATTCGTGAAGTTGAATATCATTATATATTGTCAGAAAGGGGTTCTGGCAAGTTGGTAGAGATTATAAACGTCTCTCCAATAATTGATGGGGTAGTAGTACCTGTTGATGAACAGCCAGTTGATCAATTTGGTATGATTAGGCCTTCTCCACCACCATGTGAACTTGGCAGCTGGCCTTTTGGTCAGTGTGTCGATTGCTTCTTTCAAGATGCGTGGTGGGAAGGAGTGATATTTGACCGTGAGGAAGGTCATGAGAAGAGAAAGGTTTTCTTCCCAGAATTGGGTGATGAAATGAAGACGAAAGTGGAGAAGCTGCGTATTAGTCGAGACTGGGATGAGGCTACAGAAGAGTGGAAGCCTCGGGGTTCCTGGATTTTCCTCGAAGTCATTGAGGAGGTTGAGAAGCTAAGCCCACTCTTAGTCTCGGTGAAACAAATTTGGTATGAAGTGCAGCTCAAGGATGATTTTGATGAACATCTCAAGCAGTGGACGTCTTCTTTGAAAGATATTTGGAGTAAACTGGTGAAGGAAGTTGTGCATGATAATATCAAGTTAACTGTCAAGCATTTTCTTTCCGAACTGAACTCCTCACGGGTCTTTGGAGAGGGAGGTCAAGTGCTCGAATTCTCAGAACTTACCGTTGAAGCTGAACTGAACCCTGAAACGTATTTTGATAACTCAACTGCACCCTTTACTGAAGCCGCTTGTACATTAGATAGTGCGGCCACACTGCCTGTGGATCAGGATGTTTCTGATCTTCAAGCTGTAGAAAAGCAATTAGTTTCAGAGGAGTTTGCACCTGCCACAGAGGAAGTTCAATTGAGTGGTAATGATAATTGTAGTTCATTTCCTCCTAGCCAAAAAGAAGATTCTTCTGTTTCACCTCATGATTTCTATGTTTCTGATCTTCAACCTGTAGAAAAGCAATTTGTTTCAGAGGAGTTTGCACCTGCCACAGAGGAGGTTCAGTTGAGTGGTAATGATAATTTTAGTTCATTTCCTCCTTGCCAAAAAGAAGAATCGTCTGTTTCACCTCATGATTTCTATGTTTCTGATCTTCAACCTGTAGAAAATCAATTTGTTTCGGAAGAGTTTGCACCTGCCACAGAGGAAGTTCAATTGAGTGGTAGTGATAATTGTAGTTCATTTCCTCCTAGCCAAAAAGAAGATTTGTCATTTCCTCCTAGACAAAAAGAAGATTTGTCTGTATCACCTCATGATTTCTATGTCTTACTTCTGCCTATTGATGACATTGCAGGTATTTTGTCCAGTACCACTAGTGAACCACCGACTTTGGTGAATTCTAAGCCTCGCAGGGGGAGACCTCGAAAAAGGCAGAAGAAACTCAAGGGACAGACCCAGGTTGGTGACCCTGACTCTTGCCGAGAAGCAAAGGAGAAAATATTCGAGGATGTTTCCCATCTTCAACAGCCTGTGGATCAGGATGTTTCCAATCTCCAACAGCCTATGGATCAGGATATTTCCGATCTTCAACCTGTAGAAAAGCAATTTGTCTCAGAGGAGTCTGCACCTGCCACAGAAGATGTTCAATTGAGTGGTAATTATAATTGTAGTTCATTTCCTCCTAGCCAAAAAGAAAATTCGTCTGTATCACCACATTACTTCTGCCTATTGATGACATTGCAGGTATTTTTTCCAGTACCAAGAGTGAACCACCGACTTCTGCAAATTCTAATCCTCGCAGGGGGAGAACAAGGAAGAAGAAATTCAAGGGACAGACCCGGGTTGGTGAACCTGACTCTTGCAGAGAAGCGTACTCGACAAGAACAATTAAGGAGAAGAAATTCGAGGATGCTTCCCACCTTCAACTGTCTATGGAACAGGATGATTCCCAGCCAATGGATCAGGATGTTTTCCTTCTTCGACAGCCTACTGATCAGGATGTTTCCCATCTTCCATCAGTTGAAAAGCAAATTGTTTCGGAGAATTCTGCACGATCCATGGAGGATGTTCAATTGAGTGGTAATGATGATTTTGGTTCAATTCCTCCTAGCCAAAAAGAAGATTCATCTGTATTACCACACGATTTCCCTGTTTTACCTCCGTCTAGTGATGACATTGCTGGTATTTTGTCCAATACCAAGAGTCAGCCACTGACTATTGCGAATTCTAAGGCTTGCAGAGGGAGACCTCGTACAAAGAGGAAGGAATTTGAGTGGCAGATCGTGGTTGATGAACCTGACTCTTGCCCAGAAGCAACCACAACAGAAACATTTAAGAAGCCGTCTAGTGATGACACTGCAGGTATTTTGTCTGGTACCAAGTCACAGACTTTGGAGAATTCTAAGCCTCGCAGAGGGAGACCTCCTAAAAAGAAGAAGAAAATTGAGGGGCAGACACTGGTTGGTGAACCTGACTCTTGTTCAGAAGCAACCCTGATAAAAGCATTTAAGAAGCCTTTGTCCAATAGCAAGTGTGTGACTTCTAAGAGTCGCAGGGGAAGACTTGCTACAAGGAAGAAGAAATTTGATTGGCAGTCACTGGCCGGTATACCTGACTCTTGCCTAAAAGAAATAACTAAGTGTATGCCATCTATGTCCTCCATAAAAAAATTTAAGAAGCATCTGTTACGTACGGGCTGGAAATTTGAACTCAAAATGGAGAGTGGTAAGACTAAGAAAAATTATATTGCTCCAAATGGAACAGTATGTGCATCAATTATTGAAGTTTGCCAGGTGTTGGAAGAGTCAAAAATTTGTGAGGTGGTTCCCCCAGTTGAACAAAGTAGTTTACATGGTGACACTGATAACTCCACCCAGTCTACTTGCATGGAAAGACCAACATGCAGCAAGGTGCCTGAGTTGCATAAAGAAACAATTATTGAGACTGAAGAGATAAGTATTGAGCCTGGAGAAACAAGAATCAAGCATGAAGATACAATTATTGAGACTGAAGAAATAAGTATTGAGCCTGGAGAAACAAGAATTGAGCATGAAGATACAATTATTGAGCTTGAAGAAACAAGAATTGAGCTTGAAATCTGCCGCCAAGCTGTAATTGACTATTGCTTACCGAAATCTCAAGACACTTCTGCCTATCAGAAGTCCTATAGACATGGGGTGAAGATAGGGGATACAACCCAAAAGGCTAAGAAATACCTGGTTGCAAATGGATGGAAATTACTTTCTGTTGGGAAGAATGACAAGAGATTCCATTACCGTTCTCCAGAAGGAAAAACTTTTCTGTCTTTTCGAAAAGCTTGCAAATGGTGTAAGAAAAAATGGGAAGCTGAAAGCCAATTACCAGAACAAGTGTCTTCTCCATCAACGGCAACAAAAAACTCATGTGAGAGGTCACCAGTGGACACGCCTTTGATCTCCCTTTTCAGAGAATCAAGAAAGAAGAGGAAGCATGTGGATGTAAAATCCAGGCCTTCTCTCAAGAAAGGAGATGGTGATATGCGATCAAGTAAAAGAGCTCGAAAGGTGGCTCCTTCTTCCTCTAATCAAATACCTCGAACAGTTTTATCTTGGTTGATTGACAATAATGTGGTACTGCCACGTGCTAAGGTAAAATATTGTGAAAAGAAGAATGGTAATCCAATGGCAGAAGGGCGGATAACTCGTGAAGGAATCAAATGCAATTGCTGCCAAAAAATATTTGGTCTTCGTAACTTTGAAGCTCATGCTGGGAGCAGCTGTAATAGACCTTCAGCAAATATATATTTGGAGGATGGAAGGTCTTTTCTTGAGTGTCAAATGCAGATGAAACACAAACATAGTATAGAAAACAAAGAGGGTAGTCATTTTACCGAAAATGACTATATATGTTCTGTGTGTCATTATGGCGGTGACTTAATACTCTGTGATGGATGCCCTTCTTCATTTCATCCTGATTGCCTTGGGATTAAGGTATCTCTTTCATACTGTTATATTGTATTTCTTTTTCTTAATCGTCAATCAAAAAGCTAATTACTTTATTTTGCAATTCTTTAAACAGGAGGTTCCAGATGGTGACTGGTTTTGCCCATCATGCTGTTGTAAAGTGTGTGGTGAGAGCAGATTTGATAAAAACAGAAAACAATTTACAGATAACACCCTTCTCATTTGTTGTCAGTGTAATCATAAGTGTGAGTACCTATTTGATCTTTCTCATATGTTCCAACATTATTTTGTAATCTTTCCAGTATAATCCCAACGTTTTTGAGCTCATCTTTACTGATTAATACATGATTCCATGCAGATCATGCTCAATGCGTTAGAAACAACGGTCTTGAAAAACTGGATGATTTTCCTGTAGGAAATTGGTTGTGTAACAGAAGTTGTAAGCTGGTAATTGAAGCATGCTTTCCTTACAAGGCATTTTTTAGTTGTTGAGAAGTTTATAGAATGCAGTTCTAGGAAACCGTGCAATGAAATGAATGCTATATTTGATTGTGAAACATAGTGATAACATGCTTAACTAGTGCCTTTTACATTTTCAGTGGGCTTTTTACTCTGAGAGATATTTTATCAGAGACAATTTTTAATTTTTTTTTCAGATATGTTTGGGTATGCGTCAGCTCCTGAAGAAATCGGTTATAGTGGGTAATGATAACCTCACCTGGAAACTGTTGAAATATACAGAACCTGATGATGATGAGTCCAGTGTGGAGAACTATAGCCGACTTTGTGTCGCTTTGAATGTGATGCACGACAGCTTTGAACCGGTCAAAGAACGTCTCACTGGGAGAGACATCGCAGAAGATGTCATATTCAGTAGATGGTAAGATTCAGAGTTTCAAGAGGAGTCAGTCTAGTATTCTGATGTTATCTATTCAGCACCATCTTAATGCTCTACTTTTAATTTTAATCGTTTACTTATAAAAAGGCCCACATATTTGGGTTCAACTTCATAATTGCCTTTATTAAAAAATGGAAGGGCATTAATTATTTCAACTAAAGACGAACAAAATCTGAAATTGCAGGTCCGAACTGAACCGATTAAATTTCCAAGGCTTCAACACCGTATTGTTGGAAAGAAATGACGAACTCATTTCAGTAGCGACCGTAAGGTACTCTCAGGTTTTATATTCTCAGGACGAACTACCACTAGTTTTGTTTTCCTTGTTAACTTCTCCATGGTCTAAAAGTGATAAACAAATTTTTTACATTAATTATATTCTTTTATTGTCATTTCAAAGGGTTTATGGAGAAAAGGTGGCAGAGATCCCACTTGTCGCAACACAATTTCAGCACCGCCGACTTGGAATGTGTCGCATTTTATATAATGAGCTTGAAAAGGTATGCATCTCTTCTTCAGTTCAGTTTTGCAGGGTTGAGGTGTACAAAAGGAACAGGTTTACTAGAGGCCCCAAGTATATTCTTTCTGATGCAGGGACGTTTACGAAAGCTTGGCTGTGGATTCAAGATTTTTAGGTGTATTTAGGCTGGTGACAATGGTCAGCGATCCCAATGAGGGGTTGTTGATGTACATTCTGTAGGAAAAGATTTTCTGGTATTTGGAAATATTCGTTATCTCATGGTAGTAACAATCGCAAGGTTTCATGTTCAACATAGTGAACTAGTGATCTTGTGCAGGCAGATGATCGTTTTGAATGTTTAATCATATTATCCAAATATACTTATTAACTGTTTCTTCTTTTGTTTCATTGAGTGTTATGTTTTTTTCTGTCTAGATACTCGCGGGATTAGGAGTTGAGAGGCTAGTTTTGCCAGCTGTCCCTGGTGTCCTAAACACATGGACCACTAAATTTGGTTTCTCAGTGGTGGAACAATCAGAGAGAGCAAACTTCTTGGATTACACTTTCCTGGACTTCCAGGGTACTATAATGTGCCAGAAGATCCTTGAAAAGACCCCTGCAAAAGCCCAGCAAACACATGTCGACAATACAAACAGCAAAGACAATGTTAAATCGGATGACAACGTTGCTGTTTCCGAGGTGTTTCAACCGACACAAGTTGAGGGTTGTGCAACTGTGGACCAAGGACATGTGGGGTATGTTTCCTCTCTTTTTTGTTCCGCTTTGAAAGGGTTGAAGAAGAGACTAATCAGAGTGCTATAAGGTTCACATCCACGACAAATAGAAATTACTGTAACAAGAATCATTATATGTACTTTTTTTGAAACTAATCGTATGGATCAGCATTCAAAATCACTCGTATGGAAATCAATGATATGAACAACAATAAATCAAGTAGACTCAATAACTGTGTGGCATTATTATCAACGGAGGAGCTATCACACTAGATCTATCTCAAATAATCATTTACTACATTCATACATAAGGACAGCTGAGCCCAGTGCACTAACCTCCCGCTGTGCGCGGGATCTGGGGAAAGGCCGGACCACATTACATAGGTATTTTATAGGTTTTCTTCTAGCATGTACCTAGTCTATTACATGCACTTAATTCAATTCCGGATATTCTTTTATCTTTCCTAGTTCATGAACAACTTTCATCTTCTCTAGTTCATGAGCAAACTAAAACAATATATCTATCATAATTAATTTCCTATACATACATGAAAATAAAAATCTCTTTCCAACACAAGGTTCATTCCTATACATACTCAGAAAATGTCATTCCATAGTAATAAATTTCTTAGTTATTTGATCCTTGTCATAATTAACATCATTTGTTATTTTTAACAGGTTAACCAACAAGCTCGATCGACCTTAGCAGCCTACCTTGCCAGTGATCATCGCAATGATAGTGGCCTGGTAAAATGCTACAAGCTGAGATGGATAAATCGTCGTGTATAATTAAGCTTATTTCAGAAGGGGCAATACTCAACAGTGAGCTGGCGATTTCTTGAGGAAAAAAGGTTGAACCAGCAGAGGAGCTGTGAGTATCTATCTCTTACAGGATAGTTGTTTAAAAAACCTGGATATTTGTGCTCAGGTTTAATAGGAGTATTTAGTTTCCCTCCTTTAAAAAAAAGGAGGGAATTTATCAAGACTGTTATATATGTTAAAGCTGATTAGATTATTTCAAATTGGCCTCAGCAGCTTTTGTATGGTTTTGTTTTGTTTCTGATAGTGTAATACATAGAGCCAGATCTTCATTGGCTTCCATTTATGTTGTTTTGATTAGAACAGGGCTCATTTCTTGACTGCTAATACTAAATTCAAAAGTATTGCTGAGATGCAAGTTATATCCAAGGAGGTTTTGAAATGCAGGGTAAGATTACGTACAATGGACTGTCCTTCCACGGACATGTGCATAGCGCGAGCTTAGTGCACTGTGCTGCCTTTTTTAATCTAGAATATAAGTTCTAGTAGTGAAAGTTAATTGTATTAGTTCACTAACCTTGTCAATTATATTAGAGGACCAGGAGAAACAATTTGCAGGCTCCGTTCTTCCTCATTGTGAATCCTGACTCTGAATCCCGTTCTTCCTTTTTGAGATGCATGATTCGCACGAATTTTGTATCTATCAATTCGATCAAATAGTCTGAGCAATTGTCACCGTTTATAGATATTGAAATGAACACCTTTCCATTCTTCCTCATTCTAGATCCTGATTCTGGATTCTCCCATCACGTTTTTCCTTTTTGAGATGCATAGTAGCAAGCAATTTGCAGGGGAGAGTTTTCTTATCTATCAATTTGATCAAATAGACTGAGCAATTGTTTCGCATTCTTTCTCCGTTCTTCCTCATCTGACTCTGAATCCTGGATTCTCCAATCCCATTATTCCTTTTGGAGATGCATAGTAGAAAACAATATGCAAGGGAAAGTTTTCATATCTATCGATTCGATCCAATAGACTTAGCAATTGTCACCGTTTAAAGATATTGCAACGAACAACGTCCCATTCTCCCTCCGTTCTTCCTCATTCTAGATCCTGACTGGATTCTCCTCTCCGTACTTCCTTTTTGAGATGCATAGTAGCAAGCAATTTGCAAGGGAGGGTTTCATATCAATCAATTTGATCAAGCAATTATCACCGTTTATAGATATTGAAATAAACGCCTTCCCGTTCTTTCTCCGTTCTCCCTCATCTAACTCTGAATCCTGGATAGCAATTTGCTTGGCGTACACTCCCCTTCGTTTCAACTTCATCTAACTCTGAATCCTGGATAGCAATTTGCTTGGCGTACACTCCCCTTCGTTTCAACTTCAAAAATCGCAAATTTTCAAGTTTCAACTCCATAATCTCCGAGCTTTACAACATATAAAAGGACAAAAAATGAGAGATCTGGCTAACCCGTGACACTCTGCTCCATTGCTTCTCAGTTATCCAGAGGCAACATTACCCTCTTTCTGGTTTAGCCTTTAACTAGACAATAACTGCCTTTAACTAGACAATAACAGGAACGCCAAACGTCTCTGTCAACTAGGGCAAACACCAATGAAGGTTTCTTTTGAGTTTTTTTGACTTTTTACACTATCAAGAAAAAGTTACTGTATTTCCAACTTGCTTTAAGTAAAATATACACTAGTACTTGTACCAAATAAATTTATTTTTCGAAAACGTGCAAATTCAAAATTTCCAGCTAATATGATGATTGATGAGTCCTCCAAAAAATATCTTCTTCTTTTTTTTTTCGTAAAAAAATAATAATCAAAATAGCTTGAAAATTGAAGTATTTTCAAGTCAAATACATCTTCAAACATAAATTTGACTACTGTATACACTTTTTCAATCTCTTTTCAAATATTACTGTTTTTAAAAAATATTGCATTTTTTATGTCCAAAAGCTTACTAGACGTCTTAGGGTAAGCAGTTTACATAATCATGGGAAATAAGATGAATCTTCTAATTATACTTCTTTTGGTTATCTTTCATTTGATTAGGATATCAACACGATGATTATGTAATAAAGTGCTTATCATAAGACCAATATTTTCGACTTAAAAATGCAAGCATAATATTCAGATTCGGTTATTATCAAATTATTTAGTGACTTAATAGTTAATACTACTAAATAAAGATAGATAAATAGAAAGTCTAAATAGTATGCTTGCATATTTACATCCCTGGACTCGATCTAAGACCTCTAATTATAGGTGGAACAATCTCAATCATTTTACCACAACTCATACGGACATATAAAATTAGGTATGTGTTTATTTAAATACTAAGATAATTTATGTTACTTCTTAACTATGAGTTGAAAGATTCGACATGGAGATATACAATGTCAAATTAGGTATGATGTTCTGTGTTTGTTCCAGAAGTAAAGCAAAGAACATTTAACCATTCACAAGTTTCATTTTTTTGTCTTTTATTTTCTTTCCTCTTTTCTTTATTGGAATATGAAATTTGATTTACTGTAGCAAGAAACATAAATTCCTTTACTTATAATGAAGTTTGAACTATATGTATCAAACAAGATATGACCTCCCTCACATTACCCCTTCCCCACCCTTTACTTTCTTTTCATATATTTTAGGTTAGGTTTTTTGAAAAATAAGTTAATTTTTACTTATTATTTTATATTTAATAAGTTTATAAAAAAAATTATTTAATGAGTATTTTATATAATTTAAACAAATATTAAAGAATTGAAAGTGGTAGGTATAGGTGGAGTTAAGGCGAGAGGAGGGGAGGAGCGGGATCGCGAAGAGGCGGTGGTGGTGTAGGATCTGAACTCGGGATTAGTTGTTGTTGATGAAGAGGAAACAATCCGAGTAAAATATCACTTATAAAATCTGTGTTTCTATTTTCATCTCGAAAGCCATTTTAAAAAAATATTTTAAAATATTTTTTTTATTAACTAAACATAGAAATATATTTTTTTTTTGTGAAAAAAACGCCCTTAGCTTAGCTTCTCCTAGATATAACTCATCATAAATAACGATTTTTTCTTCGGATGGACACACACCTTCTCCTAGAGACAAAGTTAATGTGGTCCACATGTGCAAACAATTTTTTTCTGTGTCAATAAAAAATTACTCCCTCAGTTCAACAATATTTGTCCATTACTGACTTGACACACCCCGTAAGAAACAATAAATAGAAATGTGATTTTACCATATTATCCTTTGAATATAATAAATACAATGTATTGAAAAATGTAATAGGGAGATGACTATAATTAATGATAAGGGTAAATTAGGAACTAAGTGTAAAATTATCCATTGATTTCATAAAGTGAATAAGTATTGTTGGACATCCCAAAATAATATAATGGACAAGTATTGTTGGACAGAAGAAGTATTACTCTTTCCGTCTCAATCTATGTGCATGGTTTAAATAGGCATTAAATTAAAAAAAAAAAAATTAAAATTATGATCTAAAATAAATTTTTAGATATTTATGCGAGTTATTTTATCAAGGATAAGAGAAATTTTACATTAAAATATTTTAAATTATATAAAAAAAATATTCTTTTCTTGATAAACTAAGAAAAACTATAACACACAAATAATTAAAAATAAACACAAGTACATTTGTTTATATTTTGAGAAGTTAGATCTCTCGAGGCTACTAAATGACAAAGGTTTGTTCCAAATCCTTAACTTTTTTATTGATTAATTTCTGTCGTTAAATTAAGCATCAAAAGTTGTGAAGTCACTTTCCTGCCAAAACCTAGACAACCATCTTCAACTCAAATTTTGTATACAAATAAACATATTTCTAGTAAATTTATATGTATGTACTATCATAAATAATTGAATCTACATAAGATTGAAAGAGCTTATGCTGTCTTGTTTCATGATTCAATTATCTTGTTACAGTGAGCTAACTCCAAAAATTCAATGAAAATGCCTAATACTCCTCGGTCATTATATAGCCATGAGTTTTTTCTAAGACCTTGTACACACCGTCCATCTCCTTGTCTAATTATCTAATTTTTT
This sequence comes from Solanum appendiculatum, assembly GCA_018342035.1. NCBI lineage: Eukaryota > Viridiplantae > Streptophyta > Magnoliopsida > Solanales > Solanaceae > Solanum > Solanum appendiculatum. The sequence goes on along the minus strand of JAGDQO010001046.1, from coordinate 379,287 downwards.
TAACTTTAAACACATTAACTTAAAATTGTAAACTCTAATCATCATTGATCCAATATAGCTTAGGTGACTACAATGTGTAGCTTATGGTGCCTTCGAATTCGAGTATATAACATACAAATCTTAAATTACAGGTCCAGTATAGCTTAGGCCAATACAGTGTGTAGCTTTTGATGACTTTGAATTCAAGTATGCAATTTTCAAATTTTGAATCTGTCTCTATCTACCGCACGGAAACCAATTCAGCCATCTTCACATGCATACTGCAACAAAATATCTCTATTTCCCCATCACCCATAGGCCCATGTCTTAGTTCTTTCAAAACAGTACATTCACAAAGCGACGTTCTTTTTCTCTCTCTTTCTCACCCCTTTTTTTACTCTGTTCCTTTCTTCTCTCTATATATCTTTTTCACTTTATTAATACACGTTTTCTTCTCTTCCTAAACCCTTTTTAATTTCTCCCAAATGAAGCTTCTCTCTTCATTATCATCTTCTACATTATGCTTTCTTCTTCTGTTACAGTTTTATGTAGCTTCATCAGTTATATTATTAAGGAACCACCATAACAATAACAAAAATTACAATAACCCAAATCACAGAAACCCAATTCTTCAAGGGAATCAAACTTCATGTTCTCTGTTTATAGGTAGTTGGGTTTACGATGAAACTTACCCATTTTACCAATCAGCTTCTTGCCCCGCCGTCGATCCACAGTTCAACTGCCAACTCTACGGCCGACCCGATACTGAATACCTTAAATATCGATGGAAACCGGCGAATTGTGAGCTACCCAGGTGCTTGAAACTTGATTTTGTTTTTCTTCTTCAATGGAGTTTCGATTTTTGATTATTTTTTCTTTTTTTGCTTAATAGGTTTAATGGGCTTGAGTTTCTGTTGAAAATGAAAGGGAAAACAGTGATGTTTGTGGGTGATTCATTAGGCCGGGATCAATGGGAGTCGTTGATTTGTATGATTTCAGCTGATGTACCAAAAGCTCAAACACAGATGTCGAGGCTTTACCCTATTTCAACTTTCAAGTTCCTGGTATTCGCCTCGCTCTTGCTTTATTCTGTCGATTTCATTAATATTTTCATCAATGTGAATCAGATTTATGTTATGCATTGTGAGGATTTAAGACCAGTAATATGAACAAGCTCACACCTCGTGCCGGAGCTAAATTGTAGGAAGCAGGTTCAGCAGAATCCAATAATTTTGATTCAAACTCTAAGCGCGGAGCTAGAGTGTAGCTAATTGGCTTCGCCTCTGCTCACACACCACGAAATTTCGCATTGAAGTGCTAAAATTAGACATGGTGTGATTGTTGCAGGATTATGGAGTTGCTCTTTCATATTACAAAGCACCATATTTAGTGGACATAGACACTGTGCAAGGCAAAAGAGTGCTAAAATTGGATGATATAAGAGGAAATGCTAATGCTTGGCATGGTGTAGATATATTGTCTTTTAATACTGGTCATTGGTGGACTCACAAAGGCCCTCTCCAGGGGTATACTTTCCTTTCCCAACTTTCTTCATCATATAGATTTTTTCACTTTGGACTTCGATTTTTGTGAACTACTAAAACCACTTCCACAAATTGATATAGTCACATGAGTGCACTTTTAGGTCATGTTAGAAGTAGCGGCGGAGCTGACATTTTCACTAAGTGGTTTGAAATATTTCATCTACTATATATACATAAATATAATCCACTTCTATCCGGAGTAGAAGCTAATTATATGTAATAATATTAGGGGCAAAGCTATAGAATTAGGTACTGATTCAGGCACCCCGTGTGGGACTTCTCGGCGCGAATTCGGATTTAGTCGGGCTCCAAAAAAAAAAAGGGTATTGATTCAGGCGAAGTCAATAATTTTTACTTAGATCTTATATTTATATTAGAAAATTCATTAAATGTATAAATGAACATTTAATTATAAATTCAGTAACTAAAACGGGCTATGATTCGATGATAGATTTAGAACATATAAATTTTAAATTGTGGTTCCGCCTCTTAAATTTGAGATGAAAATGGTAAATATGCAGATGGGACAACGTAGAAGCAGGAGGGACAATGTATGAAGACATGGATCCACTAGTGGCAATGGAGAAAGGGCTAAGAACGTGGGCAAGATGGGTTGATGCCAATATTGACAGAAGCAGAACCAGACTCTTCTTTCAGGGCATTTCCCCTACGCACTACAAGTATGTTAACTCTTTCTCTAGCTTCTTTTTATCTTTTAAATCAACTTTCATATTATGCTATTCTATAATGATATTTTACTATAACAATCAAAATATATTCGAACAAATAATAAAAGCGAGCCATGAATAGAAATAAAATCAAGGTTTAAATTTTATAGATTCAAAGTTTTAGATTGTAATAATAGTCAATAGTGATTAATACCTAGATCTCGAATTTAACTTTTATACATAATTTGTGAATTAAAATTAATCAAATCGCTAAATAACCTTCTGGCTCCGCCTCTGGGGTGAGACTCGGGCTGTTCAGTAGATTTGTGAGGGTTATTAGTAGGAGCAGTCGTTTTTTTGAATTTCACTATTGGAACCATGCCGACCTTGTCCCCACCATCAGCTGTCATCGACTTATTAGATGCTTTTATATTCCAACTTGGACCTAACAACATTCAATTATTGTGTTTTTGCAGTAGTATTTTTGTATGAAATCTTTCAAAATCTTGATGACATTTTCCTATTAAAAATGATACTCCTTTACAGTTTGTGTGATTCCTTTTATTTAGAATAAATAATTAAATTTACACTTAATACTATTATTGAATTATCTAAACTATTTTAGACGTCCATAATAGAAAAAAGGTTGTAGGAGAGAAAATATTGTACTCCATCATGTATTATTAATTATTTTTTATTAATTATTCCGTCACTTGTCGGTCGGTGGCAAATAATTGAGAAACTCCACTTATATTTACTACGTATGAATAATTTATAACTTATTGCAATTTTTTTTTTGTTGGCAGCCCGAGTGAATGGAACGCGGGTGCATCAACAGGGAGTTGTTACGGGGAGACTAGCCCCGTAACAACCACCCCGATGATGAGCACGTCCCCGGGTCCAGACTTGGATCAATCAATTGTGATCCAAAAAGTAATAAGGGAAATGGACAACCCACCTTTCTTGCTAGACATAACATTGTTATCAACAATGAGGAAAGATGCACATCCATCCATTTACAGTGGTGATCTCAATTCTCAACAAAGAATTAACCCTAACAAACCTGATTGTAGCCATTGGTGTCTGCCTGGCTTGCCTGATACATGGAACCAACTATTTTTCACTGCCCTTTTCTACTAACTTATAACAGTGGCTAATAGAAGTAATTTTGAGTTTTTGCTAGCTTATTTGATGCAAATTCATTTTAGGAGACACAAAAATGTTCACACTAGTGCAGCTAATTAATTAAGATTAATGTTAAATGAGTTTACACTGAATCGGCATTGTAGATTTGTGCCGCTAATGAAAGATATTATTTGGTATTATTGGCTATTGTCTACCTTCAAATTCGTAGTACTTATTCTTCCGAATTTACTTCCATATGTTGCTTCATTTGCTTTGTTCGTCGTGTTATTTTGTTGTTATTTTTCCAATCAATCTTGTTTTGATTACTCTTCTGTTGACACAAGGTTTTATTGAAAACATTCTCTCTTATGTGTACATTCTACCCTCCCAGTAACTTAATCTTACGTGACATAAGGAACATGGTAGAGCTTGCTCTGATCGTTGTTACATCATATGGTAAATAATATCGATCTTCCATTCCATCAACTCTGTCCTGCAAATGCTTGCCATCAGGTAAACAAAACAGAAGCATAAAGGATAACAAACAAACAAAAAACAGTTTGATGCACTAAAGCTCCTGCTATGCTCGGATCAGAGAAGGGCCGAACAAAGTTGCTCCATTGTAACAAACAACAATGAAACAATAACTAAACTCCCAATTTGTATTGATGGAAACTAACTCAATTACAATAGCTGGTAATCAAACTGATACTTGAATGATAGAGCAACAATTGATCAAGTACTGAACGTAAGACAACTACGGATAGTAGAGAAGAAGGAGATGAGGGGATAACAGACTCCAAGCTACAAAATTATAAGCATAACCCTTTGTTAGAAGGGAAAATTTCATAAATAGCTTAGATGTGAAACATAATAGGCCTTCTTAGCTAGAGTTTGCCTATTTACATAACATAGCTATATTTTTAATAGCTAAATCAAATTTCGTTTATATAATTCGATTATTTTTAATTAATTATACAAATTGGTTATTAATATAGATCTATTAATTGCGTGAATTTTCTGTTATGAGAATGGAAAACAGCCCCTTAATTGATGCTTATTAAATCTAATTAGAATTCTTACCAAATAAGACTTCTTCTTCTTGAGGAAAGACACAATCCTTATTGGAATGAGTTCATGATATCAATATTTCTTCAGAATTATTTACAAAAATCCATTGATTTCTTTGTTGCTTATACAACTAAAGATAAACACAACAATCAATTTATTACGTCATTTCTAAATTTCTGAATTTATGTATGTATAACGTAAATTTGATTGTATTTGTATATTTATGTATGCGTTAAAAAGAGTATATATGAATTAGAGGATTGAATTATATTTATGATTCATATTTCTACAATTATATTCGTTGAAATTTTGATAACTTCATGAATATGTTATGATAATGGTCACTATATAAATCCATAGGTGATTCTGTTATACAATCGTATATGTATTAAGTGCATACAAAATACAAATGAAGTTTGTAATTGATTTAGATCAGTTTGTATATGTATAAAAACAAATTGTATATAAACAACATTTGTATAAAAATACGTTGTATATAGTAATACAACTAATTTGTATATCCTAATTGTATTTGTATTTTAAAGGAAATCAAATTGTATATGTTGTTGAAAAATTGTAAATTAAATAATTTGTATATTAAAATGCAATTTTTTTTAATGAAAAACAGTTAAATGTCCATATACCAAAAACAACTGAAATTAGCTATACATATACAACGTTGAAGAACTGTGAAGAAATTGAGGAGATCGAAAAATTTATATAAATACAAAAAATTATAAACTGATGAAAGTTCTAAAAAAATAAAAAAGGATGAAACCTGAAACTGAATTTGAACGATAGTTAATTTCAACTTTTCAAAATTTAAATTTGATTTGTTTGAGAGATTTGTGGGGATTGAGGGGTTTATGGTGGTTGAGAGAATTACGGAGATAATTATGTGGAAGTGGAAGAAAGAGGTTGCATGTAAGTTTGTATAAAAGAAAAATTAGGATTCTCAAGTTCTATACAAAAAACGTGGGACCCACCATAGCTATTTTCTTAAACATTAACCCTTTTATATAATTAATTAGAACTATAGTCATATATCATAATTAAGTAGTAAATGTTCACTTAGTTATATAATTATCCCTTCTTACAAACACTTTAATTAGAGCCCGTTTGGATTGACTTAAAATAAATAACTTTTAAAAAGTTACTTTAAAGTCATTTTAAAAATAAGTAGTTATGTGCTTTTGATGTGTTTGGCAAAAAAGTGTTGAAAGTCACTTTTTTTTTATCAAAATGTCTGAAATACCCTTAAAGTTGTTAACATTATAAAATAATTAAGGGTAAAAAAGTAATATACTTGGTCAAAGTATAATGATTTATAAGTTTAAAAAAAATAAGTAGGGGACACCCTACTTTTAACTTTTAACTTATTTTAAGTTATTTTTGACTTATTTTAAATTATTCTTTAATTGCCAAACACTCTAATAAGTCAAAAACTGATTTAAAAGTTAGTTTGACCAATTTATAATCCCATCTAAACGGGCTCTTAGTCCTTTTTAACTTGTTGGTAATTGAGCTTGGATCTCAAATCCATTTTTGTGAAGCCCTTTTGGTCCTATTGCTGCTTCTTGGTCCAATATCTTCTGTGATATATGTATCTACTCACTATATGTATTCATGTTGTGTTGGCTTAGGGTAGGTATGATGAAATGGAAACAAGAAACAACATACCCAGTGAAATTCTACAAGCAGAGTCTGGAGAGAGTAGACTATCCGCACATCTTACCACAACCTCGTGGAGATAGAAATATTATTTCTGAAAGACATAGAAAAAATGTATCATGTATTCTTCTGAGTTTATCGAACGCTACGCTATATTCTAACTCTGCTCTGGTCCAAGTGTCCAACGGGTGTCTACATATATCTATAATGTACTATACGTTGATCTTTTTAAATTTCTTATATTTTGATTTTCTTTAATAAAATTTTTTGCCCCAGCTGAATAGTGTAATAATTTGCAATAAATATACCAACAAAATGACATAGTGCAAGTGGCCTAGTCAAAACCAACCTCTGTAAGCAAGGTTGGAAGAAAAGTAGTTATTGTATTTGCGTGTTTGACCTTAATTTCTAAAATTTGACTGTCCACGTCTTCCCACTTCTTCACTAACAACAATCTTGTTTTGATTTATAAAAACTAATAATAATTACAACTATTATTAACCACATCATTCTAATAATCTAATGTTTTAGTACTAAAAGATAACGCGTTAAATAGAAACTTAACAAAACTAATTTATATTTTTGCGTGTACGTGAAATACAATCTAACTTAAAACAAATGACAACAAAGAGGAAATGAATTGATTATTCACACACTAATAGTATGGACTACAAAGAAATATTCTGCATGAGAGAGAAATTATCAAGATATATATTTTAAGTAAAATGTTTTTATGAGATGATTTTATATTATTTATTTTAATTAATACATGAATATTATTGTTAATCTTTAGTATGCAAAAAATTCATCAAGCCCGTCCAATTTTTTTTAATTAGTAAGTATCAGTAATCTTTAATATAGTATACTCTTTTTGTGTGCCAATTTATTTATTTTATTTTTTGTTTAAATATGTTTTTAAAATAATGCAATTTTCTATATCCTGCAATTCTCTCATAAGTCATTTTTATGAAACGTGACTTGTATCATCTTGCCCCATTCTTACCTTTCCCACTTTTGCAACATTAGAATTAAAGGCGCAGAATACTCACCACTTAAGTAATCATCTCTCGTCTACACGACTTCTATTATCCACACAACTTCAATCATTTCCTTCCTTCCATAAGACCTTTTCAACTTTGCAATTTACTTAAAGAATCATCTCTTGCTTACACAACTTCTATCATTTTTCCTTTCCGTATGACCTTTTCCATTTTTTTCCTCTGATAATACAAATTCGTAACCTTAAGATTAGAGATGTAGAGTAATTACTGTTTAAGCAACCCTCTTTTATTTACATGACTTCATCATTTTTTTTTACCCTCCGCATGATCTTCCCCAATTTTTTCTTTTTGATGACTCAAATCCATTATCTTAAAATTGAATGTTGAAAATACGTATCACTTGAACAACCTCTTTTATCTACACATAACTTTTAGCATACTATATAAATAAGGTTTAATCTTTTCTAACATCAGAAAGAAGTGGTAATTCACAAAGGTGAATACTTCTATTATTTTAGTTTGATACTAAATTTAAGAAAATAAAAATTTATGACTTTGAATTCAACTTGACTTGTAAATTTTGTGGCCTTAATTAAGTAGGTAGAATGTACTAAAATATACTACTCCCTCTGTTAAAAAAAGAATGACCTAGTTTGACTTGAAACGGGATTTAAGAAAATAAAGAAAACTTTTTAATCTTATAGTCCTAAATTAAAATTATGTCAAAAGTATCATAATACCCTTTAATCTTATGATTTTAAATATGTCAAGTAGAAAACTGAAATTAAAATATTGTCAAAAGAGAAAAAAAAATATATTTTTTAAACACTAAAAAGAAAAATAATTCATTTCTTTCAAAACAAAGAATATTATCTTACGTCTTTAAACTAAAGAAAATTAGAATTAGACAAATTAAAACGGAAAAAAATAGTCAACAACACATTAAATAAAGTTTTAAAAAAGGTATAGTATAATAAAATCACCGCTCTAAAAACACGGGATGGGCTTTCATGGGCCACACAATTTTTCCACTTAGGCCCCATTACTTTGACTGCCAGTCTGCCACTATTTTCCTCCCCACATATAAATACCTTTAACTTTCCTCTTTCACAATCTCCATCACAAAACAAAAAAAAATAACGGGAAAAAATTCGAACGTTAAAGAAATCGACAGATCGGAAAATACCGCCGGAGCAAATATGTCTTGCACCGTCGCACTTTCAAATTCGCCGGTGTTCTCGCCGTCTAGGGTTCCGGTACCGGCTTCTCTTCGTTGTAAAGTTTCTAGTTCTTCATCTTCTTCTTCACCTGAAACCCTTACCCTAACTCACTCTCCTTCAAAGACCTCATCTTCTCCTTCTCCGTCGTCGCCGTTAAGGATTCTTCGGCTTCAGAAACCTCCTCCGAGTAACCTAATTAGAGCTTCTAATACTGATTGTTCTACTTCTACGGTTTTGAAGAGGAAGAGACCGACTAGGTTGGATCTTCCGGTGGCTTCGATGAGTTTCGGGAATTTTCCGGGGACTCCGGCTGGGGTAGCGGATTTGGTGGAGGTTGAGGGTGATGGATATTCTGTTTGCTGTAAAAGAGGGAGAAAAGGTGCAATGGAGGATCGTCACTCTGCAATGGTTAATATCAAAGGAGATTCCAAGCAGGTAGCTTTTGCTGTTAATTACTAGTAGTAGTACATTTTATGGTTCTCTTTCAGTTTCTGAAACTTATCTGTAACTGTTTCACTTTTCCTCCCCTGCGTTTATGTTAAATATACGATAAAGAGGAACGAGAAATGTAAATTTAGCATCAAATTGAGTATCTTTGCTATTGTTGTAGAATGTGTAGTTGGAAGGTAACTGTCAAATTATTCTTTTATGTCTAGTCTAAGAAAATTAACTAATATGAAGAATAACATACCCCGTATAATCCCACAAGGGGGGTGGGTTTGAGGAGAAAATTAACTAATACAAACAACAACATACCCGGTGTAATCCCTCAAGTAGGGTTTGAGGAGAGAATGAACTAAATGTTTCTGCTAATTTAGTTCTTCATGGAAATAGAACTTCACTGGAAATGTGTATAAGTACCAAGTTTGTCTTAGAGGATGGATTATTTACCTGTATTAGAATGAAAAAGGGTCTGAATATAGTGGGATGGATATAGCGATATTTACCTTCGAGTTCGGATTAAGGCATGTTTGATCGTTTATGAATTGTTTTGAAGCAGTAAAAACTGACAAAGGGATTACTTGTAACAGGGTGTTTTTGGTATATTTGATGGTCATGGTGGAGTAAAAGCTGCAGAGTTTTCAGCAGAGAACTTGAATAAGAACATTATGAATGAACTAGGGAAGACGACAGATGACAAAATTGAGGTGGCAGTGAAAAACGGTTATCTTAAAACAGATTCTGAATTTCTCAACCAAGAAGTTCGGGGTGGATCATGCTGTGTGACAGCGTTGATCCAAAAGGGCAATCTAGTTGTATCTAATGCTGGGGATTGTCGTGCTGTTTTGAGCAAAGGAGGGCTTGCTGAGGCATTGACCTCAGATCATAGGCCTTCAAGGAAAGATGAGAAAGATAGAATTGAAGCATCGGTAAGCAGCTTGACGATAAAATTATGCTTAGCTATGTGCTACCCAACTTGTTAAATTTGAATAGTGGCTGATCTTCTTGTGCTTTGTGTTCTGTAGGGTGGCTACGTAGATTGTTGTCATGGTGTTTGGAGAATTCAGGGATCTCTCGCTGTATCAAGAGGTATTGGGGATCAGTACCTTAAACAATGGGTAACAGCAGAACCTGAAACGAGGATTCTTGAACTTGATCCTGAATTAGAATTCTTAGTCCTAGCATCTGATGGCTTATGGGATACTGTTAGCAACCAGGAAGCAGTAGATATTGCTCGGCCTTTGTGCACTGGCATCAGTGCACATCAGCCCCTGTCAGCATGTAGAAAGCTCATTGACCTCTCTGTCTCGCGAGGTTCACTTGATGATATAAGTGTGATGATAATTGAACTGGGACAATTCTGTTGACAGATCCCCAATTTAGGTTAGGAATTCTTTCTCACCAACTCGCAGACGAGTTGCTAGCCAGAGATTTTTACTAGAATAACAGTTAGATCAGTTTGCTAGTATGAGGTTTTTAACTCTGTAAATCAAAAATTCCTTTTTATCCATTTGCTCATTAGACAATGTTTACGATATTATTATCAGCAATCGTTTTTTAATCGTTAAACATCCTAAGATTGTATTGAGATGGACATGTACAAGTGAATCCTAATGCTAAAAACTTTATACTCCGAATCATGGTAGTAAAGTGGGATGTTATACTACCAGGATTGAGATTCGTGAATATGTTAGTAACGAATTCTTGATCTATTAACTTCAACTCAAACTTTTAGCATCGTCAATATTATTCTTTTGTTTCAATGATGTCTATATCGTAGTATGAAGGATAGACCAAATCATTTAGTTAAAAGATAATAAAGTGATAATTGGAGAATGTTATTTTGATTAAATAATTGTTTATTAGCATAAGAAAGAGATTTGATAGGTTAAGTTTTAGGTCTGATAATGGAGTTAAATGTCCAAATGCAGTCAAATGTCAACAATTCAACTCTATATGGCCCTATTATGTGGACTTAAAGACTTCCTAATATGTGAACTCATATTCTCAATTGGATCTAGTCAAATATGTAATTCCAAGAGAAGAAATTATACTTTTGCCCTCCAAACGGGCTGGTCGATCTTTAATTTTTTTGCCTATTAAATAAGCTGGTCTTTAATTTTTATCCTTTAAATAAAATTTATATCTAGCAAAGGCATAATTGATGAGATATTATGTAGTTAGTATTTACGATTGAACTATAAAACAATTAATTTATGGTTAAGTAATAATATGTTTGAGGTACAAATATTAATTTATGGCAACAAATAGGAATTCCAAAGCATGATTACAGATTGTCCGAAGATTTACTTTCTTTAAAGAGATATTGTCCATATATATATTAGGAAAAATACAAATAATTTATTTCAAGATATAACAAAGCCTTTGAATATACTTGCAGATTTTTCTTAGGCTACTTCAAGAGAGTCCTTATATTAATAGAACTTAAGAGATGCATTTTCATAACAGTCATGTTCTTTATTGAACAGATGACTTTTCATAATAGTCATATTCTTTTATGTACAAACGGTTTTTCATAATAGTCATGTTTTTTCATGAACAAACGACTTTTCATAATAGTTATGTTCTTTCATGAACAAATGTGTTTGTTCAATTTAAGACATATATATATTACAAAATATCTAACAATCCCCCACTAGTTTGTAATATTTCTCATAATATCTGCATATTATATCTTATAATAAATTTGAACTTTCCGTTACTACAAATACTTTAAAGTTTTGACGAAGTTATTGGTATCTTAAAAGAATTGAACCACAACTCCATGTGTCAAGATCGAAAATATCACACACATAATATTATTTGTAACTTAAAAAACTCAGTATTTGTTTTATTATGGCCATGTGCTCTTCCTAATTTCATGAATATTTATAGGACCAACCCTTTATATCTTGTTTGATGCGGCACCACTTCAATATACATATAGGTGAAATTAGCTATTATGTCCTTGTTATAGTAGACATTTACTAATTTTACCAAGAATTAATTCAAGTGTCGTGTAACAGCCTGCAAAATGAAGTTTGTTACTATGCTTTGTTATTCCAAGCATTTAACAACTCCTCAACTTCTCACATAACAGTACGCAGTACACTTGAATCAATGCTCTAATATAGAAGACTTGTGCTTTAACAACACAAAGTAACTTGTTATTGAACGTTGAACTTGTATTGTTAGAGTGTATACTAACTCAAAGTTGGGTTCCCATCACCTATGTTTAGTTTAAGAATTTTAGCCTTATTCCTTCACAGATTTATCATACTGCATCTTCTGAAACTAATCTTACAAGATCAATATAAATCATAAGAAAATCTTTCACATAGAGATATCGCAAACACATGTGCCTAGACTTTCCATTGCATATTCAACCATTAGCTATTCTTAAAGCCCGTCATTATCGCAATAGCTTAGAATGGTTGCATCAGTTGTGGCCACAATATTTCAAAATCATAGTTTCAATCATTTCATTTCTTTTCAAGCATTTACATGCTAAATATATTCTTATTCCACTGTGGAATTCAAGTTTATTTTGATGCAAAATTTATGGCATCTTCATATATGTAATAAATCCAACTTATATGGATTTTATCATTATCATTAGATGATTCACTATTTATAGACTAACACACCAATTATCTATGTATGATAGGTCATGTCTATACAAAAATTATCTTATAACAAATACTTTTTTCATGAAAAGTCACAATATTTTAAGTGACATTACTTCACGAAATTATACAATATTTCTACGAATGCTTATAGTTTAATCATCTCATTCGCAGTTTAATCAATTAATTATCGCTAAAATTGTCTAGTTGTAAATATAACTATCATGTCAAATACATCAAAGATATATCTTGTGGGTGTTGAAGAAATAATTTATATTTTAAATTTCTTCAAATATTATTAACTATTAATCATAATTCCAGCACCCCACACTTTGAATGTTTCAAATGTTCGTTTTGTAACTCGTGTGGACATCTGCTTAACATTAGTAGATCATCTTGTTGTCAAGTTTAATAAGAAGATAAAGTTTTCAATCTTTAATGAACGCAAATTGATCGAGTGAAAATTAACATTTTTCTTAATTTCAAATTATTCTAATATTTTTCAAGTATAGATATTATCCATCAAAATAAAGAAATCAATATATATCTTCTCATAGCTTGAACATAAAATTCACACGATCTTTATGCAACACAACTGTGTTATAATAGTTTTCTTAGGCCCAAATAACAAATTTATAATAAGTATACCAAATATGTTATTCCTAAACTTATTTAAAATACATTTCAAGATCATCGCAAGTGAATTATTTATCCTAACATTTATGAAAAATAATTTTTCAAAAATTTCAAAGGATAAAATTTATAATTAAATAATAAGCAAAGTTAAAGAAAATAAAAATTCGATTTTCATCGCTTCCTTTTTGATCCATTGCTCTAATTCTGTAACCATTTTTTCATATCAAAGTCAAATCTGTTGTCTTTAGTATCATCACCTTATTCTGGAAAGAAAGCATTTCGCTCCTCATCACCTTCTTCGTGGCAAAACATCACACCTTCCCACCAGGCATCTTAATAAAACACAATATGCACATCATCCATAAGACCGTCTGTCAGATTCACATAGAGGTGCCAAAGGCCTAATTATACCAAGTTGATGAACTAGCAGATCATCAGTAGGAATTATCCCATCAACTATAGAAGAAACACTTACAAATTCTACGGATTTGTCATAACCCTTCTCTGACAGAATGTAATTGTTGACACCCAATTTTGGACCTCCCCGATATATATTAATTTTCGAGCTTCTTAATTTCAAATATATTGTTGACAGAATGCTGGCCTATTCTTTTTTTTTAAATCTCTTTAAGCCCTTAGATGTTCGGCTTTGTTAAAAGGATTGAGTTTTATAAGAGTTTCGAGTGTAGTTTTGTTTCTTGCCTTGATTGGTCATTGATTTCGTTAGGAAGTTGTTAAATAGTCTACTCATTATCCATTAATGGTTTCATCACCGCCTCCCCGATTTTGGAATAGAACCCCTCCATCGGTGATTAATATTGTTTGTTGTGTCAAAGGCTCTAGGTGATAGTTTCTTATGAATATGGAAAATGAATGCTTACATTGTGTTGCTAGTTTCATTATATAAAATTAGTCTATTTTTAATCAAAAGTGGTTGTTTTAAAGTCAGAGTTTAATGAAGTTTTCAGTTGGTTGACTGTGAAAATTACGCAAAGTTCATTGTGATGTTTCTTCAAGTCTTGGTATGTGTGTAGGCAGTTACCTATTTGTGCCTAGATGTTTGTTGTTTAATTTGGTTGATACTAAATCAGTTTTCCTTTAGTCTCTTATTAATTACTCTCTCTTTGCTCTCTTGCATGAACCTTCGAGTGAGTCCATTGGACTCTTCCTCTTTTCCATGCATTTCGTTTTGAGCCAAGGAGGCTCGATCTTATTCCTTCGAGTCAGCCCCAATGATTTTCGAGAGAAAGGAAAGCTAATATACAGATTTCGGAAGCTGATACTGGTTCAAAGGAAGCTGAAACAGGGCTGGGAATTAAATTTATAGGTCCCGGAAAGTCCAAATGGGCTGTATACATATTGTATACAGTAGTATACAATGATATACAACATGTGTATACAAAAATGGGATTTTGAGCTACAGGTCAAAATACAGGAATACGAGGTCTAAAAATGGAATTAAAGGTTGCAGGAGTTGAAGTGGGCTGTGTACATTTGGTATTCAGTCCGATATACATGAAAATGGGCCAAAATAAGGCCTATATACACTGATATACATCATCTGTATACAAAAACGAGATTTGAGCCAAAGCTCTAAATCAGCACCAATTCAGGCCCAAAAAGCCCAAATCTCTTCTTTTCTCTCTCTCTCTCTCTCTCTCTCTCTCTCTCTCTCTCTCTTCTATATTGCTTAATTATATTACTTGTTTATTTGATATTAATCTTAAAGTTAGACCTAATTTGAAATTCCCAAAGAGTAGCTATTTTGTATTAGTTATTTATAAATCTTGATTTCAAAACAATTAAGTAATGCTCGAATCTTGAAATTGTTTAAATATTTAAGTCTTTCTTTACTAAGTGTTATTTGAAACAAGCTAAGTATGTCTTTTCCTAAAATTTGTATAAGTGTGAAAATTTGTAAGAATGTCTATTTGTTTTAAAGTTAGCCAACTATTTTCAAGTTGTCGGTCAACCGCAAGTTAGCGGGCATTTCGAGTGCCTAACACCTTCTCGAAATGTACATTGAACCCCCAAACCCCTTTGGTTATTCAATCGATTTCCTGTTTTAAATCTTTTGAAATAAAGTTTTTTCTTGATTTTTCTTTAAAAATTAAGTGGCGACTCTCTTTTTAAATAAACTTTTAATTTTTCTAAATAAAACAGTAATCATATTTAACTTTAATTATCTAATTTTGGATCAAATCCAATAGTTGAATAGGTATGAGTACATTCTGTCATAGAAAGGTTCTAACAAATTGGTAGTAGTAAGTGTTTCTCCTATAATTGATGGGGAGATTTCTGTTGATGAACATTCAGTTCATCAATGTGGTATGATTAGGACTTCGCCACCTCCATGTGAATTTGGCAGATGGCCTTATTGACAGTGTGTAGATTGCTTTTATCAAGATGCCTAGTGAGAAGGTGTGATGTTTGACTGTGGAGAAGGTGATGAGGAGTGAAATGCTTTCTTTCCAGAATTGGGTGATGATATTAAAGGAAACAAATTTGGTTTTGATATGGAAAAGTGGTTATAGAATTAGAGCAATGGATCAAAAAGGACTTCATGTTGGAGGTCTCAAATTTGAAACCCTTGCCAGCGAAAGCAAAGGGTTTACCTTCTGGGCCGAGCTCTTCGCACCGCGCTTGCCTAGAGCGGGTTACCTCTCATGTGTGGTTGCGAGCTATTGCATAGGAGTGAGGTTTTTACCCTGTGCGCACCCAAAGGGTAACGGCTTGTGGGTTTCCCTTGTCATTAAAAAAAAAAAAAAAAAGAGATGAAAATCGAGTTCTATTTTCTTAACTTTGCTTATTATCTAAGAATAAATTTTATCCTTTAAAATTTTTGAGAAATTATTTTTCATATAGTCATATTATTTCATGAACAAATGTATCTGTTCAATTTAAAACCAAAACTCATCTTGTCACATTGTCATCTCTCAGCATAATCCACATGTATTTAGCTTAAAAATATCTTGTTGATAATTTCTTTGTTAATAATCTAATCAAATTTCACATCTTCAATTATGGTATTATAAAAATATGACATTAATTTTACTATTGAATTGATTGTTGTTCTGGTTAACTAAACATGTAAAAAATAGAAGGACAATAACTTATTTCAAGTGATTGTTATAAATTCATTGAACTAGGTGGATTGTCCATTGAGTTTATCCATAAACTTATACTTATCATGTATGTGTATTCCCTAGGTGATATGAACTTTTTTGGGATAATAATGTATCTATTTGGGATAATAATGTATCTATTAAATTTGGCATTCATCATGATGACTTTTGAAGTGATTTCTCTACCTATAAATAGAGATATCATTTTCCATTGTAAGACACTTGAATAAGAAGAAAAATCCTCTTCTTCATCTACATTTCTTGCCTTCTTCTCTTTATATTTATATTGATGTAAGCTTGACTTTATAACACGTTATCAGCACGAGACTCTAGCCAATTGAGATTGAGTTTTAGTGTTTTTTTAACTCGTGTTCTGGTTGATCTCGTTATGAGAATCAAGAATGAAAAATGATAACTGCTGCAATATAATCAAGGTATTATATGAATAAAATCAGGTATGTATTTTCTAAAATCTTTTTATGATTTAGAATACAATAGTGTTTGGTCACTAACATTGACCAGGAACCAAAGGCATATACTACTACTGGTTGAATATTCTCTGCTCTACAAAGTTCCTTAATTAATGGAAGAAGGTATAGAGTTTTGGTAGCATGAGTTTGTAGTATATTACAATATTTTGAAAGACTCAAAGGGTGAATCATGTTGTACTTCGATCTATTATACTGTTGATTGAGGGTAAGACATCAATTTGAGTTTTGATGCACCTTGATGATAATGATTGGGTTCAAGTCCCATAGTGATGATATAATGATAATTAAGGTTTTGATGAAAAGTCATGAAATTCATCTCATTGAATTTGCTCCATTCCCTGATGCGAATGTGGTAGCAGTACATGATAAATTTGAAATCTGCCCAATTGCTCCATTCTATCATATGAATGTGATAGCAGTGAATAATAAGTCTGAAAGATGACAAGTGATTGAATGTACGAATAAGGGCGTTGAGGGATAGAATTATAAGTCATTATTGTGGTAACTATAAAAGGAAGAACACTATGAGTTCTTCAAATAGTCCTTCAAAATGTGAAGGTAATTTTTATCATCATATGGTATGAAAGGTCATTGGACCTGTGGTTGTTGTGCGACCTAATAGTTTGATAAATTTATAAAAATCCTCCTTCAAAAGAAAGGAAGATGAAGTTGTGGTACACTTGGCCTTTCATGGTGATGTTGAGGTGGGTCATGCAAAAATGATAAATTTTAAAGGCATGACAATGTGCTTATAATGCAAATTTATGATGCACATATAAATGATTAGTCCATTTCTTGAAGAGAATGTGACATGTGATAAGCACAATGAATGCTCGACCATTCTGAAAGAGAATGAGTCAAGATGTGATAAAATTATTGTGGGTTTGATATATGCCAACACTCGTCTTTACAAGAGGTTTGAGAAATAAAGATCAGTTGGCATGACCGGTTGGCCACTCCGATTTCCAATGTGATGCGAAAGTAATTGAGAATTCACGTGGCTTTACGATGAAGAAATAAAATATTCTTAAAAAATTCTCTTGTGTTGCTTGTTCTCATGATAAAATGATCACTGTATCATTATACCAGCTAAGGTTGGGATTGTACTCCCTGAGGTTTTGGAACATATAAAAAGGTGAATATGAGCCTGTTCACCTGCCATGTGGACCGTTTGCAACTATATGAGAGTTGCATCCATGGGATGGTGTCACGACCCAAGCCTAGGGCCTAGGTGTGACCGGCGAATGGGGAACCCGAAGGAACCCCAAACAAGCCTCATAGTGTATCATTACACATTCTTGGTCGCGGAAGCAATTAAATGACCATAAGCGATAAGCATAATCAAGGGGAAATCGGGACTAAGGGAGCAAAAAAAATGATACATAAATACCATAGATGAGTCAAGCTCAAGCATAATACACAACTTGTCCAACACCACCTCTAAACATGAGTACTTAGCGGGGGCCAAGACAAACTACCGGGCTCACCCTCATAGTCAAAACATAACTAAAAGGAAAAGTTTTATACATAACAAAAGATCATGAGCAACGTCCCCGAAATGGAGGACTCACCAATAACCACTATAGAAAATCGTACTAGCCACGCGGAGGAGGATGGTCAAGCGGTACTCCGGTCCCTACATGGTGACATCATGTAGGCATAGAGTATGCGTTAGTACATTTGAATGTACTAAGTATATGGGATGCAATGCAATGCTACATTAGATGGACATCATAGGAAAAATGTGTAATCATACCCAATAGATAGCATATTAATGAAATGATATGTATAATGATGCTTACATAAAAATCATATTTAGTGGGACGTAGTACATGTGTGGCGAGTGACCATCAATATAGTATTTCCAAGGCCTACCACCCCCTTGGAGAGGCGAAAGAGGTACAAACCCCTCAATATGGTTACACGGGCCTACCACCCCCCGTGCTAGGGACCAAGGTACAAACCCCTCGATATGGTTACACGGGCCTACCACCCCCGTGCTAGGGACCAAGGTACCAACCCCTCGATATGGTTATACGGGCCTACTACCCCCGTACTAGGCAACCAAGGTACAAACCCCTCGATATGGTTATACGGGCCTACTACCCCCCGTACTAGGAACCAAGGTACCAACCCCTCGATACGGTTATACGGGCCTACTACCCCCCATACTAGGCTTGGTCGACTCACAACACTTATATAGAGAAAATCATATACATGTGTCCATTTCATCATCATTTCAGTAATTACATAACCATCCGTCTCATAGGACGTACCTTGGACCCTCCCTTTCCTAAGAATTCTATAATGGGCATTTTATCAAACACAAGGTGGGCAATTGTTCATATAAATGAAATCATGTATTTCAAGAATACTAAGTCCAACCAATTCCAAAATCCATATAAATCAGCCCACCAACAACATACATATATATATCAACCTTCATAATTTAATCATGGAAGCATGTAAACCATAAACATCACATAATAATTCCATTTCATGATAATATGCAAAATGGACCATAATAGGGTGTATAGTAGTAATTCCATAATTCAAGAATTCATAAATAATCATAAGGACCCATAAACTTGAAGTAGAAATAGAGAATAAATGGTTGGACTTGTGGAAAGGAAGGTTTCCACAATCAAACCCACATACCTCAACTTTGGAGAATCCTTGATGAAGATTGGAATGGAGAATCGAAGCTTGGGATTGAGTCTTGAATCCGGAATTAGAGCTTGAGATGTTTGAATTTGGTTGAAGATCTTGGTGGAATCTTTGGAGAGGGCTTAGAGAGTGTTTTTGGAGTTAAGAAAATGAATAAGTATGGACATATCCCCTTTTTATAAAAAAACACCTCCAACCCGCCTAGAAAATAGCTCACTGGAATTGGAAATTCTGCACAGACAGGTTTTACGAAAATGGTCATAACTCCCTCATCCTAACGCGGAATAAGGTGAAACCAAGTGCGTTGGAAAGCTAACTCAAAGAGCTTTAATTTGATAGGTTTCAGCCCTTCCAGTTCCTTGTGTGCTAAGAGATATGCCCCTTTAAAGTTGACCCTCCAAATCGCAATTTTTGCGATTTTCGAATTTTGATACGGTTGCTCTAAAATTTGGGTTAGACCCATTTCCCACTCAATTTGACCCCACGAATAAGAATATGAAGTCGAATTTCCGAAATCATGCACGGATTTTGAGATATATGGAAATTACAATTATAGGTGTTTCCGAAGCACATTTTCGGGTATTTTTGGGGTCGTTTCAGATGGTCACATGTGCTTTGTTGTCAACTTACAAATTGGTTTTTGTAAGGTTGTATGCTCGAATTGTTAAATTAAGAGCACAATTCCAAACCATGAAATTATGTTGATAATGCTGGTTGGTTTAGCATAAATTGTATGCCTCCAATTATAGCTAAACCATGGGTATGAGAACAAAACTCCCAAATAATATTTGGTATGAGATGAATTTGTTTAACATGTAGCACCACATGTATGCATCAAGCCAACAAGGTTTCCCCATCATAATTGGTTCAGGGTCAGGAACCAAATAATTTCCATCTAAAGTTTGAATGCACGATATCTGATTTAATTGTTCCACCACGCACAAAGATGGATCCTCAAACGAGGTTGGGGTGAATGTTAGATTTTCTAACATTAGGAGGAGAGATGATTGACAGTTGAAAATTATGAGACAAATTATCTAGATCCTCGGTAAAAAAAGTGAACTTGAAGTTCAAAAGATAATTCATTTGCATAATGATGCAAATTAATTGCCAGATGAATTTGCTGACCCTGTGTTATAATTCAGCTGCAAATGCTCTAATGAGAAGTCCTTGAAGGACAGAGTCTATGGTACGCCTGAACCGTGATAGACCAAGCGATTCCAAATGAAAAAAAATTTAAGGTAGGAGAGGAGCAAATGATCAGGATGGTCATGATAATGAGGCAAGTGCTTTAAAGAAGCATTATGACATAACACTTCATAAAACCTTGGCAAAGGTTCAGGTACCTGAAATGATGAATATGAAGAGATCTCAATAAGTGATGTCGTATTAGAATCGAGTCAAAAGATCGTCGTAGGTATCTTTGATATGAAGTAGCGCTTAATGCTACAAATGATAACGAAGATCTTGAATTAAAAATCTGTCATATTGTGTGGACAAATAAATAATTGGCCAAATGAAATGCACAATTCAAGTATATTATATTTCACTTAGAAAAGTGATATTTTTGGACTTATAGTCCATGGATCAATATATAATGTCAGTGGGGTACAAATAAATCATTGTGCAAAAGTATAACCGTAAGATATAAAATACGATGTGTGCCTCGGGGCATAAAAGGTTTTCACAAAAATCCTGATATTATTAAATGGAGATATATTCTCTTGTGGTGGATACAATGAAGCTTATTTCAGTCTGGCAATAGATGAAATGATTGAATATGTGTAATGAATGATTGTCATGTCTAGTTAGACGATGAAGGTTATATGAAAATCCTTGAAGGATTTAAAAGGTCTTAGAGTAATTCCATTGAGTACCCCAATGGTTATGAGATTGCTTAACATAAAGAAAGATCAATTTTGATCTCATGAAAATGATTGAAAAAATCATGTATTAGTGCAATTGGTGCACATACAGATTGCTGATTATACAGATGCTGGAAACTGTGTGATTTTTCTTTGGAAAGAGATATTCGAGTCACCATATATGAAGATAATGCAGCATGTATAGCTCGATTGAAGGGAGAATACATCAAAGGAGACTGGACAAAGTACTTTTCATCAAAGTTCTTCTTCATATATAATCTTCAACAAAATGGTGTGATAGAAGTTCAACAGATATGTTCACGTGATGATCTTACAGAATTATTTATTAAGGCGTTGCCAATGTCAACATTTGAGAAGTTGAGATATGAGATTGAAATGCATCATCTTCGGGATATCAAGTAAGGCTTTCATCAGAGGGAGTGAAATTAATACGCGTTGTACTCTTTTCCCTAATCATGATTTTGTCCCAATTGGATTTTCTTGGTAAGATTTTTAACGAGGCAGCACTCAAGGCGTATTATGAGATGTATGTACTCTTTTTCCTTCACTAGCCTTTTTCCCATCGGGTTTTTCCTAGTAAGGTTTTAACGAGGCACATTATCTATGGACATCCAAGGGGGAGTGTTATAAATTCATTCATTAAATTAGTGGATTGTCCATATTCTCAATACATGAACTACTTACATTCATGTATGTGTATTCCCTAGGTTCTATGAACCATTTTGGATAAGAATGTATCTCTTTATTATGACACGTAATATGGTGACTTTTGGGGTGCTTTCTCAACCTATAAATAGAGTTGTTCATTCACCATTGTAACACACACATGACACATATGAGACTTGAAGTCTTTTGAATAAGATGATCTCTACATTCTACTCCCCATATCTTTTGTCTATATTATTTGTAGTATATTGCTTATATTTTACAACACATTACAATTTCTGCTAAACCAATGGTTACGAGAACAAATCTCTCGAAAGAAATTTTTGTATGAGATGAATTTATTTAACATATAGCAACACTTGTACGCATCAACCCAACAAAAGTCCCTTATCAAAATTGGTTCAGGGTAAGGAATCAAATAATTTTCATCTAAAACTTTGAATGTACGGTTATGATTTAATTGCTCCACCACACGCATAAAGATGAATCCCCAAATGAAGTTGGGATGAATGTTAGAGTTTCTAACATTAGGGGGAGAGATGATTGACAGCTGAAAGTTAAGTGAGAGATGAATTATGAATTATCTAGATCCTCGTTAAAAGTAAATATAAATGTGAACTTGAAGTTCAAGGGATAATTCATTTGCATAATGTTGCAAATCAATTGCCAGATGAGTTTACTGACCTTATGTTATAGTTCAGCTGTAAATGCTCCAATGAGAAGTCCTTGAAGGACAGAGTCTATTATACGCTTGAAACGTGATAGACCGATCGATTCCAAAAAATAAAACTCCTTGAGGAAGGAGAGGAGCAAATGATCAGGATGGTCATGATAATGAGGCAAGTGCTTTAAAGTAGCACAACGACATAACACTTCATAAAACCTTGACAAAGGTTCAGGTACCGTAAATGATGAAAAATGAAGAGATCTCGATAAGTTATGTCATATCGAAATCGACATCAAATAACCGTCGACGGTATCTTTGATATGAAGTAGAGCTCAATGATATAGATCGTGACGAGGATCTTGAATTCAAATCTTTCATATAGTGTGGACAAATAAATGATTGGCCTAATAAAATGCATAATTCAAGTATATTTTGTTTCACTTAGAAAAGTGACGTTTTGGACTGATAGTCCATAAATCAAGGTATAATGTCAGTGGGGTACAAATAAATTATTATGCGATAGTATAACCGTAAATATCAAGTACGGCTTGCCTTGGGGTATAAAGGTTTTTCGCAAAAGTCCTGACCTTATTGGAGATGTTTTCTCCTATGGTGGATGCAATGAGATTTGTTTTGATATGGCAATATATGAAAACTTGAATGCATATAATGAATAATTGTCATGTCTAGCTAGACAATGAAGTTTATATGAAAATCCTTGAAGCAATGAAGGTGCCTGAAACATATAAAAGTTTGAAAGAAACTTTTTCAATAAAGCTTTAAGAATCCTTATATGGATTGAGATAATCAAGGAAGAAAGGGTACAGAAAATGACCCTATTTGTCCTTGTATTTTTATAAAAAGGTCAGGATTTAAATTTTGTTATAATAGTTGTGTATGTTGATGACTTGAACATTATCATTCTTAAAGAGCTTTTAGAAGCTATTGAGTGTTTGAATTGGAAATCTAAATGAAAAGATCCTGGTAAGACAAAATTTTGTCTTGGCCTATAGATTGAGAATTTCACAAATGAAATATTTGTCCATCAATCAACATACATAGAAAAGTTTTGATGCGGTTTTATATGGATAAATCACATTCATTGAGTACCCCAATGATTATGAGATTGCTTGACATAAATAAAGATCCATTTCGATCTCAAAAGAAGGACGAAGAGCTTCTTAGTGATGAAACTCCATATATCAGTCAATTGGGACACTAATGAACCTTGCTATATATGATCAAATATTTTGCAGTGAGTTTATTGACAAGATTTCGCTCCTCCCCAACGAGAAGACGTTGAAATGACATCAAGGACATATACAAAGTTATCCTACAAGACAATCAACTACAAATGAAGTGTCCACAAGATGATTGTTGCTATGAACAAGTTGAATGAGCAAATTTACTTGTAATAACAGGGTCACGAATAGGGTGATTTTCAAGAATGTATTCGGCTAAGATCAAAGCCTTATCATATCCATGAAACCAGAAAATGATATATCAAGATAAATTCAATGATACAACATATTCGTGAATGTGATTTGATCACAAAGACACTGTCAATATTTGAGAAGTTGGTATATATGACTGGATGACATCATCACAAGAAATTAAGTGATGTTTTAATCAGGGGGAGTATAATACGCGTTGCACTCTTTTTTCCTTGACCGAGGTTTTGTCCCACTGGGTTTTCCTGGCAAGGTTTTTAATGAGGCAACAAATAATGTGTATCAAAAGATATGTGTACTCTTTTTCCTTCACTAGAATTTTTTTCCCACAGGATTTTTACTAGTAAGGTTTTAACGAGGCATATTATGTATGGACATCCAAGGGGGAGTGTTATAAATCAATTGAACTAAGTGAATTGTCCATTGGGTTTATCCATAAACTTATACCTATCATGTATGTGTATTCCCTAGGTGATATGAACCTTTTTGGGATAACAATGTATTTATTAAATTTGGCATTCATCATGATGACTTTTGGAGTGATTTCTCTACCTATAAATAGAGATATCATTCTCCATTGTAAGACACACTTCAATAAGAAGAAAAATCCTCTTCTTCATCTACATTTCTTGCCTTCTTCTCTTTATATTTATATTGATGTAAGCTTGACTTTATAACAGTGATCAAGTTATTGTAGAATTTACCCTTTAATTTATTTTTTTTTAATATATAAGCATGATGCAATATGTTAACATGTTTTATTAGAGGAATAATTTCATTTTTTTTCTACTTTAATTTAAACCATTATTTGCAAAATGATATTCATTTGACAATTTGATTCATTGTTATATTGAAGTTGAAAATGATATGAGAAGCTAAGTAAAACAATTAAAATTGATATACATACATAACAACTTTTAAGTGCATTTTAAAATTTTTAACTTCAAATACTTTTCTTTTAAATTATTTCAATCAATTAATCTCCAAGCACATACACAAAAAAGATACTAGATGAGTGTATTCGTGCTACGCAAAGGTGTTTGATATCACTTTTATTGAATTTTAAATTATTAGTTTTAAACAACCTTTGACTTTATAAATTTTTATCAAAATAAAATAATTTTAAACAATTTATACTTCATAGTTTCACATCTACGATCAATTTTTCCTGAGCATGGAAGAAGAAAAAAATGCAAATAGAAGCATCCGAGTAAACTTTGTGTTGTGTGCAACAATAGAAAAAACAAATTTAGTAAACCAAAAGTTTAAGATTAAATGTAATAATAGATATGAAAATTTTCAGTGAACTTGGAGGACACCCCCCCCCCCACCCACCCACCCACCCACCCACCCGTACACACTCAAACAACCTAATTTGAATGCAAGTCATTTATGATAATGAAGAAAACAAAATTCAAAATCTAGACATGAGTAAAATTTTGTGAAAAGTTTTAAATACTCCAAACATTATTTTTTTAGTCATATTGTTAATTATCACATGTAATTTAATGTTTCTTTAGTTTTGATTTGACTTTTGATTTGAAATAGTACACATTTTCATAGATAAATCACAATATATATATTATATATATTCACCAAGAAAAGTTTATTCATGCACCACAACAAATTTAAATTCATCATCTTTTTTCTTTTTCTTTTTCTTCAATGGAGTTTTTAGGCCAATTTCCACAGTAAAAACAAGATCATCAAGATAAAAAATTTCAAAAAAATTGATGATTCAAGTCCATGACCAAGAAAAAGCAAACATTAGTATGTGGAATATACTAGAAAATCTTGAGCTTGTGTTTTTTTAATACCGTGATTGAATTTATCCTATATAGTAATGTTTGTTTCTTCTTGATCATGAACTTTATTCATCAACTTTCTTGAAATTTATATTTGATCTTGATGAGTTTGTTCTTCTTGCGGATACTGATCTAAAAACTTTATTGAACTAAAAGAATAAAAAAAAACAATGCAAATTTAAATTTATTTTATTGAAAGAATAATGCAATTTGGCTTCCAATTTGAAGTAGTCTACCTTTTTATATATATACATATATACTAGATAGGCAAGGCCCGTGTCAACACGGGTCCAACATTTTATATTTTTATGCCTAAATAAAGAGCATGAAAGAAGAAAAAAATAGTTGAAACTGACAATACCAAACATTGTTCTTTACAAATTTTTGGAGGCTCAAGCAAACAATGAAGCATTAATAAGGCCTAAAAATGCCAAATTCTTGTTCTATGTTCTTTTGTTCAGTATGAGAAACAAAGAGTATATCACAACTTCCATATGAGTGTGTGCTCTATTAACAATTTACTGTAACATATCAACAAAAAATGAATGCAAAATCTGAGATATATAACTACACAAATGCAAAGTATACCTACTCTTCACAATCCCTGAAAGCTGCTTTAGAATTTGTATAACCTATCTCTTTAACCAAAAAAACTCGTAGACCACAATGTCAATTCCCCAAGGACAATGAAACGAAACCTCAACAAAGAATTGGTCCCAATTCTTCTCGAAAGGATGCAAGCCGTCCTTCCAGCCATTCAAGACAGTATTATCTTCAAGAAGAGTATCGGCAACAACAAGATAAACGACTACAGGCGTTTTAAGACCCGTGATGTTTCCCACCCTGACCATAATCTCCTCCTTACTACTGCAAATTTCACTAATATTTAATCTCTGCTCCATCTTTTTACAGTGAATCATCCAATCCTTTTCTATTCTCATGTTGCACAGCTACAAAAGGAACCGGTTGTGATGAAGAGCTTGACATTGGATTCTTACTTATAACCTCCATTCCTATTTCTCTAATTTTTTAGACAACTTTATCTGCTTCCATAGATATCTCCTCTACTAAGGCTAAGCATTTGAAAACCTTTGCATAGTCTTTAGTTGGCCAATGGTCATGCCACAAAAAAGGGTTCTTCCCTACTATCCGAACGATCTCATGTGCATCATATGGAAGCTTACTAAATTGATTCAACTGTTCCAAATATTTTTCCAATGTCCACCTTCTTTCATTGTCTTTCTGAAGTTCAATAACATCACTTTGATTCGAAACATCTAAATAACGACTCAATTGGATAAACCCTTTACAAACGAAATTAAATCTTTCGAATTGGAAGATCTTATCGAAGGAAATAGGCTTCAAAAGTTCAACTTCTTTATAAAACAGAGAAGCACTCAATTTAGGCATTAACAATGTTCGATTGAGCATACGTGCAGTCAAACAAGCTCTAGCAAAAGCAATCTTCTGATTGTTTAATCCCCATATAATCTGAAGTACTTCAAGAAACTTCTGCTTTACGGTTTGATTCGATGGAATTGAAGGGCTATGGACAAAAATAAAAATGTTATGTTGAATGACCCCACCAAGTCCAGAGAATGTTGGAAGCAAAACAATTTCAAGGAACAAAGCAATGACAACCAACACCAAGCATTTTGCAGCCAAGAAAATCAAATGGACTCCAAAAAATCTCAATTGCTTACAATTTGACAAGTCCATTTGAGATTCAATCCAATAAGTTCATATACAAACCATCACAACAATATTCAATAAACCACGCAACACAAAACCCATAATAGTTCAATCCTGAACTCCAGTCAGAGACTTCAGACCCAATTACCCTCTTTATTGAGCTGACAACAATAACAAAAAACAAGAAAAAGGGAAGAAAAATCAAAAAATTTTCCTACTGCATGTGAAAACAGAACCCTCTCACATATAACTATATATTACAAAATGAAATACAAAAACCACAAACAGATAACTACAACTAGCCTCCTTTAAATCTGAAAACATGTTATTGGTTATGAAAGTTTATGGAAGTTTTTATATGATAGCAAAACTTACAATCTGTTAGTACATTATTGGTTATTTCACAAAAATGAAAAATATTTTTTCTTTACTAACATGGATGAATTACAACGCTCATACAACATGAATTAGCTATAAAATCCAAAACTCCACATACAATTTAAAGATAACCACCAGCTGAAATCAATAGTATAAAGAGTCGTTTGGTGTGAGATATAAGGTATATTAATCTCGAGATAACTTGTTCCCAACTAAATGATGCCTAAGAGATAGAGAACTTCTTAATGGTATAGCTGCTAATGTAGATGCAATCATATGATTTCCAAACAGGTTTTACCTAGTATGAATGATTTACACTTTTTTTCTCAAGAATCTGATTAGCAAGGCTATAGTGATAATTCTTTTTCACTCTATTTAATGTGTTCCTCTACTTAAGTTAAATCTGAAGCGCCATTATGGAGGAACTACTCGGGTAAGAAAGATGTAGAAGAGAAAGGAACGCGATAGACCATAGTTCCCTAGATGTTTCTATACGTTTAAAGGTGTACAAAATATCTAAATTGCCATTATATTAGCTGTAAAATTATGATGTTAAAAATAACATGTAACAGACCATAATCAATGGATTAGACTACTTACTTTGTGCATTGAATCGATATTGGAAGGGCTACAATATTGAATCATCCTTCTGAGTCCAAGTGGCGGAGTTGGAGGCATGTCAGCCTTGCGTAACCACGTATCAATTAAATCTCATATTTGTGTTGCCACCGATAGCAATGACATTGAAAGAGGTTGTTCCTAAGTATTCTTGAAAGTTGAAAAATCCTGAGTCACCATGGCAAACTAAGGCACCCCAATAGAGATAAAACAGACTCCAAATTATGCTCACCACCGCTTGTTAGGTACCCAGTTCTACATGACATACAAGGCAGATAACAAGAATCTAAAAGGCAAATCAAAGACCAAACTATAGCATAAGTAAATAAAACAGAGTCTAGATAGCACACTTGATGACGGTAGATAGCATTGGAGACACCAGTATTACACTGCACTCTTCCTTTTCCCTTTCCCTTCTTCTGGGCAGCCTTGTGTGACCTTGGCACCAGTTGGGTCCTTCTTGTCAACATTCTTGACAACACCGACAACAACAGTTTATCTCATGTCTCTCAAGGCAAAACGACCCAATGGTGAAATGTTTCAACAACCATGTTGTTTGTCCTTCCCTGACAACTTTTTTTGTTTCATTTTAATCAACTGAGAATTCCTGAAATCAGTCCTTTTAATTCTAAAGTTTAACTAAACAATACAGACAACATAGAGAACAACTACTTTGATGTTGTAGTTCAAAGATGAAATATATAGTGCAAATAAATGTATACCTACAGCTAAATGGGGTTCAATTTATGTACCAAGAAAAAGAAATCAATCAACAAAAAGATTGAAAATACTAAAATACTACTTACTGTCCATAGGTGTTCAGAGCATCACATCTATAATTCTTGCTATAGCACAAACAACAAATCTTTCAAATTCACCAATAAATTCAAGCAAATGCTCCATGTAATGTAATTTTCATAAGAACAGAGGTTGATAGCCTTAAATAGAGAAACGCGTAGCTAAGTTTCCCAAACTCTTCACTTTGGATGCTACACCCGTGTCGAATTCTTCAAAAATACTCTACTTTTGGAGAACCCCACGCATACCCAATGAAAGTTTTGAAGAGTTCGAACAACATAGGTGCATAGCATATGACAAAACTCATTTTTCAAAATCTATAGATTCATTGACTCATTATCAGTAAATTTGAGCAGGTGCTCCCTATATTTTTCATAAGAAAAGAAGTCGGTAGCCTTATGCGAACACTGTCAAGGGCGACGTCTAACCTCCAACATCTCTGTTAACTTTTTCCTCTTCTCTGAGATCAAATATGACAATACTTTTCCAATCAATTAGTAAAGCAATAATAAAACTTTAGCAGAAAAGTAAGTATTTTCTATTATGTATAAGCACAATAATAATCTCCCTCCATCTTCAAATATAATAGCTTAGACTCACCAACATAAGCCAAAGAAAGTCAATACTGACCCAGAATCCTCATAATTGACAGAGGATTACATTGTAGAAAACTTGTAGGGAAAAGAAATGGAAAAAATTTTTAGTTGGTTCAAGCATACTATCAAACCCCTTTGTTGCACCAATTCTTAAACTGAATTAACTGTGCATTTTATTAAAAAGTGAAAAAGGAGGAGAAAAAACCTAAAATAGTCCATTACCTTTGAGCTTGGACTCCAAATCATCCATAAAATTGCACCTGCGTATCTAAATTCAAACATTGAATAAGTATATTTGAAAAATTTGTATATGCATATTGAAAATCCAATAGGAAACAACCCAAAAAAAGGCAAATGGTGATTACAGACAATAAAAGTTCAATAATAAAGAAAGATTGCCTTAAAACCTTAAAAACATAAATAGCTCAAAATTAGATGATTTAGGATGGGAACTCGAAGACCCTTCCAGTCCTTTGCAATATTTCATTCATTTTCTTTGGGGACCGATTTCACCTCCTATGAGTCGGACGGAAACTCCGAGGGATCGAATTTTGGCAGCTCTCCATTTTCGTACATTTGTGAAGCAAAGGAGGGCTATTTTTGGTACACTTTTGTATCACACGTGCTTAACAATGGTATTGCCAGGTTTTTCCTTCAAGAGCGATGGTCTTGCCACGTGTTTCCATAGAGGAGAGAAAGTACCAATTTATAGTACCATATAGATTGCTTTTGGTACTACTTGTTTGTGCTGCGTTCGTCCTGCCTCTGTGGCTTATAAATAAGAGTAATATATACTGGCTTGTCTATAAAAATGTAGACTACTTTGAAAGCCAAACAAAGATTAGAGAAGCATTAGATTACATGTGTAAGTAATACTGCTTGTTAATGGTTAAACATATGACTAAAAAGTAAAATTATTTAAAGTTTTTTACAACACATCCCACGTTTAGTAGCGATATTAAGTCTCAAAGGGAAACTATAAGAGTATATATACATACTCTTATAATATTATTGACTAATGAGTAATTTCTGTACAAGAAACCTTGATGATACTATTACAGTATATTTATAATGATTTTACATCAATTAAGTGAAACTATCAGCCTTAATGATACCAATACAATATATTATACTGATTTAATATCAGTTATGCGAAATTAGTTGGGAGTATATAGTGTAATTATTTAGTGGGGTATGAATGTAAAGGGGTATATATTTGTAATTATTTTACTTTTATGTGGTATTTACTTAGTTTTCCCCTAAAAAATTTTAAAAAACAAAAAATAAAAAATCTCAAAACCACAAATCACAAACAAACTCACACTTACCTCTAATTTAAATAAAATTTACAAATTATTGATTGCCGCTAGAATTTCAATTTCATCAAAGATTTTTGTTTACTTTTTATTTCCCCATTATAGAGCTATCCTTCCAAAATAATAACAAAATAAATTTAAAAATAGCTCAATTTTTTTAAAAACCAAAAATACAAATTGCCAAACAAGGCATTAAACTGCCCATTAGGAAAGAGAAAAAATAAATAATCACTACTCTGTCTCCTTTTTATCACCTCATACACCTTTAACTTCACTAAAAACCCTAGCTTCCAAACCCTTGTTGCCTCCATTTTTCTTCCATCGCAAAATCCCAATTTTGCTTCGGTAAGTTTTCGTTTTTCTACATTTATTCCTCTTTCTATCTCGCCATTCTCTTATCAGTTGATTTTTCTCCTTTGTTTCGTTTTTTTTTTCCTGCAGAATTTGTGTGTTTGAATTTTTAGCTGTTTGGTAACTATGTCGGACGACGAGAGGGAAGAGAGAGAATTGGATCTCACAAGTCCTGAGGTTGTCACCAAGTACAAGAGCGCTGCAGAAATCGTTAACAGTTAATCTCCTTTTTTTTTTTTTTTTTGAATTTTTAATGCTTTTTGGGTTTTTAATTTGATGTTTTATGGATTTTTTACATACCCTTTTTGATTTTTCGATTGAAAGTTGAATCTTTTGTGGCATCTGATAGCTGAAAGTTTGTTGGTGTTTACTCCCTGTGGTGGATAAAAATCTCTATTGTTTATAATTACAGTGATTGAAAAGCTATATTCATGGAAAGAACTATTACACACCCGAGTAGAATCCAGGTTCATGGTATGAAGCACTAAGTTTTGTTATTTTGGTTTTGATTTTGCAGAGGCTCTGCAGTTGGTGTTGTCTGAATGCAAGCCAAAAGCAAAGATAGTTGATCTTTGTGAGAAAGGGGATGCGTTTATCAAAGAGTATGTACTTTTTGGGTTTTCTATACTTTCAACACATATAATTGGCTTGTATGTCAGAAATAATGATATCTGCTAAGTTTACTGATTGGTGAATAAATCGTGGTGCAGGCAAACTGGAAACATGTACAAGAATGTGAAGAAGAAGATTGAGAGAGGTGTTGCGTTTCCAACATGTATTTCAGTTAATAACACCGTATGCCATTTCTCTCCATTGTCTAGTGATGAGACAGTACTGGAAGAAGGTGATATATTGAAGATGTAAGTGATATTTTGCATCAATTTTAGGTGATTTTCATTGTTTATCGTGATTCCAAAAGCTACTTTAGAAGGAAAAAAAAGGAGAATTCTTTCAGCAAGAGCTAAGCTTGAATTCTAGCATCAAGTCCTGATAGCAGGAACTTTAAGTCATAAATAATTTTGGTTTTTGTCCAGGTCAATTCTAACTTTAGGGCTTAACTAGTAAATGCATTCGGAAGATTTGCTTTGACCCTTTTTAATTGTATTGTGAAATGAGATAAACTGTTTTTGTGAGTAACATGTAGTTCTTTATTGATGCAGTGATATGGGATGTCACATTGATGGGTTTATTGCAGTAGTTGGACATACACATGTTCTTCACGAAGGACCAGTTACTGGTAGAGCTGCTGATGTCATTGCAGCTGCTAATACAGCTGCTGAGGTTGCTTTGAGGCTTGTGAGACCAGGAAAGAAGGTAATGTCATTCTAGATGTTTGTTTATTCTGATGCACTAACTAATTGTATGTTATTTTAGAGGTATTGGCTGAATTTTCTTTCTGTATCTTGCTTATATAATAAGGGATTTCTATGTGGAATTGATTTATATTTATTTCTTACTCTTGTAGTTTTTTTGTTTGTTTCCCATTGGCTATTCCTCAGTGGGTACTTCTGTTTGCTCAAGTAATTTTACCAAATGGATAGTGTCATTCCAGTTTCTAAATGGTGGTAGTGATCTGGTGTTGATGTGCATGTTTTTTTTCTTCAATCTTTCCTGCTCTTTGCTTTGTGCAACAATTTCTCTTGCCTTAAGAACCTGCTCTGCTGTAATTTTTTCAGCTAATGCTATGATTCTCGCCTTTGCCTATTTGAAAAGAAACTATAAGTCATTTTTTAGTTGGTAATTGTAAGTCGTAATTGTAAGTCCTTTTCTGTGACTACTTGTTACATCCTTAGTTTGGTGGGTCTTTTTAGGAAGTGAAGGAGCTATTGATGCCTCTTTTTTCCAATTTAGGAACCTCAAACAATATAGTTGGAATCATTATTGATGGATGTGAACAAATTTTACTTGCAATGCGTTCTCTTTCCTCCAACCACATGATTATTTTGATCTTCAGGGGTCTAGCTTTTCCAGTCTCTTAATGCTGTTTTTTTTCGTTTCAACAAATAAATTTTCGTACTCTTAGTCCTTGGTAAATTTGATATGTAGTAGCATGATTTCTTGAAAAAATTCTTGATATGTACCTCAGTCACAAGTCTTTGATTGCATGAGATCCACTTAACTGCGTGTTATGTTCTGTAATGCCTGAGTTATAGATCATCTTAGGTAGTGTTAAATAAAAAGTATGTTTTACGAGTGTAAACTTGTAATTTGTTAGTTTTTTTTTGTTTCAACTGTGTTCTTAATCCTCAGATTACTGTGAGATGAGACTTCATGTCTTCCTTTGTTATTCTTGTAAGAATATGTAGACAAGGTACAGTAGATGTTTAGGATATAGATGCTGTATAGGCCAGTGAAGTCATGGCATGAAGATGACAGGATGCTCTGTCTGATATCTATTTTTTGGTTTCGTGTGTATTGTCTTTGTTGCTAAGTTCCTTGGACATTGCAGAACTCGGATGTAACAGAAGCTATTCAGAAGGTTGCTGCTGCCTATGACTGCAAGATTGTCGAGGGTGTATTGAGCCATCAAATGAAGCAGTTTGTTATTGATGGAAACAAAGTTGTATTGAGTGTGTCCAATCCCGATACAAGAGTAGATGAAGCAGAATTTGAGGAGAATGAGGTCTACTCCATTGATATCGTGACGAGCACTGGTGATGGAAAGGTATGGATGTGTATTGCACCTTTGACATCTGAAAATTAAATATTATGATTTTTCCTCGTGAATCTCATAGTTTACTTTCACGGGCCTTTCTAAAACTTTGCCAGCCGAAGTTGTTGGATGAGAAACAAACAACGATCTACAAGAGAGCGGTGGACAAAAGCTATAACCTGAAGATGAAAGCCTCAAGGTTTATCTTCAGTGAAATCAGTCAGAGGTTCCCTATCATGCCATTTACCGCAAGGTCTGATGATTTTCTCAATTTTCATATTCACCTGTAGTAATTTAGAAGTTTCTTGATAATAGTGATGTCTGGTTTCACATATCAAAGAGAATGCTGTTTAGTTACTCTTGTTTTTATTTGAACAGGGATTTGGAGGAGAAGAGGGCTCGTTTGGGCCTAGTTGAATGTGTTAACCATGAGCTTTTGCAGCCATATCCTGTTCTACATGAGAAACCTGGTTGGTGCCATTTTCTTCAGAATTCAAATTTAGATGGAAGTTTTGTCAATAATGTCCCTTGTTCGTTTTCATCATCTTTTGTTGCTATGCAGGTGATTTGGTTGCTCACATTAAGTTCACAGTGCTGTTAATGCCTAATGGATCGGATAGGGTAACATCTCATGCGCTCCAGGAGCTTCAGTCTACAAAGACGACAGAGAATGAACCCGAAATCAAGGCTTGGCTAGCCCTTCCCACCAAGACTAAGAAGAAAGGTGGTGGGAAGAAAAAGAAAGGTAATTCAAAATGCATTTGCAAAATATAGTTACTGAATCAATGTTGCAAAACTTGTTTTTACCAGTAACTATTGAATTCTGATATCTTACACCCCCTGCATGAGCAGGCAAGAAAGGTGACAAGGTAGAAGAGGCATCTCAAGCTGAGCCTATGGAAGGATAGTGAAGTGGCTCCAAAACTTTCATACTTGCAATTTTGAGGTGCTTGATCGATCAACTTTACTGAAACTATTGGTTCAGTGTGGGTTGATTCGGCACGTTGAGCTGCTTATGTTCATCCTTGTGGGGTTATGAAAGACAATTATTGTACCCTTTCATGTTAAGTTGTTCTCCGTAGGTTTTTTCAATGCCATTCAAAATTCTCTAATCATTTTAATTTTAAACCTTCAATAAGTCCTTATTGTGCTCTTCTCTATTTGAAGTTAGAAAGATGACAGTTTTGTTTCTGATATTGACAAATATGAACTGGCTCCCCACTAAAATCAAACTTGAATGGGAAACATAATAATCATTGTTCTGATTTTAAGGAATTTGTTTCAAAGTTTTTAGTAGAAAAATCTCACCTCTTACTCTGCTCTTCATCAGGAAATGCTATAAAGCCTAAAGTTAATAGGAGACTATTGAAACCTCACTGAATGGTAATTTGTAGTGGTGGGATGAGATCATGAGAAGTGACCTTGTGTACACAAGTGTTTCAAAGATTCACATTTGTCAAGTTGAAGCGTCTATCTGGTTACTAAGCAAATTTGGATGACTTATCTTATAAAATGAGTCGAGTTGAAGGGGCTATTTACGTATTTAGTAACGGAATTGATTGAAGGAATCCGTACTCGATACATCTCCATAAATTACCAATATATATAAGCCAACAAGAGTGGGACTAACACGGCTTTAATTGGTTGTACCTTCTGCAACAAGAGTGGGACTAACATGGCTTCAATTTGTTGTACCTTCTGCATTACGTGGTTGTAATTTTAAATACCCTAACTAATCCTTTGTAGGACTCTCTCTGGCCCTTTTTAATTGGTCCTCCAGCACGTGGCCAACTCCTTATTGGCGTGAAGTAGCTAATAGCCTTTGCGTATATGTTGAAAACTCTCTCTGGCCCTTTTTTATTGGTCCTCCAGCACTTGGCCAGCTCCTTATTGGCGTGAAGTAGCTAATAGCCTTTGCATATATGTTGAAAAATCAAGAGTGTGCACTCCGTTCACTTGTATTCAAAATAATTGCACAATTGTATAACATTTGAACGAGGCTCAAGTAATAACAACTTGATAAAGATATTGAATTTAAATTTATATATCGAATAATTGAAACCATTTATATTTTAAATACTTTGCTTTAGATATGAGTCATGGTTATACTATGACCCATATATATTCAAGATTCACATGAGTTGGAATAATATTAGTCATTAAATTTATAATTATGCAATATAATATCAAACTGAATTGTGATAAGTTGGTAAAGATCTCTTCATCTTTAATTAGTTTTAGATTTGTTTTTGTTTAGAGTCTAGTTCCCATAGATAAGCCCTAAACTCTACAACGTGTAATTCAAATTTAATCAGATTTTAATACGAATATCAAATGAATGAAAAATAATAAAAAGAAGACATAATACATAAGAATATACTTTAACTTGGTCTTAGCTAATATTTATACTTTCAAATTATATGTCAAATTGCATGAGATTTTCTATGTAATATGCACATGGTTATTAATTTAATTTAATAAAAAAAAATCTATTTATGCACGGATAATTAGAGGGAAAAATTAGAGTGGTAATTGTAGATCTAGAATTTATTTTATCGTAGTTCAAAGTCTCACCACGGTAGGGCATCCTTCAAATATCAAATAACACTCAACTCCACAGAAACTCGGCTTCTTCAATCCTTAGAGGCGGCGACTGTCCTCCGATTCTTCGAGTCGGTTGTGAACTACAGTCCTAGATATTACTACTACTAATCAGTTAGTATATAGTATTAATTCTACTTGCGGCATAGTCGGACGCGTTCGAATCTCTCTGTCCGACTCCGGTGAGTGCAAAGTTTTTCTGTTAATTCGTCTTTATTGCTGTTGTTGTTTTTCATTTGAACTTGTATCTGCGTTTTCCCAATTGTATTGTCAATTTTTGAATTTTGTAGTTGTACTTAGGGTTTAGCTGTTCGAGTCGACTGATTTGAGTTTTTTTTGAATTTTTAGGTTTTCTGATTTTCGACTGAAAATGTCGAATTTGGGCGGTGGTGCAGAAGCACATGCACGTTTCAAACAGTATGAGTACAGAGCGAACTCGAGTCTTGTTCTAACTACTGATTCTCGTCCCCGAGATACTCATGAACCATCTGGTGAACCTGAGTCTCTTTATGGAAAAATTGACCCTAAAACATTTGGTGATCGAGCTTACAAGGGTAGACCTCCAGAGTTGGATGAGAAGCTTCAGAAGGCTAGGAAGAAGAAGGAACGGGAACCACTTGTGTCTGAGCCCACTAGGCAAAGTAAGAAGAGACGGCTTCAGGAAGAAAGTGTTCTTACTTCGAGTGAGGAAGGTGTTTACCAGCCTAAAACAAAGGAAACTAGGGCTGCTTATGAGGCTATGCTGAGCTTGATTCAGCAGCAACTTGGTGGACAGCCTCTCAGCATTGTGAGTGGAGCAGCTGATGAGATGTTGGCGGTGTTGAAAAATGATAACTTCAAGAACCCTGAAAAGAAAAAGGAAATTGAGAAGCTGTTAAATCCTATATCGAATCAGGTGTTTGATCAGTTGGTGTCAATTGGGCGACTCATTACTGACTATCAGGATGGTGGCGATGCATCAGCTTCTGCTGCAGCTGATGGCGATGATGGTCTTGATGATGATGTTGGTGTAGCAGTTGAGTTTGAGGAGAACGAAGAAGAAGAAGAAGAGAGTGATCTTGATGTGGTACCTGATGATGAAGAGGATGACGATGATGTGATGGAAGCCAGTGCTTCTGGTGCTATGCAGATGGGCAGTGGCATTGATGATGATGAGATGCGGGAGGCCGATGAGGGAATGGCCTTGAATGTTCAGGACATAGATGCTTATTGGCTTCAAAGAAAGATCTCTCAAGCTTATGAGCAGCAGATCGATCCCCAACAGAGCCAAAAGCTTGCTGAAGAGGTTCTTAAAATTCTTGCTGAAGGCGATGATCGTGAAGTAGAAACAAAACTGCTGGTGCATCTCCAATTTGATAAGTTCAGTCTCATCAAATATCTTCTGCGCAACCGGCTAAAGGTAGTATGGTGTACCCGTCTTGCAAGGGCTGAAGACCAAGAGAATAGGAAGAAAATTGAAGAAGAGATGTTGGGGTTGGGGCCAGATCATGTGGCTATATTAGAACAGTTGCATGCTACTAGGGCTACTGCAAAAGAGAGGCAGAAGAATCTGGAGAAAAGCATTAGGGAAGAGGCTCGACGTCTTAAAGATGAGTCTGGTGTTGATGGTGATGGAGAAAGGAAGGCACTTGTAGATAGAGATCTTGATAATGGTTGGTTAATGGGGCAGCGTCAGTTTCTTGATCTTGACAGCCTTGCATTTCATCAAGGCGGTTTGTTGATGGCAAATAAGAAATGTGAGCTTCCAGTGGGGTCTTACAGGAATCATAAGAAGGGGTATGAGGAAGTTCACGTGCCAGCATTGAAGCCAAGGCCACTAGACCCTGGTGAAGAGCTTGTGAAGATATCCTCCATTCCAGAGTGGGCTCAACCAGCATTCATTGGGATGACCCAATTGAACAGGGTGCAGAGTAAAGTATATGAGACTGCCCTCTTTTCTCCGGAGAACATTTTGCTCTGTGCTCCAACTGGTGCCGGGAAGACCAATGTAGCTATGCTCACTATTCTTCAGCAAATTGCACTGAACCGCAATGAAGATGATGGCACATTCAACCACAACAACTATAAGATTGTATATGTGGCACCCATGAAAGCCCTTGTTGCTGAAGTGGTTGGTAATCTCTCCAAGCGTTTGGAACATTATGGTGTCATGGTGAAAGAGTTGAGTGGTGATCAAACATTAACTCGTCAACAGATTGAAGAGACTCAAATTATTGTGACTACCCCAGAGAAGTGGGATATTATAACCAGAAAGTCGGGCGATCGCACATATACACAGCTTGTTAAGCTTCTTATTATTGATGAGATTCATCTCCTGCATGACAACAGAGGTCCTGTTTTGGAGAGTATCATTGCTAGAACTATTCGACAGATCGAAACCACAAAAGAGCATATTCGGCTCGTTGGATTGTCAGCAACTCTTCCAAATTATGAGGACGTGGCTGTGTTTTTGCGAGTGGATCTGAAGAAAGGACTCTTCCATTTTGACAATAGCTATAGGCCTGTTCCGTTGGCTCAACAATATATTGGAATTACAGTTAAGAAGCCACTGCAGAGATTCCAGTTGATGAATGATGTTTGCTATGAGAAGGTGATTAGTATTGCAGGAAAGCATCAGGTGCTTATTTTCGTCCATTCAAGGAAGGAAACATCTAAAACAGCTCGTGCAATACGGGATACTGCACTTGCTAATGACACCCTTGGTAAGTTTTTGAAGGAGGACAGTTTAACTCGGGAACTTCTACAGTCGCAAACTGAGCTTGTGAAGAGCAATGATCTCAAAGATCTTTTACCATATGGTTTTGCTATTCATCATGCGGGGATGGTTAGAACCGATCGGCAACTTGTGGAGGATCTTTTTGCTGATGGCCATGTGCAAGTGTTGGTTTCAACAGCAACTTTAGCCTGGGGTGTCAATTTACCTGCACATACTGTGATTATAAAAGGTACCCAGATTTACAATCCTGAGAAAGGAGCATGGACTGAACTCAGTCCTCTTGATGTTATGCAAATGCTTGGTCGTGCTGGACGTCCTCAATATGACACCTATGGTGAAGGAATCATATTAACAGGCCACAGCGAATTGCAATATTATTTGTCCCTGATGAATCAGCAGCTGCCAATAGAAAGTCAATTTATCTCCAAGTTGGCAGATCAGTTAAATGCTGAGGTTGTCCTCGGGACTGTGTTGAATGCCAAGGAAGCATGTAAATGGCTCCTGTATACTTACCTCTATGTCCGCATGGTACGGAATCCCACACTTTATGGTCTACCTGCTGATGCTCTCAAGACTGATTATGCTTTGGAGGAAAGGCGTGCTGACTTGGTAAGTCTTATATATTCCACTTCCTTTCCTTATTTTATTTTGATAGAAGTTTCATTAGTGAAGTGCCAAGAAGGCACTGCAAAATATAAAGAGAAAAATTTACAATATCACCATCACTGTTTCATCCCCAGGAACTCTGAAAGTCAACATGTACCGAGACGAATTTTCTATCCTGTTGTTCCTACACCAGAAATATTAATTCTGAATACATTTATTTTTAACAAAAGATGTGTGTTTTTTGTGTCCTTCAAATAATCTCTTATTCCTCTCTAACCAAATTGTCCATATGATGCACAAAGGAATGGTTTTCCAGATCTGTTCCAGTCTTTTGTACTCTCCTACTCCTCCAGTAAATTCTTCATGTGTGAGACATCATCTGCTGCACATTACGTATTAAGAAAAAGATCCCAGATTTGTCTTGTTTGCCTGCAAGGAAAAATAGATGGCCAATTGTTTCCTGAGCAAAACCAGCAACTACTGCACAGAGAGAAACCTTTTCCTGTAAAATTCTATGAGCTAAACACACATTCCCCCCAGCAATCCAACCAAAACAAGCAAACCTTAGAAGATGCTTTTGTACTCGCACAACATTTTCCAAGGCCAAGACATATTCCACTACTCTGTTTGTTTCTGTAGTAGGGTATACCAGCTTTTAACAAAGATTCTTCTATCCTGACTAGCTGTCCAGTCTGGGAATCCAGCTGATTCACGTCAAGGTTTATAGATTCCAAAATATATTACATTTGGCTAATCTTCATCCATTTTCCCAGTCATTGAAATTTCTTCTTAAATTTTAAATGCCACTGCAAGTCAGTATGACAGTTGGCAACTGTACTATCTTTGCTTACAGCTAAGCTACACAATACAGGATATTTGTCCATTTATTATTCCATCTCCCAACCAAAAATCTGTCCAGAAAGAATCCTGCAGCCGTTGCCATCATTTAGTTTGACATGCTGCTGGAATTCAGACCAAAGCTTGCATATATTCTTCCAAACTCCAATTATCGTAGGCACATGCACTGAATTGGTGCGCCAAATTTGCTTGACCATATTTAACAATAATTATTGCTTTCCAACCTCAATTCTCATTAAAGCCCTGCAACCATCTAAATGGCACACTCATATTATGATATTCTCTTGGTTGCACCATATTTTTGTCTTGTTAAATGTTGTTCAAATGGCTTGCTCATATTCTCCATGATTATAATCTTGTGTTCCCATGAATATTGATGCTAATCATGGAAAAAAGTAATGTCTAATAGTTGAATGAGAATTTATGTTAATGCTTAGTTTATAATAGTTAATAAATTGTTGGTAGCTGTCCTTCTTGGTGAGTTGATGCCAGCTAGTTGTTTATGTGGAGAGCTAGTTTCCATTAGTTTGAACGAAACAGAGCAGAGACTAACCTTCAATATGATTATTTCTATGATAATCAATGGTAGTAACATCTAAAGCATGTGCTGTATTTCTTCCATCTTTGAAATTGTTGTTCTGTCTTCTTGTACTGATAGTTTGACATTCAAATTGTATTTTGTTCCATCTTAGCTGAAAAGCATTGATAATTCCTTCAGAGTTTGAAATACTTGCTTGCTTGCAGGTACATTCTGCTGCTATATTGCTGGACAAGAATAACTTGGTCAAATACGACAGAAAAAGTGGATATTTCCAGGTGACTGACCTGGGTCGCATTGCGAGTTATTATTATATAACTCATGGGACAATTTCCACGTACAATGAGCATTTGAAGCCTACGATGGGTGATATTGAACTTTGTAGGCTTTTCTCTCTTAGTGAGGAATTCAAATATGTAACAGTCAGACAAGATGAGAAAATGGAATTGGCGAAGCTTCTAGATCGTGTTCCTATTCCGATAAAAGAGAGTCTTGAGGAACCTAGTGCCAAGATCAATGTACTATTGCAGGCATATATTTCACGGCTGAAGCTTGAAGGGTTGTCCCTGTCATCCGACATGGTTTATATAACTCAGGTTTGTTGTGTTGTATAAATAACCTCCTATTTAGTTGCTTATTATTTCTTTATTCATTCATGATTTAGTGTTGTCTGATAGCGAATTATCTAACTTTGTTATTTGCTTTTGCAGAGTGCTGCACGTCTGATGCGAGCCCTTTTTGAGATTGTTCTGAAGAGGGGATGGGCTCAGTTAGCTGAGAAGGCCTTAAAATGGTGCAAAATGATAAGCAAGAGGATGTGGAGTGTACAGACACCACTTCGCCAATTCCATGGCATACCAAATGAAATCTTGATGAAGTTGGAGAAGAAAGATTTGGCTTGGGAGCGTTATTATGATCTTTCATCACAAGAGTTGGGAGAGCTTATCCGGTTCCCGAAGATGGGAAGGACATTACACAAGTTTATTCATCAGTTCCCTAAGCTGAATCTCGCTGCACATGTTCAACCGATAACGCGGTCAGTCTTGAGGGTTGAATTGACTATTACACCGGATTTCCAATGGGACGACAAGGTTCATGGTTTTGTAGAACCTTTCTGGATAATTGTTGAAGATAATGATGGGGAGTATATTCTTCATCATGAATATTTCATGTTGAAGAAACAGTATATTGATGAGGACCATACTTTGAACTTCACAGTCCCAATATATGAGCCATTGCCCCCACAATATTTCATTCGGGTTGTCTCTGATAGATGGTTAGGGTCCCAGACTGTTTTGCCTGTCTCTTTCCGACATCTGATTTTGCCAGAGAAATATCCTCCTCCCACTGAGTTACTAGACTTGCAACCTCTGCCAGTTACTGCCTTGAGGAATCCAGCATATGAAGCACTTTATCAAGATTTCAAGCATTTCAATCCGGTTCAGACTCAGGTTTTCACAGTGTTGTACAATTCAGATGACAATGTCTTGGTTGCAGCTCCAACTGGTAGTGGGAAGACCATTTGTGCCGAATTTGCCATATTGAGGAATCATCAGAAAGGACCTGATAGTACCATTCGAGCTGTGTATATAGCTCCAATAGAGGCTCTTGCTAAGGAGCGGTTCAACGATTGGAAAATGAAATTTGGGGACCATCTGGGAACGAGAGTTGTTGAATTAACTGGGGAGACCGCCAGTGATCTGAAGCTGTTGGAGAAGGGTCAACTAATTATTAGCACACCTGAGAAATGGGATGCTTTATCTCGTCGCTGGAAACAACGTAAGCATGTTCAGCAAGTCAGTCTTTTCATTATTGATGAATTGCACCTGATTGGGGGTCAAGGTGGCCCAATCCTGGAGGTGATCGTCTCTCGGATGAGATATATCTCTAGCCAGGTTGAGAACAAGATTCGCATCGTTGCTTTGTCAACTTCCTTAGCTAATGCCAAGGATTTGGGAGAATGGATTGGGGCTACATCTCATGGGCTCTTCAACTTTCCGCCTGGTGTAAGGCCTGTGCCACTTGAAATACACATTCAAGGTGTTGATATTGCAAACTTTGAAGCTAGGATGCAAGCCATGACAAAACCCACATATACTGCAATAGTCCAACATGCAAGGAAGGGAAAACCTGCACTTGTGTATGTTCCCACAAGGAAGCATGCTCGCTTGACTGCTGTAGATCTGATGACTTATTCAAGCATGGACAGTGAAGACACACCTATATTTCTGCTACGATCTGCAGAAGAGCTGGAACCTTTCGTGGAAAGGATCAATGAACCTATGCTGCAAGAGACACTCAAGTATGGTGTGGGCTACTTGCATGAGGGGTTGAGTGCCACTGATCAGGATATAGTGAAGACATTGTTTGAAACTGGATGGATTCAAGTGTGTGTGATGAACGGTGCAATGTGTTGGGGAGTACCGTTATCTGCACATTTGGTGGTGGTCATGGGAACACAGTATTATGATGGTAGGGAAAATGCACACACTGATTATCCCGTTACTGATTTGTTGCAGATGATGGGCCATGCCAGTCGACCTCTTGTAGATAGCTCAGGGAAGTGTGTTATCCTCTGCCATGCACCACGCAAGGATTACTACAAGAAGTTCTTGTATGAAGCATTCCCAGTTGAAAGCCATCTGCAGCATTATCTCCATGATAATTTGAATGCTGAGGTGGTGGTTGGTGTTATTCAGAACAAGCAGGATGCTGTTGATTACCTAACATGGACCTTCATGTATAGAAGGCTGACACAGAATCCAAATTACTACAATCTGCAGGGTGTTAGTCATAGGCATCTATCTGACCAACTGTCGGAGCTAGTGGAGAATACCATCAGTGACTTGGAGGCAAGTAAATGTGTCACTGTTGAGGATGAATTTTTGCTTTCACCTTTGAATCTCGGTATGATAGCGTCATATTATTATATCAGTTACACTACAATAGAGCGTTTTAGCTCTTCTGTGACCTCCAAAACGAAGTTGAAAGGCTTGCTGGAAATATTGG
This sequence comes from Solanum appendiculatum, assembly GCA_018342035.1. Taxonomy (NCBI): domain Eukaryota; kingdom Viridiplantae; phylum Streptophyta; class Magnoliopsida; order Solanales; family Solanaceae; genus Solanum; species Solanum appendiculatum. Next base: position 334,817 of record JAGDQO010001046.1, on the reverse strand, counting down.
CGTCAGCATCGGAGTTTGAACAGCTGCCAATACGACCAGGTGAAGAGGAGTTGATAAGAAGGTTGATTAATCACCTGCGTTTCTCTTTTGAGAATCCGAAATACACAGATCCTCATGTCAAGGCTAATGCTCTTTTACAAGCCCATTTCTCTAGGCAAATGGTGGGCGGAAATCTTGCTTCTGACCAGCAAGAGGTGCTTCTTTCTGCTACTAGGCTGCTTCAAGCAATGGTTGATGTTATTTCAAGTAATGGTTGGCTTAGTCTAGCACTTCTAACAATGGAGGTGAGCCAGATGGTGACACAGGGGATGTGGGAACGTGACTCGATGCTTCTCCAGCTTCCACACTTCACAAAGGAATTGTCTAAGAAGTGCCAAGAAAATCCAGGGAGGAGTATAGAGACAGTGTTTGATTTAGTGGAGATGGAAGATGACGATAGGCGTGAGCTCTTGCAAATGTCGGACTTGCAGCTTCTGGATATTGCTCGGTTCTGTAACCGGTTTCCAAACATTGATTTGACGTATGATGTGCTGGACAGTGATAATGTGAGTGCTGGAGACGATGTAAGTGTGCAGGTAACCCTGGAGCGAGATCTTGAGGGTAAATTGGAAGTTGAACCTGTTTTTGCACCTAGATATCCCAAAACCAAAGAGGAAGGATGGTGGCTTGTTGTCGGGGATACAAAGAGCAACCAATTACTGGCCATTAAGAGAGTTACCCTCCAAAGGAAATCTAGGGTCAAGCTGGATTTTGCTGCCCCTGCTGAAGCTGGAACAAGGAACTACACACTCTTTTTCATGTGTGATTCTTATCTGGGTTGTGACCAGGAATACAACTTCACTCTTGATGTTAAAGAGGCAATGGCTGAAGATGACAGTTGAAGAGAATGATGTAGCTTTTTTCTTTTTTGAGAACTTACCCTAAATGCTTGATCTATTTCTGTAGACAATCTAGTGGTGATCAGTTATGTGACTTTCAGTTGTCCTAGTTCCTTTTTTGATTAAAGCTAGACTTCTGTTTCAATTCTGTAGCTGCTTTAGAGCTCAGTTGTTATCCTTTTTTTTAGGAGACTTGTTCGGTATGTTCTTGCTCGTGCCCGGATAGAGAGCTGTCACTGAACTTTGATAATTGAAATTAAACATGTCTTGGTATAAGGAAAATTGACACATATAAACAAGTCTTATATAAAATTGGCATTTACTAGCCCAAAAGTATTTAACAAATTTTAACCTAAAAAAAAATTGGCACTATATAGCCAAATTTTTAAACCGTTTATTTTGTCTAGAAAAAAATAGGAGAGATAATATCATCTTTTCCCCCCTTATTTAACGTTGTTCTTCCTTAAAACCAGTGATTCAGTTTTTTCCCCCCTTATATTGTTGCTAGATAGATATCTTAAAATTAGGGATCTAATTATTTTATTTTTCCTTATTTCAGTTACTACATATCTTTAAAATTAGGTATTCATTATTTTACTGTCCTTTTTTAACTTGCATAAGTATTAGTAAAAATATTATTATTCCCTTATTTTTTCGTATGTATACAATTTATTAGATGAATACAAATCAATGTATACCAGTACAAATGTATACCAATTTATTAGGTGAATACGGATAAATGTATATCAATTTATTAGGTGAATACAGACAAATGTATATCAGTTTATTAGGTGAATATGAACAAATGAATATTAATACAAACAAATGTATACAAATTTATTAGGTGAATTTATTAACAGATGTATACATTATATGTATGCAAACCAAATTAAAATATAATCAAATGTATATCAATTTATTAGATGACTACAGACCAATGTATACCAGTATAAATATTTGTATATCAATTTATTAGGAGAATACAAATCAATCAATATCGATGCTACCATATGTCTACAAATTTGCTTGGTGAATTCATTAGTAGATATATACATTTTATGTATACAAATTTAGCTAAAAATCAATTTAAAAATAATTGTATTCGACAGACAATATGAATATACATATCAAACACGCGTTAAGCAATTCACAAACTCAACTACAACCCCATTCAAAATCAAAATCACTCGCCTGAATTTGATCAACTAGTTTTTCTCAAAACTTCTCTTACTCATCAATATATAAGCACAATCACACAAGAAATAGCCAAATCGTCGCTCAAGAAATGCCAACAAAATTGGAATCATCTTCTCGATTTTTTATGAAAATCTTATAATCTTTCTTATTCGTGAAATTTAAATAAAATCACACCCACTAGAACCTAAATTTTCACCCAAAAAAATAATTAAAAAATCACAATTCGACAAATCACAAAATATCACCATTTATTGGGCAAGAAAAATTGCAAAAAAAATTATGTATGAAAGAATTTTTTTAAAAAGTAGCAATGAATAAACATACGTTTATAATAGATATGCATAAACAAAACAAGATTAAGGAATAGAAGTGAAAATTTAGGGAAAGATAAAATTTAGAAAAAGATTTTAGAGAGAGACAAACAACGAGGAGAGTTAAAAAAAAAGTATTTACCTTTCAATAAATAGAAATAAAATGAGCAATTAAAGGAATACCAAATTAGAGAGTGAAAAATTAAGGAAAAAAATGGTTCACTTTTCAAGAAATACAAAATATGGCTATTGAGTGACAAAATAAATATAAAAAGTCTTTTTTTGCCCCAAAAAAAAATAAAAATAGATTATTTATTGCCTATTAAGTAGGATTTGAATTCGAATCCTATTTGGAAAAGGATTTGAATTGTAATTCTATTTGGAGTTGATTTTGGTTTTATAAGGAAAATCACAACTCTATAAATAGGATGGTTTGAGAAAATTATTCAATTGCTCATTGATATTGTAGTTAGAACATAAGAAAGGTTTTTTGAGAAATCTTTCGACAAGAGAGAAGAGAGAATCAGCAGGGTGTTAGTCATATACCAACTGTCGGAGCTAGTGGAGAATACGATCACTGTTAAGGATGAATTTTTTGCTTTCACCTTTGAATCTCGGTATGATAGCGTCACATTATTATATCAGTTATACTACAGTAGAGCGTTTTAGCTCTTCTGTGACCTCCAAAACGAAGTTGAAAGGCTTGCTGGAAATATTGGCGTCAGCATCGGAGTTTGAACAGCTGCCAATACGACCAGGTGAAGAGGAATTGATAAGAAGGTTCCTGCGTTTCTCTTTTGAGAATCCGAAATACACAGATCCTCATGTCAAGGCTAATGCTCTTTTACAAGCCCACTTCTCTAGACAAATTGTGGGTGGAAATCTTGCTTCTGATCAGCAAGAGGTGCTTCTTTCTGCTAATAGGATGCTTCACGCAATGATTGATGTTATTTCCAGTAATGGTTGGCTTAGTCTAGCACTTTTAACAATGGAGGTGAGCCAGATGGTGACACAGGGGATGTGGGAACGTGACTCGATGCTTCTCCAGCTTCCACACTTCACAAAGGAATTGGCTAAGAAGTGCCAAGAAAATCTAGGGAGGAGTATAGAGACAGTGTTTGATTTAGTGGAGATGGAAGATGACGAGAGGCGTGAGCTCTTGCAAATGTCGGACTTGCAGCTTCTGGATATTGCCCAGTTCTGTAACCGATTTCCAAACATTGATTTGACGTATGATGTGCTGGACAGTGATAATGTGAGTGCTGGAGACAATGTAAGTGTGCAGGTAACTCTTGAGCGAGATGTTGAGGGTAGAACAGAAGTTGGACCTGTTTTTGCACCTAGATATCCCAATAGCAAAGAGGAAGGATGGTGGCTTGTTGTTGGGGATACAAAGAGCAACCAATTATTGGCGATTAAGAGAGTTACCGTCCAAAGGAAATCTAGGGTCAAGCTGGATTTTGCTGCCCCTGCTGAAGCTGGAACAAGAAACTACACACTCTATTTCATGTGCGATTCTTATCTGGGTTGTGACCAGGAATACAACTTCACTCTTGATGTTAAAGAGGCAATGGCTGAAGATGACAGTTGAAGAGAATGATGTAGTTTTTTTTTTCTTTTTTGAGAACTTTTCCTAAGTGCTTTATCTATTTCTGTAGACAATCTAGTGGTGATTAGTTATTTGGCTTTTTTTACTAGATCCTTCTTTTTTTTATAAAAGGTAGACTTCAGTTTCAATTTTGCAACTGCTTTATAGCTTTCTGTTCGTTATCCTTCTTTTATAGCTTTCAATACTGCAATTCTGCATCTGCTTTATAACTTTCAATTCTGCGGCAGACTTGTTCAGAATGAATTGAACTTTGACCTGATTTGTTGGACAAGTGATCCCTCAAGAACTTACTGCTGAAAACAAAAGGCAAATTGCAGGCCTCTTGAATTTGTTTGTACAGATTGTTGCTTTGAGTGGAAACTTACAGGGTAACAACCAAGATTTTAAGTTCATTTCGAGCGTGAAAAATGACTTTGTCCAGTTCAGAGTTTTGATATGAGATTATAAGACCTAAATTAATGAAGAGCATAGTAGAACACTCTTAATATAGGGGGCCTATCTAAGTGTACGAGTTTATCGATCATGTGAACTTACTATCTCTTTTTGGTTCATGTATAACAATGTTATATTTTTATAAAATTACTTTAATATGTGTACGCTCAAGTTCAAAGTGTCCTATAGTACAATAACTATTGGATGCATCTCCATAAGTGAAATTGACTATTGAAACTAAATATGTCTTGTTATATTTTACTTTCTTTTTCTTGAATTGAGCCCTAGGTATTTTAATCTTTTTTTCCTTCTTAGTTTGTTTGGCTTATTCTTTAAGATCTAAAGTTTGACAAATTGAAATCTCTATTCTATTTTTATCCTCATAAAAATATAATTTAAATCAAATATTTATATTAAATTTGTATCAATGAAAGATGTAAGCATATAATCAACTAGCTTAACTGTTTTCAACATTTTTGAGATTTTAATTTTAAAAATCTAATGGTTAAACCCTCAAGTAGAAATTCTAGGTATTTATAATAATACAATCATCCTCTTAAAATTCACTTGTTCAGACTCTTGACCCGTAGTTAATTTAATTTAATTAATTAAAATAGGGCTTAATGATTAAAAAAAGTAAAAGAAAAAAAATCATGTGCGTAAGCATCACGCTTTCTTCGTAAAACTCTTATATACACCTTTCTTCCCTCTTCTGTGTCAATACTATCTTTTCTCTTTCTACAAAAAACCTTTCCGTGAAGAAACACATCATACGTACGGTTACAATGTCTAGCGCCGAGCCTGAGCACGAGCACAGAGAAGAGGAAGAAGCCACCGGAGCCGAGGACGAAGATACCGGAGCTCAGGTTGCGCCGATTGTCAGGCTCGAGGAAGTTGCCGTAACAACTGGCGAAGAGAACGAAGATGCTATCCTCGATTTGTATTTGATTTCTCTGATACTCTTGTTTATTGCTTTTCGATCTGGTTCGATTTCTAGGAATGATGAATAACTTTAATACTTTGTGAATTTATCGTAACAGGAAAGCGAAGCTTTATCGATTTGACAAAGATGGAAATCAGTGGAAGGAGAGAGGTGCTGGTACTGTTAAGCTTTTAAAGCATAAGGAAACTGGAAAAGTTCGCCTTGTTATGCGTCAATCTAAGACTCTTAAGATCTGTGCCAATCATCTAGGTTTGTTTGTAGTTCAATTTATGACTTTTTCTTACATGATTAAAGTTGATTTTATTCAATTGTGTGTTTCATTTGATTTGGGATCTGAGATTTGGACTGTGATTCGGTGCGATGCAGTTATTCCGACGATGACAGTTCAGGAACATGCTGGAAACGAGAAGTCCTGTGTGTGGCATGCCGCAGATTTTGCTGATGGCGAATTGAAGGATGAATTTTTCTGTATTAGATTTGCATCGTTAGAGAGTAAGAATTTCTAAATCTGCTGGTTCTGTTATTTTTTACTAGATTCTAGGGCCTTGTTTGATAGATGAAGCTTTCGATTAGCTAAAATCTGCAATTTCCTTTTGTCGTGATTGCCTTTACCCCATGATTGCTAGTCATTATAATGGATCCTGTTTTACCTATGGTTACAACATTAGATTTTGTTTGGAGAAAATTTCATTCTCTACGGAATGCTGTAATGGGCGCGTATTGTGGTTGTAGATTTCTGAAGTATTCAGATCAATTAAGTATAGAAGTTCACCAGTTAATGACTGTACTTTAGGTGTGATTTGTAGTTTCTCATTTTCTTGTTGTTAGTCACCAACTCAAGCTAGTCTATATGATCGAAAAACCGACGCTAAACCTACACTTCTGTTGTGTGCATATGATATAATTGGTTTTGATTGTTCATAAATTATTAGTCTAGTTGAAACTACCATTTACTCCACTCTGGAAGATTGAATGTAGTGGCGATCATAAGATTAGATCTTCAGGTCTGAGGTGTAAAATTCTGCAATTCGTCTACTTGAGCGTAATTGGAATGCAAAGAGGTTCCAGTAGTTTTGGCTAATGAGGCTATGAATGTTATTTGGATTGGTGATGTAGTACCACCAAATTATGTTTTGGGTAGTTTATTGGGATTGTAATATAGATAACTAAATGTCTTGAGAGATTCTGAGCTGGGGTGTGTAGGGGAGGGGGTAGAAGTGTACTTAGATGGACAGAGAAATAGAATTTTGCAAGCTCTGCTCCTATTCAAACCTATATAAGTTATCTATATTAGAACCGATGGCATAATGTTTCAGATGTTGAAGTTTAATAGAGGTTATTTCATATCCAAGGTACCTATTCTCAACATGAGATGTTAGTTATGACTTTAATGGTGTGTATTCCTTGAATATATATAAGATAATAGCAAGCAAGAGTGATCAAGGAAGTTAAGATACCCTACGTAGTGCATCCTTGCCTTTTAAAAATTGAAACAGTGGTTGAAGCATGAATATATCTTGGAAGAGTAAAATCCTTATTAAGGTTGATTGCAGAAACTAGGGAATTGATGAGTCTCTAAATTCTTTTCCAATTCTAGACTTAAGTACAGGCTCAAGATTATAGATGTACAATTTCACTGCTCAACATTGTGCGCTATGAATAAAGATCATCTCACCTGCGACTTACGTTTTGTCACCAGTCTGATCACTTCCATGCCTTAAGCCCTCCTATACAGTAGATCCACCACTTTGCTGATGTGGGAAAAGCAAACCAGACCTTAAACTGAAAGGTGACTTCTCTCTGCTTGGGAATAACATGTATATGATTTTTGTTTAGTGGCAACATACATATTATCTTATACCTTTTTTTTGTGTTCAATTATTTGGTTGTGTTTTTATTCTCATTATATTAAATTGGTAATACTATCATACGAGTAGTACTAATATAATACCTTACTAAGATTTAAGCCAGGTTGGGATAAGCTGAGAGGGGAATGATGGGACAACTGTATGTAATGTAGACCCCATGTTTCTGCCCTCTGCTATTGTTCCGAAATTCCCAAATTCCAGAAACAATGTCATTGCAGGCCTCACTGGTTTTGAATCTAAAACATTAGACTGCAAATCAGATGCACCATTAGAAGGCAAAACCAAAACCTCAGTCTTCTGGAACCCATTTAAAAATGCCCCCATTTATGAATCTCCAAACCAGAACCGCCAATGACCTAAGTGATTGATCTTTTCTTAATAAGTTGTTGAGAACCTTTGGGTCATATCCTCTTGATTGAGGTCCGTGTTAGTGTTGAGAGTGAACTGATCTTGGACTTCTCTCCAGAATCTTAGGTACTGGTAAAAAGAATCATAGTTAATGCTGCATGCTTGGTTACCTACTTGAGAGCGATTGCTCTTTAGGGACTTGAGGACTGGTGCTTTATAAATTATCAACTAGGACTATTGGATTATAAGTCGTGGAATGATCTTTCAATTACCAGGTCTTTTAGGACTCCTGAACTGAATCTTCGTTGCAGTTTCACTCAACATATTGGAGTTGATTACACTTTCAAGGGATTAGAAAATTGCCCATGATTGGGGATAAGTCAAACACTGGATGAGACTTGAGAGGGGCCCTTGAAGTGATTCTGAGAATGTTGTAGATTATTAGTATGCATGATCATGTCCCCAATTCTTTTATGTTGCTGCCTCTGTTTATTTTTTTTTTCTCTCAGCAAAAATGATGTCTTAGTGTAATGTTCTTATTCTTAGATTGCAAGACCTTCATGGAGACTTTCCAAGAGGTTGCTGAATCACAAATGAAGAAGGAGGAAAATGTGGATGCGTCTAATGCTGCTGGCCTACTTGAGAAGTTGAGTGTCGAAGATAAGAAACCAGAAGAGAAGAGCGAGGAAAAAACTGAAGAGAAAGCCAAGGAAGATGACGTCAAAGAAGAGAAGACTTCTGATAATGCAGAGAAAAAGGATGAGGCTGCTTCAGCCTGAGAGATGTATGTCATGTATGCCAAATGTAGTTGGTGAGGTTTGTAGCAACTCCATTTTTGCCCACCAAATTTGGGTGTAGTCTGGTCGAGTGCAAGGGGTGTTTACTTCTTGGTGTTGCTTTGGGGCGGGGTCGTCTGGGAGGGGGTGGGGGGAGGTTGTTATTTGTTTGTCCATCTCTGAGGTGTTTCAACGTCTTGGGGAAACTCACGTTAAGGTTGGGTCTTGTTCTTTGATTGAGGTATTGTGTTGGTCTATTGTAAGTCTTGGTATTATATACCCAACTGTACGTTGTTTATGTAAGTCCTCTTTTTGAGGCTGTTCTTTCTCCGTGTCCTTGGTTCCATATGTTCAATTCATTGCTTATTTGGGGAAGTTTAAGCCACTGCTAGGTTTACTGATGCATTCTCTGTTTGTGTTTCTATGAATGTGCCTTTTTATTTTTTAAACTTAAAAAATGGCATGGTAAAAGAAACAGGCTCTCTTTTGGTCTTCTCATCAGTTGATTTCTCGTGAAGGAAATCACTCGATTTGCAACGATATATAGACACAAGTTGCTCTGCTCCTTAGTACTGTACTGTGATTAGACTGCTGTCTATTTTGGGTTCCTTGGAACTTTGATTTAAAGAGTTCTCTAAATATTTGGTTTGCTTTCAATGTAACATATAAGAGTGGCTGTGTCTCAAACTGCATAGATTCTCTTGGTCACAGGCGACTGAGCTCGTATGTGGAAAACAAGAAATATGTAGTAATTACTGAATATATAACCTTTCTGTGTAGCTATTTTTTTTTATGACACGCAATCTTAATTAACTGCATAAAGTTGGTTTTATACAATTTATTTTCTTGGTGACTTATTGCGCTTTTAAGAATATCAGTAGTTAAACTATTCATGGTTCGTCAAGAAAGCTACATTAACATTTTAAATATAACTTCTAAACTCGAGTTCTACGTAAAAGACAGATTGGTGAAAGATATTTACTGTTTATTACCTAACTCTAAGGTTCTAATATGATTATAAATTTGAACTTAAAACCTCTTCCTTTTACGGTAAAAAAAATACTCTTTTGTTAACTAATTGTCTCGGGTTTGAGTCTTGGGAATTATGTCACTTTTAGTAGGAAGTATGTGAATAATTAGAGAGAGGTGGGTACAAAGAAAAGCACTACTCTTTTGTTATTTACCACTGAAATATTAGACCAAAATGATAGTTCAAAAAAAAAAACTGTACAATTATATAGTAACTCCGATCATTAAGCCAAGACATTCGTCTTGGGTACATTGAAATATTTGAAGCAGTAAAAGGAAAAGAAAGAAAACAAACTTACCACCTCTCCTAGAAACCCCTATCTTGTTCTTCACTCAATTTTTCCTATCTTTTCGAATCTTAACAAATTGACTTCTTTTAATTTCACACACATATATATATACATTTTTTCCTCATATCTTCCATTTTCCCAGTAACAATTTTCTCAATACCAAAATATGGACAATGCAAATGGCACCACTTCCTGTATCCAAGACTAACGCCATTTAGCTCGAAGATTAGTTGAAATTGGAGTTGAGGATGTTTTCTCAGTTCCAGGTGATTTCAACCTCACACTTCTTGATCACCTAATTGCTGAGCCAAGGCTTAAGAATATTGGCTGTTGCAATGAGCTTAATGCTGGATATGCAGCTGATGGGTACGCGTGGTCTCGAGGCGTTGGTGCGTGTGTTGTCACGTTCACTGTGGGTGGTCTTAGTGTGATTAATGCAATTGCTGGTGCTTATAGTGAGAACCTACCTATTATCTTCATTGTTGGAGGTCCTAATACTAATGACTATGGAACTAATAGAATCCTGCATCATACTATTGGATTGCCTGAATTCAGCCAAGAACTTAGGTGTTTTCAGACTGTTACATGTTATCAGGTAAGTTTAAGTCGTGAGTTTTGCACTTCTCAGAGGCGGATTCAGAATTTGAACTTTACGGGTTACTTCAGTCAAATAATTTATGAATACATGTTCAACTAATTTATGTTTGGTTGTGCTAGGCTGTGATAAATAACTTGGAGGATGCACTTGAACAAATTGATAGAGCAATTTCCACTGCTCTAATAGAAAGAAAGCCAGTATATATTAGTATCAGTTGCAATTTGCCAGCCATCCCTCATCCAACATTCAGCAGAGATCCCATTCCATTTTTTCTATCACCTAGGTATGTGTTACATTATCTATTCTTACATTCATAAAGACCTTGCATGACAGTGGGGCATGACAGTGGCGGATATCGACTAGACGCAGCGAGTTGACATGTCGATCGTGTTCAGCTTGGAGTATATATGTGTGAAAAAATGGCACACATATAAAGAGCAGAACTCATTGACTCTAAATTTTGATCCGCCATTGTTACATGAGAGCTATTCTTAAACTTACCTTTAGAACTTACAGACAATGGCGGATCTAAGACTAGACGCAGTGAGTTTGACTATATATGTGTATGTGAAAAGAGATTGGCACATATATAAAGAACAGACTATACCGACTCTAAGTCTTGTATTTGTCATTGTTGTACATGAGATGTTCTTTCAACTTACAATTAGAACTTACTGACAATGGCGGAGCCAGGATTTCTACTAAGGGGTTCAAAATATGATGAAGTAAACACACGAAGAAGCCAAAATAATTTTAATTATGTATAAACACGATAATTTTCCCACCGAAGGGGTTCGGATGAACCTCCTCAACCCTACTTGGCTTCGCCCCCGATGGCGGATCAAGACTAGACGCAGTGTGTTCGCCTATATATGCGTGTGAAAAGAAATTTGCACATATATAAAGAGAAGAACTTACTTTAAATCTTAGATTTGCCACTGTTGCATGTGAAATGTTCTTTCAACTTACAATTAGAACTTATTGATACAGGCTAAGTAACAAGAAAGGGTTGGAAGCTGCAGTGGATGCAGCAGTGGCCTTTCTAAGCAAGGCAGTAAAACCAGTCATGATTGGAGGGCCAAAGCTAAGAGTAGCTAAAGCTTGTGATGCTTTTGGTGAACTTGCTGATTCTTCTGGTTATGCCATGGCAATGATGCCATCAGCAAAAGGACTAGTAGCAGAACAACACCCTCACTTCATTGGCACTTACTGGAGGTGTAGTAGGCACATCCTATTGCGCGGAAATTGTTGAATCAGCTGATGCTTACTTGTTTGCTGGTCCGGCTTTTAACGACTACAGCTCTGTTGGGTACTCACTTTTGATCAAGAGAGAGAAGGCGTTAATCGTGCAGCCTGATAGAGTTGTAATTGGCAATGGACCAGCATTTGGTTGTGTCCTAATGAAAGATTTCCTATCTGAACTAGGAAAGAAAGTAAAGAAAAACGAAACTGCTTATGATAACTATCGTCGGATCTTTGTTCCTGAAGAAACTCCTCTAAAGCCAGAACCTAACGAACCTCTACGAGTCAATGTTCTGTTCCAACATGTACAGAAGATGCTTTCAGCTGATACAGCTGTGATTGCTGAGACAGGGGATTCTTGGTTCAATTGCCAGAAGCTGAAGTTACCAGAAGGATGTGGGTATGTGACTAATAAAAGCTTAACAGCCTGGTATCCATTTTATTTTGAGTCATTAGACGAAAAAAGTTCGTGTTGCAGGTATCAATTCCAGATGCAATATGGCTCTATTGGTTGGTCTGTTGGTGCTACCTTGGGATATGCACAATCTGTACCCAAAAAACGTGTCATATCTTTCATCGGTGATGGAAGTTTTCAGGTAAGAAAATGACTTTCGTCATACCAGACACTATTATTCGTGTGGAGAACTAAATTTTGGATAACAGGTTACTGCACAAGATGTGTCAACAATGATTCGTTGTGACCAAAAGACTATCATTTTCTTGATTAATAATGGTGGATACACCATTGAAGTTGAAATCCATGATGGACCATACAATGTCATCAAGAACTGGAACTGCACTGGTTTAGTGGATGCGTTTCACAATGGTGAAGGCAATTGCTGGACCCAGAAGGTGAGTGTTACATACTCTACATAGAAATGCTCATCCATATTTCAACAAAAAAACAAGGTTGTTTTCAAATTGTTTTATAACTGGATTGCAGGTAAGGACGGAAGAGGAGCTGATAGAAGCAATTGCAACTGCAACTGGAGAGAAGAAAGATTGTTTATGTTTCATTGAAGTTATTGTTCACAGGGATGATACTAGCAAAGAGTTGCTTGAATGGGGATCTAGAGTTTGTTCTGCCAATGGACGTCCACCAAACCCTCAATGACTCTGTTACATTAGTTTTTTCCAGCACTTAATTTTCCTTTTTCGATTACGGCAGAGTCCAAGAGTTCTTTGTTTAAACTCTCATAGCTTCGAGTAATTAGAAAATTAATCACCATTTAATAAAATGGATTTTTGGAACTATTACATGGCTCCATCTATTACAGTTTCACCGAGCTGATTTAACAATTCCACCTTGAATATCAGACGGGAGCTTTGTGGTATTTTGATAAAAACAATTTTTCTTTTTATGGAAATTGGACTTCCTAGAGGAGGTTCAGTGTGGTAAATGAAGCTTTCCATGTTAATACTCAGCTATATATAGCTTTTCATGATTAAATGAAGGTAAGAATTTAACATTTCGAACTGTTAAATCTCTCTGATATGTACAACCATTTGATATTTAGCTTTAGAAGGTATTAGCAGACCACCATATGAGTGGAGAAGACTCGCAAGGGGAGACGACAGAAAATTTCTACTGTTATATTTGCTGCCTCTGTAATTTACAGGTGTTTTTGACATTTGCTAAGAAAATATTCAACTCTGACACAAACCATAAGATGAAATAATGCATTATATTTGGTACTGAAATTGACTAAGCATCCATGAAGTAATTTTCTCATTGCTCAAAAAATGAACTGGATAAGAAAGTAAGACAAAGAACAATGAACTACTTTTAGAGTTTAACAATCGTCTCGTGTTCAACTTCACTAAAAGCTAAACAAGTGCAAATCTATTTCAGTTTTATATGAATATGATTAAACTTATAGAATATAACTATGCTCACTTTCAAAAATGAAGAGAACCTAGACTAGAGATGCAGCGAAATACTGTTGATCCGAGTCGCAATTCACACTGTTATGGACATTGTCACATATTCACTGTTCACAACATAAATTAGCAGGCCAACACTTCATTTGGTAAAAACAAAAATGGATCGGGATGAATCAGTAATTAAGGAGTAAATATCATAAACTTGAGCCAAAAATGGCTCCCAGAGTTTCAATACACCTCAGAAGCAGAAATACATTAGGTTTAGGTGCCATTAGCACAATGTAACTACTGAAATTTAACTGCAAACACTGAAAATAAGACAAAAACGCAATAACCTAGAGCGACGAGGACATGTCAAAAGCTAAGAACTGCCAAATACAATTCTACTTGGATCTCTGTCTCATCTTTCGGCGCTTCCTCTTCAATCTCCTCATACGCTTCTTCTTCCACTGAAATGAAAACAAAAATGCTTAGTGAGCACCAACACATTAATCGGAAAAAAAGTAGCACATGTAAAACTTCAACAATGAAGTATGAAGACAAATCGGTAGTAATAGGAGTGTTATTCTGCATCGATATGATTCACAAATCGGTAATACAAGTGTTTTCTGCATCGATCGACTTAAATTTCTAGATCCGTCTGTATAAAATTACAATCTACAAAAGGAAGAACGAGATTAAGACGTCTACGTACCTTGGCTCTCATGGTGAATCAGCTACGACGGAAGGGACTCTATTTACTTCCTGGCCGGAGTGAACTTACCGATGAAGAAGATAAGCGGCACGATGAGAATGAAAGTGAGGGCTAGTGGAATATAAAAGGAAACCCTAATAGTGGATATGATTAATGGGCTTTGGGTCAAATCATCCGAGAAATGGGCCCAGCCTCAGTAGGATTTGCACCAAGTAACCATAGTATTTTTACTCATGTTTAATTTTGGAAGTATTTATTTTTTACACATTCAATTTATGTTTGTATTTCCACATGAATTCATTAATTTCTTTTCTTAAAATAAAAAACATATAGTTGAAATTATTTTAAAAAATACTATAAATTATGATAATATATATTTTAAAATGAATCGTTTGGTCATTAAATTATAATAGTGAAAATATGAATCGGTAATGGAGAAAGATTAAAATGTGCCATTAAAATATTTTACTAAAGTAAAAATGGATTGTCAAGAACGTAAATGAGATAAGATAGATAGTTAATCAAATGTATTATAAATTATGAGCTATGGTTGAAATCAACATTTTTAGTATATAAAATTAACAAACTAACACATAAGGATCTTAATCACGTCAATCACGTTCTAACAAAGAAATAATATTTTCATAAAGACATATATGTGAAAATATCCATAAATTCTCTTTGATCATTTGAAGTTGCATTAATCCAAACTGGAGTTGCAAATTATCAATTTGCAACTCCAATCAATTCGTGATAAATATATATTTGATTAATCGTCACTCAAGGTATGATCCAAATTCTATATACTCGAATTCAATCTGCATTATCCCTTATTATAATATTAACCTAGAAGTTAAATATTTTCCCCCAAATTCCATTCTTATCAAAACAGGAAAAAATTAACCAACCATTTTAATATTTTGTTCTTTTTCTCAGGTTTCCACATATTGCAATCTCCGTCTCTCTTTAAACCTATCGTCCTATCCACAACTGACTACTACTTTTATTACATAATTTTTATTATTATAATATTCAGTTAACATAAGCCAACAGGAAAACATTTTTTCTTTTCCGAAGAGAAGTTGTAGCTTCAAGCAAAAATGGGTACTGGTTCATCGAAGAACACAGACAGTAGCTCATATGGTAGCGAAGATAGAGAAGATCATGGAGGAGGACAGCTTTACGTTTCTCTCAAAATGGAGAAATATAAGCTTAAAGGAGAACTCATTCCTCATGTTTATGGCTCCGTTCCATTAATTGGCTCATGGGATTCGTCTAAAGCTGTAATTTCATCACTCTCTACCTCTTCAGTATCCTTCTGATTTTTGTGATTAATAACTAATGCAGTTTTGTTTTTCATTATCAGCTTCCGATGGAACGGGAATCAACTTCTATGTGGGAACTGAGTTTCGTTGTTCCTCCTAATCACGGTTAGTTTACTATTGTGATTTTGTTAAATTTGTGTTTAATTCATGGAATGAAAATCTATGGTAATTTCATTTGTGGATTTGCGGAATGAAGTTATAGGAGGATCAGTATAGTTGACCCGAACTAACTAGGGATTGGGAAGTAGTTGATTGATTGATTTTTATTTGTATAGAGACATTGGACTTTAAGTTCCTTTTGAAGCCAAAGTACAATCATGAGCCTTGTATAGTGGAGGAAGGCCCAAACCGTGTACTTATTGCTGGAACGTTACAAGGGGATGGACGTTCAGCCTCGTTTAAGCTGGAAAATGAAGAGATTATTGAACATAGAGTGTTTGTTAAAGCAGACAGAGTTTCACCGTTTGACCTTGCGGCTAGTTGGAGAGCCTTTCAGGAAAATCGCAGGCTTTCTACTGTTCGAGGAGTACCAGATGTTAGCATAAATTCGACACCAGCAATGGGTGCAGAGGTAAGATGTTGCTCTTGTTTGACTGCTAATTGTAAATGCTGCTTTATAAACCATAGTGCTAGATGCCTGTGATTACTGTCTTACTATCTTGTTAGATGATCTCTCCGTGTGAATGAGTGTTTGTTTAACATGTTGGAGCTCAGAGGCCTTGTGCTCACATTTGGTGCAAATGTGATAAACTATACTATTACAGGTTTTGCATCAACAGATATCGTACATTTAAAGGGAGATAATTTCCTCTTCTTTAGGAGTATAATGAGGTTGCAGATTTTGATATTGAAGATGTTTTACTTTGAATTAGGATGTTTAGCCTATGCCTTTTTGTTAGTATATGTGTAATTTTGAGGAAACTATTGACTTTCATGTTTCTTATCGGTGCTCCTAGTTTTTCTCGTCTATTGGTCAGATTATTCTTGTTTTTAGCTTCTTCAGATGTCTGTGGATGAATATTGCTTACCAGGGTTGTTTCTATAGATTTTGGCAATTGGATATGTTTTTCATATATGCCTTAATTATATTTTAAACATTTTTTCTTGACAGCATGGCTCTTCGGCAAGTCTAGAGCTTGATCTTGAACATTATGTTGTCCCGGCTCCAGCAACATCTGCACCGGTTTATGCTGCTAACTTGACAGAAACTCCTAGGTCACTAACACGCAAAGGGGTATTTTCTGGGACAGATGGCACTACCATTCCAAGGCCTTCCTCAAAAGATGGTCACACTTCAAATGATCGGTCTGCTACAATAAAGGTTCTCGTGGTGCCTTTTGACTTGAGGTCTAGTTTGACTATAGGACTTGAGATTTTGTCTATCTTTATCCCATTCTTATCAAAACAAAATAAACCCCTAAAGTGCACTTTAGATGCAGAGTTTGACTATTTTTTTGGGATAAGTGTTTCACTCTACTGCATTCCCATAATTTAAGAGAAATAGGCATTAGCCTTTTTGTAATACATGATAATGATCATCATTTTACTCAGTAAAATGGAAAAGCTATTCAACTCTGGTACTTATATTATATACTAATCTTTTTCATCCTCCAGCTAAAAATCTTGTATAGTAAGCATCTTTGACACTCATATAACCAATCATAGAGGCTATTTAAATTTTTATCCGATATTATGCACGGAAGGTATTACATTCGCTGGAAACATGCATGTTATGTGACAAGTGTTCTCCCTACTTAATTTACCAACCTTATGCTTTTCTTCGTTCTACATGCATTACCATTTTATTTCAAATTGTACCTCATTCGTTAAGAGCCGCAGTTGATTCACATTATGCCGTCTTTTTATCATCCAGCAGATGGAAGTAATTGTCCCAGATCCAACTAGAGCCCCCTCAGGGTCTGGTACGGTTGAATCCAAGTCCATGGGAGTGTTCTCGTCTTTGCAAAAGCAAGATAGTTACAGGGGAATCCTTGTAGATAGGGGTGTGGGATCTCCAAGACTAGTCAAATCACCCAGTACAACCAGTTTTACTCTTGATCTCAAGCCTGATTCAGATGCCAAGGTGTGTAGAAATGTAATGTTTCCGTTGTGATGAATATTGTAATAAAATATCTGTTGTATCTTGGTTTATGCATCTGATGTATCATTCTTTTAAATTATTTAGAATATGATGCCAGCTGCTGCAGGAGCAGTTGCAGCTGGAGCTGTAGCTGATCAGATGCTTGGGCCAAAGGAAGACATGCATCTAGCAATCGCTCTGGTATTTTTTATTTTATGATGAAGAACTGATAAGCACTAATTAGTTTTGGTGTAAGTTTGTCAACTTTGATGCTGATTCTGTGCTCTCGGATTGGCTTTCCTATGTTCTTGGAATAGTATCTTATGCAATGAATGATCTTAGGATTTGTTTATGCTTCCTGCAGGTTGGCTTGCCAGCTCGTGGCAAAACTTTTACTGCGGCTAAGCTCACTAGATATCTTCGATGGTTAGGTCATGACACCAAGCACTTCAATGTTGGGAAGGTAAATTGTAGCACTTGTTTCTTCAATGTCTTCCTAAATTTGCAAACCGTAAGGAAACTAACCAATCTTTTTCTGTGGCAGTATCGTCGACTCAAGCATGGAAGTAATCAGGTAGTTTAAATGCTGAATTGAACTGTTTTTCTAAATATCTGCAGTCAAATAGAATTGCCGTCTCACTAATAAAAAAACAGAAAAAAGAAAAGAAAAAAAGAACTGTTATCTTTCTTGTATAGATAACTATGTTAAACTGAGAATTCACTTGCCAAGACGTCAATTAAGGTTCATTATCTGGTGGCCTTTTGGATTAGGTGGTATGATTTATTTCGCCGATGACATCTAAAACATTTGGCACTTTGGGTTGTCCACATCAGCAAAGTACTACCACTTCTTTCATACTGGTATTACAATAAATAATTGTATCAAGGATCTAAAAGCGGCTTCAATCCTTTGTGTTCTGAACAGACAAAAGTTAATAGTCCTTGGACATCTTTTATATAGAAAGCATACACCATGAAATGGAGAAAATGACAAAAACAGTCCTTTATCTTTGGTAGTAGGTTCAAAGTAGTCCTTTACGTATCAACTGTAACATAAAAAACTACACTACTTATTGGAGCTTCTCCTCCTTGGAGGTTTAAGTTCGTATAAATTGAAATACAATCTGTGAAACTTCATTTTCTTGTGTATCTTGTTGATGCAGACTGCTGATTTCTTCCGAGCTGACAATCCAGAAGGTTTGGAGGCTCGCAATGAGGTAAACCCTATCAGAATTGGTGTTGTTTATTGTCTGATTGCTAGAAGCCTGGAATCATCTTAATTAGATTGACCATGAGGCAGGGTTCGGGCAGGTATCCTGAATGCTATGCCTGTATCGACTCACCATACTTCTCCTTCTCTCTCCCTTGCCCCTCAAATGTCTTGCCCATGTATCACATGCATGGGAATATTGCAATTTGTATCAATATTCTCATTGCCAATTCAGCCAGCACCCATTAATTGGACATTTGACCATTCGCTTTTAGGAAAAAATTGATTAATATTACGTCTTGTTTGTAAGAGTGTTGTAGAAAGGAACAAGTTGCTTTCACATCTTGCTGTAGAAGTTACTTTCTAGGATTTTGGGGTTAGATATGGATGCCCAGAGGCCCGTATATTGACAGTATGACTGGCAATATTTGAAGAAATTTCTATTGTTGTTATTCTTGTTGCCATGGTAGGAGTTCATTATTGTCCCTAGGGCTAATGTGTATAAAACTTTGAGTTGTAGTGCATCATCAATCTCTCATGTAGTTACATTGCACTTAATTTATTCGTTGAATTGACTTTCTTTTTTTCACATAGTTTTAATACATCACATGCTACTAGGTAGCTGCCCTTGCAATGGAAGACATGATCGCTTGGATGCAAGAGGGTGGCCAGGTAAGTCTTCTATTGTTTTCATGGAACAATACCTGTTTCTGAGTTTCCGATTACTATATCCATTACTGAATGCAGGTAGGAATTTTCGATGCCACAAATAGCTCAAGGAAAAGAAGAAATATGCTTATGCAGATGGCTGAGGGAAAATGCAAGGTGAAGTCTTATTGATGGACATCTAGTGTTAGTATGTTACCGCTCTTAGTTTCCTTCGATGGAACTGTAAGATTTTTTTCCCAAGGCTTTGGTCTAGTGGTAAGAGCGAGCCCTGTATAGGTTACGCACACGGCATAGATAAAAATCTGATATTTAAGCGGAGAAGGATAGAGGGGCTGCACACAACCCGTTGAATTTCGAACCACGACCCTCGGAGATTTCTCGGTTATCACAAAATAAAAGAACTGTAAGATGTGTTTAATTCTCATCGATGTAAGTGCAATTGCAGGATTTGAGTTAAGTTCTTTAACAATAATTGATATTTAAAAAAGCATTTTCATCTAATACTATACCCTATTTTGTTTCCACAATTGGGTGGGGGAGGTCGAGATAACATAGAAGTCCTTAAAGCGATTAAGTCAAT
The DNA here is from genome assembly GCA_018342035.1 of Solanum appendiculatum. Classification (NCBI taxonomy): domain Eukaryota; kingdom Viridiplantae; phylum Streptophyta; class Magnoliopsida; order Solanales; family Solanaceae; genus Solanum; species Solanum appendiculatum. Next base: position 314,854 of record JAGDQO010001046.1, on the reverse strand, counting down.
GTGCCCTTGTTACTCTTTTTAGAGTGGCAGTTGCATGATACTGCATTTGCTGGTTGAAAACTCACATAGAAATATTACTTATGTATCGAACTTCTAGGATGTGTTTTTAGTTTCTTAGCACTTCAAAATTGCAGCATCAGTGAAGTCACTCCAACTTGTTGGTTGGGGTGCTTATGTATCACTGCTTTAATTTGTCTAAGTAGTTTCTTTTAACAGATTAGTCCTTTCTTTCTTTTTTATTTCATTCTTTATGTTAATGTACTATCATGATGCTTGTTGGTGGATTTTGTGGATCCATATGCAGAAGCTTAAGTTGTTTATCTGCTCTTGGTACTCATTCTTGAATTCTGTGATGCTTTGCTTGCAGATAATTTTCTTGGAAACCATCTGTAATGATCCTAAACTAATTGAAAGAAACATACGCCTCAAAGTTCAACAAAGCCCAGACTATGCTGAAGAGTATGATAACTTGCTGTATCTTTTGGTGTTTCTCATATTAGTTAGAAAAAAACTTACATAGTTGGCATTGTTATACAGGCCAGATTTTGAAGCTGGATACAGGGACTTCAAAAATCGCCTTGATAATTATGAAAAAGTAATAATATTTATCATATTATTATGGTTGTTTTTATCATATTTATTTATGAATGCTTAACATCATATTATGTAATGGTTGTCATTTCTTTTCTCCAAGGTTTATGAGCCAGTAGAGGAAGGTTCTTATATCAAAATGATTGATATGGTCAGTGGTCATGGAGGACAAATACAAGTATGTGACCTTATTTTGATTTGTTTCATGTGTTGTTTATTTGAGGACACTTCAAAAGGTCGATGTAAGCATTGGTAGCAACTAGCAAATACTGCATCTTATGTCCAAGGAATTAATTCCAAGGTGGACTTTATTTAAACTTATTGATTTCTTCATGATGATTTTGTGTTATTCAACTGACAATGGGCCACCTATGAGGCTTGGCTCAAATGGTAGACTGTGCCTCTAAAGGGTTTTTAGGTCTTAGGTTTCATAGTTTTAACAAGGGTTACTTCTTTCCCTTCCTCGGGCTAACTTTGTGCTTAGTGGTTTGACTTTCAATAGCCTTGTACCTCTAACTCTTCCTATAAGTTGGTTCATAACCTCAAAATATCCTATATGCTCAATCTTTTGAAGGAATATGAAGTTGGATTTCTTCTGACTTCTTTAAGATTTCATCACATTTAACTTCAGTGAGAGCTATATATCTTTTGGCGGTCTGGAGACAGGTAAACATTTTGATAGTGAGCAGAGGGACTCTGTATAAAATTGTTTTATATGTTTTTTACAGGCTGACAGACTTTTCAATACCAATTTCATTTTTATATGGGTCGAATTTTAGGAGTTGGAGAAAAGATGTAATTTATGGAGCAGACTATGTTTAGATTGGCTTCAGTAAGAATTCAAAAGTTATTGACAGTGGATTGTTCGGTTAATTAAAGATGAAAGAGAGGTGGGAGCAATTCAGAACTGGCTACAGGATCTTCTCTTTATTTCTTAATGTGCCGATGCAGCAGTGTTCAAATTTGTCAATCTTTTAGGCTGGCGTTGTTTGAGTTACTAGTTGGTAGCATCTCCTGTTAAGTATGAAATGAGGCTTATATACGTTTATTAATGACTGATTTCCAAAATTGATGGAAGTTTGTGCCACTGTCAAGATTCTTCTAGTTTTATCCTAATTACTCTTATAAGATCAACAGATGCATTAGTGTAATGCCAGAGACATCCATGCACTTGTATAATATATTACGCGCTCTATTCACTCCAAAAATAGATTTTCATTTTTACTTGTCATTTTTAACATATCTAGAAAAAACAATTATCTTTTTCCATGTTTTACCCTTGGCATTAATTACTTATTCCCCAAATCATTTTCCAAGACCTAATACTAAACATCAATTAATAGGGGGTAGTGTGGTAAAATAGTCATCTCAATCATTGTTTTGTTAATGGGTGTGCGAAGTCTAAATGTGACAAGTAAAAGTGAACGGAGGAGTACTTTCTTCAAAATTTGATAGGCAGCTAGACATGGCTGCAACCATAGATTAAGTTTCTGTGCAATTCAATCAGATTTCCAAGGGAGGAAATGGATCCTACCAGATCAGTCTCTTGAAATTATTTATACAGCTTCAGTTTCTTTAATTAATTAGTTCTATTTGTGCAGGTAAATAATATTAGTGGCTATCTTCCTGGGAGGATTGTCTTCTTCTTGGTAAGTTACTGCTCATCCTACTAAGTGGTCTCTTTTCTTTCCAACAGACTACTGTGTCTTTCAGGCATCTCCTGAATTATATTGAATGATGTTGCAAGCAATGAAGGATTGCTTCTATTTCTTGTAATGCCAGACTCCACGAAATACATACAAAAGAAAAACAGAAGCAGCAACGACTGCAATAAACTCACATCCACAGTTGGTTACTGTTAAGCAGTGTTAGCAAAAGCAAAAAGCGCAAAAAAAACCTATTGTTTCTTGGGGCTTTAAGCGCAAAGTTGAAATAAAGCGTGGGTGTTAATGAATGAAGACGCAAAGGGAGAAAAAAGTACAAATTTATATGTTTAGTCCAAGACTAATGATTATAAGCCTTTATGCCAAATATATGATCAAAGAAATTGAATTTTTTTTACAGTAAAATGAAATATCATTTGTTTAGTGCCGCCTCTTCAGAAGAGGCTCATTGGCAAGGGAAAGCATGCCTTAGGACCTTGATGACGACATTGAAGCGCACATTAAGCGAGGCGAAGCGCTCAGCACGTTTTGAGCCTCGCTTTAGGGCTTAAGCATGCCTTTGATGACACTGCTATTAAGAAAATAAACTTTGGGCCTAAAAGTTATCTCATGAGGTGAGAATTTCTCAAGACGAGACAATAACCCGTCCTCTCAACCAATGTGTAACTCGTAACAGTTACCACCTTAGTTTAGTCTTCAAGACTCAGGATCTGTTCTTGGGGTTTCAAGGAAAAGAGAGATTGAAATTCAGAGTTTAGTAGCAGAGTCAGTATTCTTGCTACTGGATGATATCACTACTGGTACACACTGGTAAATGGAAGAATTCCATGCTGTACAGAACATGTCCTCTTTACTGTTGTTCCCTTTATCATTTGAATGTATAACTAAGATCTGTCACACTCTTGTGATGGGCTTCACATTTTCCCTAAGAGTGATTTTCACATATGTCATGGCCCTCCACTTATCCCGAAAAGTAAGGAAAGAAAGAGAACTGGTCAAACAAACTAGCAGACATTGCAAGATGGCAATTTGCCTGATCTAGACATTTTATCATTTAATTTGCTCCTCTCATATGCTCTTAAATTTTGTTGGAAGTGCCCATCAGATTGATATGATATGCAGGTCAATACACATCTCACACCCCGTCCAATTTTGCTAACAAGGCATGGAGAGAGTCTATACAATGTTAGAGGCAGAATTGGTGGTGACACTGCGATAAGGTTTCTATCCTCTAAACACCTTGAAGATGATATATATATATATATATATATATATATATACACTTTTTTGGGGGGAATAACAGATTGAAGTACTACTTCTAAATTATTATTTTTTGTTTACCTTGCATCTTACATTTTTACTATTTTTGTGAGATAACATGTGTAATGAGGCTCTCTCTTTTACATTTTAATTCCCAGCAATGTCAAATATTCAATCTTCGCTGGGACTATCGTTGTTCTTTCAATTAGTGCATACCCCCACAGCCAAAAGCCAGGGTATGCATTTGATTTGATCTTGTTCAATGAGAGAACAAAACCTAATAATCTCTCTCCTTGAGGATTTTATTTTGGGAGAGGGATACGGCTGTTAGAATATTGAATTTCAAGAATCTGGAAGAAAGAATAGTGGTCAATGAAATGGGTAGAAAACCATGAGGTCTCAGGTTCAAATCCCAACAGAGACAAAAACACTAGGTGATTTCTTCCATCTGTCCTAGCCTTGGTAGAGGTAGATGTACCAATTGGTGGTGAGAGGTGGCAGGTATCCCGTGGAATTAGTCGAGGTGCGTGCAAGCTGGCACGAACACCACGGTTATCAAAATTTTTTTAAAAGAATGAACGGACAAGAAAAATTTGAAGATTCTATAATCCATCCAATACTGTCCAAGACAACAGTTTTTTGAACATCGACGGAGCTTCAAATTTTTTAACTTATAAGGATTAACTTGTATTTAGCTACTTCAGTTGGCTAGATTGTCATTACTGAAAGTGTAGCTTGATAAGTAGTTGGCCTCCTGCCTAGTTACTCAAGGTGATAGGCTAGGTTCCCTATAATTTAACATGTAACAAAACAGATGAAGATCTAGACTTAAAAGACTTATCTCCATTCATCATTACATATTTCTATGTGCTGGGAACAACAAGGAAAGAATATAGATTACATAAAGGGGTATTTTAAAGACAGTTGAATAAATTCATCTCTCCCTTCTGCAAAAGTTTGAGTGTCTCCACGTCCAGGAACCATAATATGTTACACCCATAATTTTTAGAATTATGAAAAGCCTACGAAATCCTGCTGGTATGGGAAGTTAAATCTACACAGAGAGATGTACTCCATGGACTTGCATGCTAAAAAGCAATTGATAACTTTCTTTGGATTTGTTGCATGTGTTCCGTGAGTTTACCACTATGACTGTGATGGAGGCTTTCTCACGCCATAAACAATTGTTTCCTTTTTAGGTGATACACAGATTTATCATAGGGGAAGGGAGCCTTGAAGCAACGGTGAAGTTGTCTCCGTGTCACCTATAGGTCACGGGTTTGATCCGAGGAAGCAGCCACTAATGCTTGCATTTGTTGCATTAGGGTAGGCTGCCCTAAAAAAAATTATGATCATGGGTTCTTCAGATTTTACTGATATTTTAGAATTACTATTTACTTGTGTAGTGTAAAGTTATAAAATGTAGAATTTGCCCTCCAGAGTATAAAGTTGCTCGATTGAGATTTTCTTCTGCTATTTGTAAGGATTGGATGATAAACTTCTGATGAAATATTCACTTAGTTTGTATATGCTATGATTTGGTTATTGTTAATCAAGTGATGAAATCTTTACTCCATACTCTAGGTTTATTTGCAGTTTAGGCTAGTTTTAAATTTTCTTTTCCTTTATGACCGACAAACTTCTTTAACAGTGAAACTGGGGAGCTCTATGCGAAGAAGCTTGCCAATTTTGTTGAAAAACGACTGAAAAATGAAAAGGCCGCTTCTGTAAGTTCTACCTATTGATGCTTCAATTGTATAATGTTTTTTTCCCTTTTTCTTTTCCGACTTCCACTTGTGCTTTTATTGAAATTGATACAAATGGGAACTGACCTGCAGCATCTGATTGAGCTATCACTGGGTAAGCTGGGGAGGACTGGGAGAAAGATTGGGCTTAAAGCAATAGTGGAAAAGCATTAGGAGTGACTGAATAAGATGGGTGCAACCTAGGGTGCTTAGCTTTCTGTTTTTGGCCTTTTATTGAGTTATTGTTAACGTGTCAAGAAAATCTAATTCTTCATTTTTTGATGACCAATCAAGTTCTTCATTTTGAAAACTGTTCTGAATCACTTTGTTTTCTTTGGCTAAAGAAGAAAGCTTCCTAAATCGTTAATGAAAGCACTTCCTTTTTCCTGATAACTACATCTCAATAAATAAATAAATTAATAAAAGAAAAGAAAAACTGAAGTTCCCTGCTTTGGATAGTAATCTGTGCCAGGAACAGGAAACTTTGATCTTTTCCCCCAAGGCGAACAAGCATTTTCTTTTTTCTTTTTTTGGACTGATATTTTCAACTGGAAAATTAGCTCTATAGAAGTAAGCTTTCTCTGATATTCGTAACTTCCTACTCATGTTAGATTAATTAGCAAACTACAAATGTCAGATATAATTTTGAAGTAAAAGAATCTCAAAGCAGTACTTATAGTTACTATCATTTCTTACACAAACTTGAATCAGGATTAATGGTTGCTAAAAATCACAAAGCAAAAGTGCATGAACCGTTAGCAGCCAACTTTTTTGGCTTATACGGGATGCACCAATTTATGTCGCTTCCAGAATTTTAAAAATTAGTATCAGTCGTAACTAAGCTACTCCTAATTAGTAGGACAGATGTCAAACTTTTATACTGATCTTAAGATATAAGGAATCCCTATATGGAAAATGTGGTTTCCTAGCAGCTTATACACCTGTTTGCACAAAAAAATCCACTTTCTTCTCAAAAAGGAAATCAAGAAATGATAAAATAAATTCAGGTATTGTTCACTTTTTTGTGGGGGTTGGGAGGGTGAATTAAAAGAATTGGATTTGCAGTCTTGCAGCTGATCTTTGGGAATGTGTGATGTGATAATATCTCAAATTTCTTGCTTTTGAAGAATTAAAAGCTTGTTTTTTTTTAAGAACATAATGCACATGAAGAAAAAAATCAGCATAAGCGTGCATATAAAGAGTACTTTCTAAAAAAAGTATGAGCATATAAAGAGTTTATGGTCTCTAGGAGTTATTACGCTCAAAAGTTTCTATTTTTCTTATATTTCTCCATAACCTTGAAAAAGGCCCTGTTTAAGTTCCTTGATTATTTGTTAGGCTTTCAGCGTAGGTGTTGCTGACTCTGCAAAGATCATTAATAGTTGAATATAGCTGGTAGTGCTTAATCTGCACAAATTGTTCTATATATGCTAGAAAATGTTTTATAAAATGCTCTATTATATATTCTGTGACAGATATGGACCAGCACATTGCAAAGAACAATTTTGACAGCTAGTCCAATTGCTGGGTTTCCCAAGGTTAGCTTGTTGAACCATCGTTTATTTGTTTGTTTTTTAATCATGTCTTTGACTTTCCTGAAGGAATGGTTCTTCCTTTTCCCTCACTCCCTCTTCAGATACAATGGCGAGCCCTTGATGAAATAAATGCTGGTGTATGTGACGGGATGACATATGAAGAAATAAAGAAAAATTTGCCCGAAGAATATGAGTATGCTATAACTCTTCTTTACCTTTCGCAATGCAAGCTTATCCATTTGTTTGTGACCTATTAGGTTTATTTCCAGGTAGAATTTATGTGGTGTTTATAGGAACAGTCAGCAAACTATGGACACATACTGAAGGGGAAATATGTCTCACCAGCTACAGAAAAGTGATATTACTAAGAGTGTCTAAGACAGAGAATTGACCATAGAGTCTGTTTGGTGTCTTATTAACGAACTTAATTTGATATCTATTGCCCCAGTGGCATAGTTCTTTCTTTTTTCAGTATCCATCTGTAAGTCAGTTACCGGATTAAAAAATCTGAGAAGATTTAAAGGCATTTATTCTAGCCGATAAGGATCTGAATCAATGGATGTTGAAAATCAACTGGATTGAACTGCCTTTAAATGTAGTTAGAGTTGGAAAAGGTCTTCCGTGATGGCAAGAGCATCACCTTTCCTAGTTTGGGAGTAATTTGTTGAACAACTGATGAAAGACTCATGTATGGAGTAAAAACATCTCCACGGAAATCATAGGACTTTTCTGCTTCATTATTTTCTAACTGGCTGTGTGATTTACTCTTTCTCTTCGCATGCCTTAATAGTAGTGTGTTGCTGACTTGTCAGAAGAAATGAAGCTGGTCTCCACCATTCTCCTGTAGTGATACACTAATGAACAAAACTGTATTCTTTTCTTTAAAATATCAATTGGTTAGTGTCAAATATTGCTTGTTACTTATTTATGTACAGGTCACGCAAAAAGGACAAGCTGAGGTATAGATATCCTAGAGGCGAATCATATCTTGATGTCATACAAAGGTTTGTTATTTAACCCTTTAAACTGAAAGGTTTGTTACCGTCAATAAATTAAATCTAGAATCCTTCATTTTTCTCATTTCGTTCTAATTAACATTCAACATGTTGCAGGTTGGAGCCGGTGATTATCGAGCTTGAAAGACAAAGAGCACCAGTGGTGGTGGTATCTCACCAGGTTGGTAAAGGTTGTTGAAACATTAAAATATCTCGCTTCCATGCCAATAAAGCATGTGCATGACTTCAAATGTTTTCTTTCTAAATTTTCTTGTAGGCCGTATTGAGGGCTTTGTATGCTTATTTTGCTGATAGGCCTTTGAATGAAATTCCACACATAGAGGTAATTACTTGATCTTGCTTGTGAAGAATTTGAAGAGGATCATTATATTATATTCCACAATGAATGGGGATACATATCTATTCGTGCTAATTTGGTAGTTAAAGCATATTGAACATATCTTCTAGACATGAAAATGATATTTATCTTCTTTGGGCAAGCTGCGGTGTTACTTTTTCTTTCTTTCATTCAATCTGTCTTGCTTGAATTGGTTAATTAAGTTGCTGAAGGAAACGAAGTTCATTAAGGCTCCTCTATGACACCCTGGTTTAAATAAGGGTAGATAAGGCACTGACATGATTCTAAAAAAAAGAGGTTGAGCATACAACTTTCATTATGGGTTTTATCTTTTGGGTTGGTTGGTATGAAGAAAAATATTTCTAGGAAAATGTTTTCTAAAAAATAAATCATTTCCTGGCAACAGAACACCAATGAAAAATATATTTCATTAAAGAGGGAGAAAAGAACTTTCCTCGTTTATGTATATCTCCGATAGTTCATTTGGAATAGTTTTAAAATTTTAGAGAGTGTTGGATAGTGAGACAGTTTCTTCTGGAAAATGATTTCCGGAAAATATATTTTCTGGGAAATATTTTCGTTGATACCAAAAACACTCATTACTCATCATTTAATCAGGAAAATGGCCTTGAAGTTGGAAGGTGTCTTCTGATTATATATAGGCTTAATGCATAACAGTCCCTTAAACTTGCGAGTAAATTTCATTTAAACACTGGAACTACAGCTTGTTTAGTTGAGACACATAATAAAGTGTTCCTTTCTAATTAAATTTTGGAAAAGCTCTTGCGTGTATTCTCAAGTGTCTATTAGGTAGTTAACTTTTTTTTACCCCTCCCTGGGAGCTCCCACCTGTTTTGCTCCTTTGGTTACTCGAACCCACTACCTTAGGGTTGGAGGTGAAGAGTGCGTACCATCCGAGCAATCCCCTCTTGTCAATAGTTATGTTAACTACATAAATATGTCATCTCCTTTAATTATACACATCAACCTCAATTGGAGCAAACCTGAGGTTTTACGGCTTATTGAGGTGAATGCATATAGTTAAAGGTGACATCTTTTAAGTGGTTAACTTATCTACGTAATGGGTACTTGCAAAAAAATTCAAATTCAAATCGGAAGTGTGTAATAGGAACACTTCATCACGTGTTCAGGTGCTCAATTAGAACAAGCCGTAGTTCGAGAGTCTAAATGAAATTTACTGGCAAGTTTAAGGGACTATCGATATATTAACCCTTATATATGTATTCTAATGGCTGGAAGACGAGGCAAAGTATTGTAGTGGCTATAGCCCTATAGGTGATGGTTTCTGCATTTATGCATTGCGCAATTTTACGTGGTGAACTATGAACAAGTCGAAAGATCCATTTATTGTACCTTTTCCTTGTTAAACTTGCAGATGCCACTTCACACAATCATAGAGATACAAATGGGGGTTACAGGAGTACAGGAGAAGAGATACAAACTAATGTAGGTCATTACAACTTGACTTACTAATTCATAAATGCAGCAATTCTCTCATTCTTCAAATTGTAGTAACTGATACCAAAAAAATTGTATATCGACGAGTGTTTGACATTAAAGTGTATCAATTTGAAGGGCTTCATCTTCATCTTCTTCTTACTCTGTGCCCTCCGATCCCTTCCTCTCTCTTTTTTTCAGTCTCTTAATTTCTCTGTGATTTCGCGAAGGATTCTTAATATCGTCTGTTTGAAGATGATAAATTTAAAAATCTACTTCCCCCTTCTCCAAATTCACATGGGATCTTATTGTCGTACCAGATCAATACATGTTAAGTGTCTTAAGTAGCAAGATTAAATTTATCTTCAACTTGCCTATAATCCCCTACTATTGAATCTTGAAGTTATCTATGCTTCTTACTTAGCCAAAAAAAAAAAAAAACGGATCTATGTTTTATGTTCAATGCATTGACATTATAAAGAAATTGCATACTATCACTTACACGTAACTTTACATATCAAGCATGATATAATAATCTAGAGATTTAATATATGACAACTTGTTTATACTTAGTTAAACTGCACTAATATCAAATCAATAAGAGGATTTTACAAGTTGGGATAGTACGAAAAGACAAAAGAAATCAAATACAATCCAATTGAGGGTCAGTACTTCATCATTCTTGATGGAACCGATCATGCAACGACTAGTACTTCTTCATTCTTGATGGAACCAATCATCCAACGACTTGTGAACTTGTAATAGATGAGTTGAGTAGAAGAGAAGCTCGGCATAGAGGACAATTTGGATGAGCAATTAGCCATTTATCAATACATTGAGCATGATATACATGTTCACAATTAGGCAATAACTTAACCATTTCATCATCTCCAAATAATCCCAAACAAATTGGGCATTCATCACTTCTTTTAACATTATCTAACTTACATATTGTCTCACCAAATAAGAAAACAGGCAGCTTTTGAATAGTGTCTTCATCAAGCCCCTTGTTGATTTGTACCAAAACTGCATTTGCATCTGGTGGTGAGCTCAATATTTCATCAGAAAAGAAGTTAAATTTACAAACACAATAGAAGAAAAAGAAGGCAACAAGTAATACTAAGATGAAGAAAAAGATAATTGAAAGGCCATGGTTGTGGAAATGTGAGGTGATTAATTTGAGATCACTGAAGTACCAGTTTGAAGTTTGAGTATCTTCTAAAGACATGAGAAAATTGATCAATAATGAGCTACTCAAATAATGGAAGTGATGGGAAAAATAGGGACAATTCTGCTGCCTAGCGACTTATTACAATACTCTCTCACTCTGTCTCAATTTATGTGTCTTAGTTTGACTGAGCATAAAGTTTCAAAAATAAATGAAGACTTTTGAATCTTATGATCTTAAATTAAAGAAGTGTATAGTCTTTTAAATCTTGTTGTATTAAACTTGTCATGTACTAGAATGCTAGAATTGAAAAACTTACTAAATATAGAAAGAAAAAAAACTTTTTGGGACAAACCAAAAAGTAAAGTAAGACATTTAAATTAAGACAGATGGAGAAAAAATATAACTACAAACGCGAATTCCAAATGGACATTTCCATCGGAATGCCATTAGAAATATGAAAATATCGGACGAGAAATCCATTCTACGTTAAATTCATTAAAATTTCAGATTAATTTGAGATTCTAAACTCATATTGCAAATCTTCTGAAAGTATCAAAATAATCAATATGATATTTTCAGCTCTTCTGGAAAGAGGAGTATAATTCTTCATTGATTTTTTTAATTGCACACTATATTCGACAAAGGAATTTTCATAATTTCATTTTTGTGATCATAAATAATCGCCAACAAGAATTTGATTCTTTTTACGTACTTGATATCGATAAATCTGCAAATCTAAAAATTCATTTCGGCCAATTGAACCTTCTCGAACTGTTTCTTAGAACATAAAGCTTAAACCAATTAATTTTAACTCCTATATTTGTCAGTATTTTACCATTATATTACTATTATATATGTATCACACCATTTATAGTCTTCATAACTTCTATATTGTAACAATAAAAAAGAATATTATCAAATTACTTACCAAAAGATAAAGTATAAGCAATTCTCCGCAGTAGGTGAAATTAATAACCTGGAAAAATAAAACAGATAATCTTTTATATTTAAATTATTTTATATCTTATAGTAGCAATAAATCCAACAGCCAACTCCATCTCTTTGTTTAGGAAAAAATAAAATAAAAGGAGTAATCAAACTCACTCTCTTTGAGTTGGTTTACTGCATTGTCAACTGTTTCATTTATTTCCAGTAGCAGCAATAAGGCCCATTACCCATACGCCATCGATTCAACTAATAAATAAGTATCACAATTTTTTAGTATTTTTTTAAAAAAAAATAATAATTAAGTTGTCATATTGAAAAATTGAGGAAGTAGATGCTAAAATCATTATTAATATGGACAAAATAGAACTTCATTAATATGGATAATGGAACAGATTTCTTTGTTTTCTTACCCAACTTAAAGATATAGAATAACTCTAAGTAAATTTTATAGTAAAACATGTTTGAAGTCTCCAAAACTAGAAATAGTGGAAATTGGAATCATTGTAATTCTTAGTTCGTTTAGAATGAATCTTTAGATTGCGATTTAAAAAGTTCATAAATAATAAGAAAAAGTTGTTTACTTTCCCGAAAAGTGAAAAATTATGTGAGATCAATGCTGCCTAAACATTATGGTCCTCTGTCTTGAAAATATGGGTCCTTCAAAGTTCTGGACTCGGCCCAATAGATAGCAGAGCCCATTAGTGGTACTTAATTAAGAAACGTGGTCAGAAGAAAGTCCCACATCGTAATGGAGAAGAAGAAGGAGAGGCTGGAAGGAATATATAAAGCGCTCGTTCACCTCATGTACACTCACGCAGCCACGCAATGAACACATAGCGAACTATTCTTTCGCCTTTTACTAAAGAATACCGTGTGTGCGTTGCAATGAGTGGCATACGCCAATTTTTAGAGGGATTCTCTTTACTGAGGATCCCAACAACTCTAGTTCAAATATTTATAAGTAAAGTTGGGTAAATGCAGACAAAACATCACTAGTTGATTAGGTTGTTACAAAACATAGAATTGATATCACTTGGATGTAGATGAGAAATTGTAAATTATCACTAGCTGATAAAATCGTTACACAGTAACATGTTATGATTAGTTCAATTGGTACTATAATAGAACTGCTAATGAAGAAGCATTAACTTTGAACTAGAATATTGAGACAGTGAGGTATCCTTTACAATGCTATTCATCTCTACTAAACCCAGGATTCTAAAAGCCAGTGTGCACTATAAACCATTTGCATGGGAAACCCATGTTTTCATACAGTTATTATCAAACCATACTATGAGCAAAATCTGCTTTGTATGATGAACCAGCACAGCTACTTCCGCCAGCTCCCCTATGGCGCGACCGATAATGGGGGAGGATGCAACAACATAGGGAAGTCCCAAGTTGTCTTGTCAGTTCAATTCTTCACCTGAAGATGAATCAGCCTCCACAACTGCATCCACCCAAGGCCATATCACAATTCTTCTACGGAGCCATTTGAGTATTCATGACCTGAAACACCGGAATTTCCATTTGGTAATCGACTCGTGCTGGTGGGAGTTGAATAAGGGGAGTAGGTTGAAGCAGAACTGCCTCGTGTATACCGGTTCTGAGCAGTGCTACTTCTTGTTGCCTTAAGACGGGCCTTCCTCCCCTGAGGCCAAATGCATAAAAGTATTAACAGAAAATAATTTGGATCAACTGATGAGAGGTAATTTGAGACTGGGTCTGAAATAGGAAAGAATATACCTTTCCCATGCATTTCTCCAAGTGAGGAGCAAACCGCCCAGCCATGATAGATCGGCCACAATTCATACATTCAAATATTTCATTTGCAACAGGAGGATGGGTTTGCCCAAATATATCTACGACATATTTGCCATTTGTTTCACTACTGTTGCTAGGATCAGCTACCGTTGCCCGAGCTTGTGCAGACAACCGAAGTTCTTCCTCCTCTTCTTCTAAATTACGATCAAGGCCTAGTTTCGCTACTCGGTGACACTCAGATGCAACATCAGTAATGATGGAATCAAGAAGCTCATCAAAAACATGAGCGGACAACTGCACATGGATCACAAAGCAGACTAATACTCAAATATCAACAAGAAAAGCCTGAAGTAGAATACAGTAAATTGACCCATATACAAGATATTCTAACTGTGAGCATACAACATAGGGAACTGAGCTTAAAATAAGGAATGCCACAGCCCTGCCTCCAAACCCCCAGGCATCAATGGGAATAAGGGCAGGAACAGTCGATATCCAGAAATATAAGAGTAAAGTAAACATAAAAACAAAACCATATGCAATCAATAGAAAAACTGGGAAAGACAAGAAGACGCGTGCTTGCCCACACGAAGAAGAAACAATAGAGTCAAATAATAGCAAGGTTCTCCTAATTGCCTTCAGAAACAATTGAAGCACACAATTCACTATAGCAATTAAGCAAGATAACCAGCAAATATAAGTTTCTGGTTTCATTTAAGATGTGGATTACCTGTGGTTGAGAGATGCTATCCTCATTTAGTGCTGACATTAGTCTCCCCTCAGGAATCAATGAACAATAAAATCCACACAAGATTCGGCAGAGGAAAAAAAAACCTGCAACCTAGATAGACAACAACAGAACATGATCGAGAAGAGAATGGGAGGAAACTATAAAATAAAATACAACAACTATGTCACAGGCCCAAACAAGTTGGATTCGTGGTTTTTCTCTAGTTATAATGTCTAAAGGGAAAATAAGTTTACAAATTCAGCTGGCTATGTCATCTTCTTGATTTTATATATACATACTATACTACAACACCAACAACATATCCAGTGTAATCCAACCTTGGGAGGTAGAGAGGTTGTTTCTGATAGACTCTCCCGCTAAAGGAAACACATAACGGAAGTGAAGAAATCGTGTCAAAATACTATAAAAAAAACATGACAAAGTAGTGCGATAACCAAAGTACAAGAGATAGCAACAAAATTTGGCGGACAAGAAACTACCAGAGAAACACTACTACTACCCGTATGGAAGGATAAGCATGATGACGCTTTATCACCTAACCTCCTAACCTAAGTCATGTCCTCCATAACCTCCTGTCTAACATCATATCCTCGGATTGCATCATATACATACTATATGAGAAATGAAAATGCAATCTTAACGAAAAAATAGATTCATGATTTTCTCAAGTTACATGCTCTGGTGATCATCATTATCATTAAGTCTGACTAGTGAACAGCAGCACTACCGCATTACCAACAGCTAAATTTGCAAGAGATTTGAAGATTCCAATCCAAGTAACAATAAAAAAAACATAAAGCAAAGGCGGACATTTTTTTTCCCAGCTCAAGGAAGCTACAACAAATGATTCCGCTCATACAAACTTAATCCATCAACTGGATTTCATTTCGATTAATTTAGAAGTTTAAAGTGGATCTCAACCATGATCAAGCATCAATCACTAATCAATCAATTAAACCTTAATTCCAAACTAATTTAATCAAGTTATTCCACATTCGATCTACAATTTTCCGATTAAAATCCCAGCTATATCTAGTAAATATATGCAATTAACTTACACCAAAACATAAAGAAAAAACTTACAGATCGAGAAAGAAGATTGTTCGTAAAGAGCTTCAACAGACAAGAGTTGGGAATTTCGTACCTGATTTGGGAACAGGGGCAGAAGAGACGATGGGCTTCAGTGTTCGGGTCGGATCGGGTCGGGTGTTTGGAGCTCTACGGGCAGCTACTATGTAAACTGCCTCGTATGGTAATTTGATAGGCGCATCTCAATTGGACAGTTTGAATTGAAATTGGAAATATTAAAATAGGTTGAAAGGTCACAATCTGCCCAAGTTTACTTGGGCTCAAATTAACTAAAAATTGACCCACCTAATTTCACTCGTTTAATCTCAATAATTTTAATATATTGTTATTTAACTTTTATAATCAAAATTTGAATTTTAACTCAATAAAATAAAAAATAAAAAAAAGTTACAAATGGATAGAAAAATTCTAGAAGCTATAAAATACTCTTTTGTCCCATTTTATGTGGCACCATTTCCTTTTTAGTCCATCTCAAAAACAATGTCGAAACAATTTAACTTTAAAATTATCCTTTTACCTTAATGAAATGATTTACAACTACACAAATATTCAAGGATTGTTTTAGACCACAAGTTTCAAAAGTCTTCCTTTTTTTCTTAAATATCGTGCCAAGTGAAATTGTGCCACATAAAATGAAGGAGAGAGTAGATAGTAATTCATACCTTCAATATAAGAACATACATTACATCAATACAAATAAAGAATCTTGAAATTGGTTGAAATTGGATATTATATTGGGCTCAATTGAAGATTCTTTTATAATGATTAAAGCTTAAATGTGTTGAGACTGAACCCTCAAATTATTTTGATCTAAACCCATCGAATTTTGGAGGTTGGGCATGTTACCTATATTTGAGCTCATTTTGACACCCCTAAATCGGGGCAATCTTTTTATTTTTTATGTAGAAACTATACAATTAGACATACTTCACAATCATATATATTATTATCTATACTTTTAAAATATTACATATTTTACCACTAATTAAGAGTTTTCTATCATATATTAAGGAAGATATACCTATACATGTATTTTTTTTGCTAACTTATACACTAAAATAGGGAGAGAGAGGTGAGTGAGATGGGAGGGAGACGAATGAGATTTGTTATGTATCTCAGATACATGCAAATTCACATTGGATACAGTGTATCTAGAAAAATTACATCTAATTTTGACTCCATGTATCTCGAGATACATGTATCTGGACGTATTTGAATGTATCTGGACACACCAAACTCTGGTAAGATTCGTAATATTGCAATGTAAAGTATATCTAATTAATTATCTCCTAAATTGGTGGAATTTAAGTAAGTTTTTCTTTTTTTTATTTGTTCCACGAACCAGACTCCAAAATTTCTAGCTCAACCTTATCAAATCACGTGTTGAATCGGATTGATCCAACGGACCTAACCCATATCAATGACTTTAATCTTAACACAATAATATATATTAAATTTCTCAATAAGTACACTTCTCCAATAATTTTACCCTAAATGTACAATTTACCATGTTTTATTTTTGTAAATTTATTTTAAAACTTGTCTCCGAGGATTTCATGAATTATATATAATAAATCAAATCTTTTATTCTCCTATGATTATTAATTAGCTTACCTTTTAATTAAAAATATTCGAATCATATGAAATCTAGTTTACGGGTTGACAGGCTATCCAAGTGAAAAAAATCATTTTTCAGTCTCTATATAAAGACATTTAGTAATAATTTTCTAACCTTATAAAAAATTTAAAGAAATATTCTTTGATTAGAGGTATACATATATTAGTTTATATACTTTATAATTCATTTTCTTTGATTTGTTTGCTAATTATTTTTCTTTTTTTTTGAATTTTTTATTCATTGTTCCTTGAGTGATTTAACAAAATTTATTGAAGGAAAAATGGGTGGGAAACGAAAAAGATCTGATGAGCCTGATTTGGATTTGTGCTTGAAAACTCCAACTCAAGATGAACCAATTAATAAGGTTCCAACTTTGGGAGAAGCAATGAATTCTGAACTCAAGCATGGTCAAGTAGATCCTAACGTAGATTTGAAGAAGTTAAGAAGGTTATATATATATATGATTTTTTTCATTCCATGCAACTTAAAAAAATGTGAATTTTTTATTAAAACATTTGAAATTTTTGATGAAAAATCCGTTGAAATGATTGAAGAGGCGAATTATCAACAATTTCGATCAGATTTTCTTTTTCTAATCATACGGAAAATAGTTAGATTTTACTTTATTTTTATAAGATTGAGATATATATCAATACTTGATAATTCTTTATCATAGATACTAAAAAATATAAATTTCTAATTGATGTTTGAAATTTCAATGAAAAGTCTATTGAAAATATTTTTAACAAACGAACGGTCAATGGATATGATCCGATTAGAGAATTTTATCAAAAAATTGTGTTTTCTAGTTGTATGATAAATAGATATTTTTACTTTGTTTATATAAGATTTTATGTGTTAAGACTAGTAATTTTATTTTATTTTTTGAAATTGTATCTTTATTATAGAGTTGTATCAAATCGACTGTCAGCACAAAGATCCAGGATCAAAAAGAATGAATACACAGCTGAACTGGAAAAGAAAGTCAAAGAACTACAGGTAATAAAAACTTACATAAATTTTTTAAAATTTAAATGGTGTTTTAATTTATTATTTAATTTCATTATTTTTTCTTGGTTGGTTTGAAAATAGTACACACCCGTGCGCACACACATATATATATATAAAAATATAAAAGCTTACAAGGCTTGTGAAAAATCAATGGTGAACCTAATTTATTTTTAGACATTTCTAACATTTGAAAAAAAAAAAAATCACAATAACAAATCGAATAATATAATTTGCTAATTACTTAAATATATTTTTATATAATTGTTTTTATGAGTTTTTTTTAATTGCTAGTGGTGCCTGTCACACAAATTGATTACATACCCTTGCCGATTTAATATTTAATTTGAGATCACCAATTTGAATTTATAATAATTCTAAGATAACAATTCTTTAAAATAAAAAAAAAAGAGTCTTGATCAAAATGATATCGCTTCAAAACTTATTTGTTAATTAAATGAGAAATTTCATGCACACGTTTCAAACATATGACCTTGCTTGGATATAAATTAAATTAACCATTTAGCTAAGTGTACCCACAACAATATATCAAATGTAATTTCACAAGTGAAATTTGGTAAAAATAAGATATGCGCAAATTTTATTTCTACATTTGTGATAGAATAAAAAGGTTGTTTTTGCTACACTAGATTAAGTGTACCTAATTATATATAAAAATAATTTCTTTCTTATATTTCACACATAAACAAATAAAATTGATGAAGTGATGTCGAATGAATCACCCGAGGTGCATAAGAATTCGTTGGATCTTTCAATATCAATAGGTTGATTATTCCACTATAATTAACACTAATACTTTTGTTTATATATGTATTGGTGCAGGATACAGTAGCTTGGACAAAATCAGAAATAGAAAAAGCTAAAGACAATAAAAAGAAGTTGCTGCTGGAGAATGAAATGTTGCAAGCTCAATTAGATATTGTCACTGACAAATCTAATTTAGGCATTGGTATATTATATCTCCTCTCCCATAATTTTTTTTATTATTATTATTTCAGCTTCTACTTATGAAGGAATTACAATATACAAATGTTAATTAAATTATAAAAATAATAATATAATTATCATATGATAAATGTGACGCACCAAACTAGAGGAGGCGCGACCGGCACTCCGTATCTTCCTTGATTGAGCTAGCTATTGAGACATAATGAAAAGAGCACAACGAGGGTCGACAAGGTCATCACAATAACTTGCTGAAATAAGATAACTGGATCGGTTTCAGTTGCAGCCTTGTCGGCTTGTAGTTCTTTATCTGTTAAGTTGGTCTTGTTGTCCCTTTTTTTGTGTCATTGATTTTGTTATGACATCGCCGGTCCAATTATTTCATTTCAGCAGGTTATTGTGATGGACTTGTCTGCCCTTATTATTCCCTTTCCATTATGTCTCAGTGGTTGGTTGCACCTCCTCTAGTTTGGAGCGTGATATATAATTAATGACAAAAAAATTGTTATACATTGTAATTAATATGTAAAAAATTATTAAATAAATACAAATTATTACTCATTTAGAACCTAATAAGTTAAGAAGATTTATAACTAGCTAGAATCATGAATTGATAAACTTGAAATCTTGACTTCGATCGCCTTGATTGCAGCACAAACTGAAGAGTTGAAACTTGAGTTGAAGAGGCTTAAGGAACTTGCAAAGACTCAGGAGATTGAAGGACAAAGTTCCAACTCTTATGAGTCTGGATCAATTGCAGAGATAGACATGAAGCAGTCTCAACTTTGATGCCATGAACTTTTATCCACCCAAGATTAATTGCTGTGAACCAACTAGCAAATATTGCTGCTATCTTTGTGGGATTATTCCTTTTCTATGTGGGGGTGGGGGATGGGGGACTTGGGGGGAGGGGGGGTTAAGTTATGAATTTTCGTTATGCAATTTAAGAATATTTGAATGTCTAAGACTATGTTAAATACTTGGTGATCTTCATGGATTTTTTAATTTTTAATATTTGAAAGGAGTTTTTAAGTTATGTTTATTGTTAATGCCTAGATTTTTTACATAATTGATCTGATAAGTGGATTTATAAGGAGATGTGATTCTTTATAACAAACCTGATCAGAAGGTATCTTTTTGTGGGAGAATTAAGTAGTGGGTTAGCTCCCTCTCTTCTTCTCCTTGTTAGTAATATAAAATATATACTATATGAGGCTTTATTTGTTTTGTATTTTGTTATTATATTTTATTATCGTATTTTTATTTGCAACCCTGCTTTTGAAGCTTTTTTGAACCAAGAGGTTTATTCGTGAAAATAATCTCTTTATTCTGCACAGATAAAAATAAGGTTTGTGCAATATCCTACCTTCCTCAAATTTCAATAAAATTACACGGGATATGTTGAAAATCTACATATTGGTATTCAGGAATGCTTTTGGATACAACAAAAGAAGAGCGGTAAAGAAACTTGATTTGTTGTTGCCATAATTAGCAAGAGATTGAGGCGGATTTAGAGTGGATTCAACGAGTTAAATTATGTACCCATTACTTCAAATAGAGATCACACGTACGTTGTCTTTAAATTCTGAATCCGTCTTTGATCAGTAAAGGCTGCCAGCAAATTGGACACGAAGAATGTGACAAAAACCATTTATCTATACACTTAATTACATGAAAACCATGACAACATCATGGCAAAATCCTCAATTTTTCTCCTTTGTTCAAATTCTCTAAGGCATATTGGACAATCATTAATATTAACCATCTTCATTACTCCTGAAATCTCATAAAACATAACTGGAATCTTCCTTAACTCATCCTTCTCCAGTCCTTTCGAACCCAAACGCGAGGCCGCAGCTTCTGCGGATTCAAATGGAAATCTTGCGTTGTATCATAAGATACAACGCGAGATTTCCCATAGAGCTAGGGCACATATGAGAATAAGTAGCATAGTAGTATCGAACCTTTCATCAATATAGTAGAGAGAGAGAATTACAAAGTGAAGAATCGAAACTTTCATCAATATAATAAAAGTTCAAATAAATTAAACAACCAACTAGAACTACTAAGATTTCCCGATACAATAGCAGGTAAAATAGGAAGTTGGAAATTTGGAATAAAATTTGGGGCAAAGAATCTGGAATAATTAACCCAGCCCAGACATTAATGTTCTTTATAATAAAGCACTTCACTTGATTCAAAATATTACTCCATTAATGTTTCTTAATGGTAGGCCGTAGGAGAAATGGGCTAAGCTCAAATTACATTTATGATTTAAAAGTTACTCCCTGTTTATTTTACTTGTCCACTGTGTTATAAATATTTTTTAAAAAAAGTTTATGGACTGAAATATATCATAAACATTTTTGTGGATATAAAATCATATAATTAACGATAATATAAAAAGTTTAAATTAAATTATTAAAAAAATGTCATTATGTTTTAAACAGACGAAAAAATATGATGTACAAATGGAATGGAGGAGCAACTCTCTTTCTTTTTGCTCTTTTAGTATCCTTTAGCTATGGAAAGGAAGATAATTTGGCTCATCGATTCTCAATTGGCGATTGGATTTGTATATATTGTCTTGAACAATTTTCACTATATGAGACTCTTTTAATTATCAATTTACTTGATATTGAAATTTCATATTAATAATTCTCACCTCGTGAGCTAGTTTAGCGGACCTCGACCAAGCATATTTTTGGACACGAGTCCTCAACATTGAAGGAAGTGCATGAAAAATGTAGTACTACAACTAAAGACAAAGCAAAGTTTGTTTCTTTTCAAAAAGAACTGAAAAAGGAAAAGATAGCACATGCTACTTGCTTTCTTGTTGAAAGGCAAATGGATATAAGGCCCCCTTATTCCAACAATCTATATCTAACTAATTGTTCTTGTTGGTTTGTTACAACCAATTAAAGTGTACTTCAACAACAACATACCACAAGTGGCGCCTGGAGAGGGTAAAGTATACATAACACTTAGTGGTATATAATTCAAATTCATTCATATAAATTCATTACTATAACATTTTCAATGCCACAGTATTAATACCAACCGAGCTACGGTGCAATGCTACAATTTAGCCGCTACAACATCAAAGATCATTAAGTAGGAGGACCATAAATGTGCTTCCAGTTAATAAAGACAAGTGATAGAGATTCAATGAAGAGAACAATGCTCAGTATAATTTATGTAGACTGCTTCTTCTTGAACCTCAAAACGTCACATGCCTCATTGTGTACATATTACTTACCAACACCCGGTGTTTATATCAAACCAACAAATGCAAAACCTATGTCTTCTATAAATGCATTGTCACTTTAGTTTTCAAGTGACAAGTCAATTTGATTGGTCTATACCGAGTACGAGTAAGTTTTTACTATACCTCAATATCCAAACAATGTGAAAAGAAAACAATTAACTCTAAAGAATGACTGTAATTTACCATTTACCAAGATAGCTGGTGGCAGTCACTCAAACATCAAAGACGAATTGAATTAGTCCAACTAGATTTGCACTTGGATCCTTAAAGCAAGGGGTGTTAAATGTGTAAACTCTCTCTTTCAATATCCAACTTATCAATTTCAAAATACTCACTTTTCTCAAACACCAGCTTTCGCTGTCCGCCAGCTATTTAAACTATTGTAAGAATTCAAATGAAAAGGCAAAGCTGGCGATGATTAGCAGTTAGTATTATTTTACACTTTTCCAAGTGAAGAAAAAATAATTAGGTAGGATGTTTTAGGTCAATTGTGATCAAGGCCAGAGCTTACTCTTCCATTATAAGATTTTCATTTGTGACAGTGAAAGACAGCCAGCAGTTTAGATAACTTTCCTAAGTTTGATCATAATCAGTATATTCTTCCAAGGGATGCTTTCACCCTGAACAATATGTTTCTGCTTTAAGCATTATTCTACAACTATTGTCGTTACTGCAACAAGGGAGAGCCCAGAACTCTCAGACTAGATAGCTTTCCTTGGCTCTAGCTCTAAACCTCTAACTAGATGTATATAGTTGGAAAGGAAGAGCATCCGAACTTAATATTAACCAATGAAGGTAAGTCGAGGCTTGTTACATACATCATCCAGCATAAATGGTACCAGAATATATTGACTAATGCAAATAGATAGTGTAAAAGGAAAATGGTGGATCCAACAACTGATTTGAGGGATCGGCAAACCAAATGTCTGGGATTGACCTATGTATGCTTGAAAATAAGTATAGATGGAGTTAAATACACATTATAGAACCCATACTTGTAACATACAATGTCTAAATTTGAATTCGCTAATGTAGAAGAGGTATTGGACTAATAACACATTTTTGCTAAGACAATCAATAAATAGGCCACAGCGGCACAGCCCACAAGCAAAGTCTATAATCAGATACCATTATTCGAACAAGTCTAGATGAATCAATGAGCAACATTTGAATGTCATTATCTTTACTCTAACCAACTTTCTAAAAGGGATTTTTGTAAGAACTTCAATTAGGACCACAGAATCAACCTAATGTATATGACTAAACCACCAAGCACAAACAATTGTTACACAGAGATAGCATATGTAAAAATCAGTACAACCAAAAATTAAAAAGAGGAATCAAATCTACGAAAATTCCCGAAGGACAACAGCACAATTCATGCATAATTAGCATGTATTATCCCACATAGTAGTAGTAACTTTTCAATCAGTACTTTACAGAACTATGTCAAAAGCAAACACCCAAGAAAGAAAATCAACAAAAGAGAGCATTTTGCAAAAACCAAGCTGCCTTCTTTACTTTATAAGCACACCAATCCCTCCCCTTCCAAAGAAGGGAAAGAAATGAAGAAGAAGAAAAAGATGCCAATGGAAATTTAACATAGAAAATGAAGTGCTACTAAAATTTTCACCTCCATTTTCAGCTAATACTTTCTGACTAACCTAATCATAGTTATAAGGCTAACTAATCTAACGAAAGCAATGTGTTAATGGCATTCAGAGTATCGGGTAGTAACAAGAAGGGCACCTGATCAAACCATTCTCATTACAAACCGTGCAAGTCCTGAATCCACTTTTCTCGCTATAACACTTTTGGCTACCACTGCACTCTTCACAGAGAACAAATCTATTTCCACCACACACTTCACACGTGCTGAACTCCGCCGGAGTCAGCCCTTCAACGTATTTCTTCAGCTCACCGGCTTCATGCAGCTGAATAATCTCCGCCGCGCCACCAACATAACTCCCACCGATAAAAACTCTCGGCAAGGACAATTTCGTCTTTACACGGGTACCCAATATGGTTTTCAGCTCTTCCATGAACCCAGCATCCATAGACACATCCCGTTCATCAACGGAAACATGAAAGCTAGACAGAATCGATCGAACCGCTTTGCAATCATCAAATGTAGAACGGATTACTCTGAGGCTGGTGAAGTAAATCACTATTTTCTTCTCAGCTGCTGGGATTTGAATCGATTTCTGGGTTGTTGATTCGGGTGCGGGTGCGGGTGCGGGTCGGGTTGAGAAAGCACGGAGGACGGCGTTAACGCGGAGGACACGATGGAATATATTGGGTTTTTTGGTGGTGGAAACGGGTGAATTTGTGTAATTTGAATCGTCGGAGAAAAGGGTGTTGATATCTTTGAAAGAAGAACAAGAGAAATTGGGGGAATTGTTGTTGTGAATCCAAATCTTTGATTTGGTTCGAGTAAGCAACATGATTTCCAGAAATCGAAACAACAACGACGCTATGATCAGCGCGACGTAAAGGGGTGTTGTTGGCTATCCCTTCCGATTATCCGACCTCTAGAAATGCTTTATTATTATTGATGAACAATCTTAGTTCGACCCGGTCCACATCCATGAAAAGCTTTTATTAGTGTGATTTCACCAGATATGTTGTTGCGTTGACTTTCTAGCTTGTATCCTTACTTATATTAATGTGTCTTTTTAACCATTACTAGAATATGGGGCTTAAATTTGTAGAAGAGTAGGGG
Source organism: Solanum appendiculatum (assembly GCA_018342035.1). Lineage (NCBI taxonomy): Eukaryota > Viridiplantae > Streptophyta > Magnoliopsida > Solanales > Solanaceae > Solanum > Solanum appendiculatum. The sequence goes on along the minus strand of JAGDQO010001046.1, from coordinate 289,943 downwards.
TTCTGAAGTGGTGGCGATTACAAATAATAAATTATTTGAAAGAAAATTTGAATTAATTGTACCATAATTGAGCGTTTGCGTACACACTTGAGTGTTTGCATGCACAAGTACATAACAAATGGATACTTCCTATTTTAATTTGTTTATCTAAACAAGACATAAAATGTACTAGATTACTCAATATACATATAAAAAGTTAGAATTGAATAATTGTCGAAAAGTGATACTTTAAAAGATACTAATATTTGTGAAACGAACCAAAAAGGAAAGACAAAAGAAGGGAGTAAACTTTAACCATATAATATTTTTTAATCTCAATCCTTGATTAAGTGACACGTGTTAAATTTTCCACTAATGATGATTGAAAATATTGATCCTCTTCCTCAGGCTCCGGCGGGCCTTCCCTTTGGTCTTGGCTCACAGAAAAATTGGGAAATCTTAACGAAATAAGAGAAGTTGGCTGGCCAACTTTTGGGCGAACTGCAATTCTGCAAAATCTGTTAACACTATACATAAAAGGTAACCAAGCTCTTGTATAATAGATTTTAAAAGATCCTTGATGAAAATTCTATCTTCGTCACTGATTTAGGCCCATGTTCGCGTTATTCCCTAGACGTAATTTTGTTTTCTAGTTTTTAAAGGATGATGACCACTTGTTTTGCATATCCTCAATGGCAGAGAGATATTGATTTAAAACTAGAAAAATTGACACGAACTTCCTACTACTGAATATTTGGAAGAAATGGAAGAAGGAAATACACAGACAACAACTTAGGAAATATTCACAATTTGCTAGATGCTGCTCCTTGACCAAGATAGCAATTCCTGCTACTTAAACTTGAATTGTCTCTTTTTTTTCCTCGGTGTTTATGGTCGTTGTCGATAATGAAGCTACGGTTACACGAAGGCACTAACGGTGTTTGATGATTTGTCAATGAGAGGAGGAGCAAATATTTCTGGGATGTAGAGGTATTTGGCTATGGCAAACAATGTTAATTGTTAAAGGAGGTGGTCAGCGGAGCGAGCTACTGACATAGGTAATGTGCCTTTTCTTTCTTTTTCTCAAGTTAATGGCGCATGTCACAACATCATCGGAGTCTGAAGAGGCGACAATAATGTCCGAGCAATTTATGTGCACCTCAACAACTATTTCATCGGGTATCTGCTATTAACCACCAGCGCATGCACTAGATAATTTTGCCCACTAAAATCCAGACAGATATGAAAAAATCACCTAATTCATTTGCGACAATGAAAGACAGCCAGCAATCTAGTTTTTACCTGTACCTGTCAGTATTTTCATTCAAAAGATGCTTTCTCTGTAAACAATATGTTTCTCCTTTAAGCATAATTCTACAGATATAGTTGTTACTGCAACAAGGGAGAGCCCACAACTCTCAGACTAGAAAGCTTTCCTTGGCTCTAGCTCTAACAAAACGTCTATTGTTGGGAAGGAATATCACCCAATCTTAGTAACACAATCCAATATCAAATATGTTGCCAAAATATCTTTAAACTAATACAAATAGATCATGAAGACCATGACTAAAATACAACAGAAGAAAAACAACCTTTTTTACAACCGTGGTGTTGAGCCTAGCTTGTGTACATGCGCTACCTTTCACCAACACAGATAGATACCGGATAACTCTATGTCTCTATCTACCAAGACTTGGACTAAAGAAGAAAAACAACTTCAAATGAATTCATTTGTCTAAGCTTTGATGGCAGAGTTCGTATATATGCTTGTGAGAAACAACAAATACCTAATAGAATAATCGGTCATAAGCAAACTGGTCCGAGCAGGCGAGCACTATCGTTGGAAAACGAAATAGAAATAGATAAATTGGAAGGGGTCTAAGGCTATACACAGGGGCTGGCCCTGCCTCAAAGTTGCTAAGACATACAATAGAATATGTCACAAGCAAAGTCAATATTCAGAAACCAGAATTCGAACAATGTGATGATTTCTTTATTATTTGCTGTGGTTGCTTTGCGTCTGTATGTTATTTTTTAAAATTGCTTTGTTATGAGTTACTTGAGCCGAAGGTCTTTCAGAAACAGCCTCTCTACTTCTACGAGGTAGGGATAAGGTCTGTGTACACACTACACCCTACCCTCCCTAGACCCCACCTAAGGGGATTACACTAGATATGTTGTTGTAGAATTCGAGCCAACCCAAATGAGGCAATGTGCAAGATTTGATTGTCACTGCTCATAATCTTGATGCAAATTGCTAAACAACTTTCAGAAAGATATTTTAATAGAACTTAACATTATCACAGATATACAGATAATGCATACGATTTAGCCACTAGGCACTATCATTTTGTTAAACAGAGAGTGTTACCCCTAATCAATAACAATTTTCCAGGCACAGCAAATTTGTAATCAAGCAAACTATAAAAAAAAAATACATAGAAAAATCAACTAAAGATGGCATTTCGATGACCAAATTTTGCATCTAATCAAAGCTGCTTTTTTAGCATATAAACACACCCAATACACCAATTCCCTCACCTCCACCAAAAAGGGGGAAAAAAGAAGAAGAGAAAGAGAGATTAATCATACAAAAAACTGCTAATGGAAGATTAAAAAGAAGAAGAAAATGAAGTGTATAAAGTTTTCATCTTCATTTTCACCTTATACTTTCTGACTAGCCTAAAATATAATTATAGAGCTTGCTAATCTAATCATAGTGTAATTGGGGCATAGTAACAAGATGGGCACCTGATCAAACCATTCTCATTACAAGCCGTACAAGTTCTGAATCCACCTTTCTCGCTATAACACTTGTGGCTACCACTGCACTCATCGCAGAGGATAAATCTATGGCCGCCACACACTTCACACGTGCTTAAATCCGCCGGAATCAGCCCTTCAACATACTTCTTCAGCTCACCGGCTTCATGTAGCTGCCGAATCTCCTCTGCACCACCAATGTACCTACCGCCGATGAAAACTCTCGGCAAGGACGGTTTCGTCTTTTCACGGATACCCAATATTGTCTTTAGCTCTTCCATAAACCCAGAATCCATGGACACATCTCGTTCGTCGATCGAAACACGGAAGCTACGTAGAATCGTTCGAACGGCTTTGCAATCGTCAAATGTAGAACGAATTACTCTCAGACTCGTGAAGTAGATCACTATCTTTTTCTCAGCTCCTGGGATTTGAATCAACGGCTCCGATATACGAGTCTCCTTGAGATTTGATTCGGGTTGAGGGAGGAGGGTTTTGAGAGGCAAATCGGGTCCGGGTCGGATTGATAGAGCACGAAGAACAGCGCTAACACGGCGTACACGATGGAAGATATTGGGTTTTTTGTTGGGGGTAGGTGAATTGCAATTTGAATCGTCGGAGAAAAGGGTTTGAATATCTTTGAAAGAAGGGCAAGAGAAATTGGGGGAATTGCTGTTGTGATTCCAAATCTTTGATTTGGTTCGAGTTACCAACATGGTTTTCAGAGATCGAAGAACTGAAACAACAACAACAAGAGCAACAACAACAAGTTTGTTGAAACTTGGTAAGATTTGTTTATTGTGGTTTCTTGGTTGAAATCAATGGCGGAAAATGGAAGAAAATATATTGTAGAAGACGATAGGGGTGGGGACAGTGAGAAGTAGAAGGGTTTGGCGTCAGTGTTAAGGGATTATAGAGAAGAAATTGCGAACACGGTGAAGGTGTCAGGGTGGGTGGAGGTGACAGTGGCAAACAGAGAAGAAGAAAAAATACTCCGATTTTTCAAATATAGATTTTTATTTTTACTTGTTATATTTAATACTATTAATTATTTACAAAATTTAAAAATATATATATTAATTAATATAATTACTATCATAAAATATCTATATCAGTTATTATTTTTTTTTTAAAAAACATACTTTGTAAAAATGAACAAGTAAATATTGAGGAGTTCTACGGGATGACTGGGCTTGTTTGGAGGATGGTATTCCACATAATGATTTAAAATCGATCTTTCTTTAATATTTTTTAAGTCAAGCTTGTTATGTCAGACTCATTTAATGCAGTTTATATTTCTTATGTGATTTACAAGTTATTACATAATGAAGAATTTATCCAGTACACACAAAATATTCGCCACAGAAGCGAATATTGATACAAGTGGCAAAAATTAAAGTTGCTACGGATTATTTTGGGATTCCAAAAAAAATATGGAGAAAGTACTATATGAAATGAAAGAAAGAAAAAATATAAAGAGGAGATTTTGAGGAAAAAATATTAATAATAATAGAGAAGAAATCTGACTTGCACATGTTTGGTTTGACTATTTTTTAATTATTTTTTTGGTATACTAGAAAATTAACTCAATAAAAATTAAAAAACTTTTAAAAGCCATACGATTTAAATCTGTCAAAAAAAAAAATTGGTCACATTGCTAATGGATTAAATTTACAATTCATCTTCAAATAATTATTTGACAAAAAAAATTGATAAATTTTCTTATACTTAGAGTCAGTTTTTGAGATTTTAACTTATAAAACTTAAAAAAATTTCAAGTAAATTGCATGTTCAAAGACGGCTTCAAATTTCAAAACTCACAATTTTAAAATTTTAAATTTTCAAGTTTCAACTTCAAAATCTAAGCACAATCTCCCATATTATCAAATTTATTTTTCATTGGCCGAAAGGTCTACACATTAATTTATCCCTCTTCAAATATGTTTGACAATTATTTTATTGGCTTCCAGCAAATACGTTCGATATGAAACTATACGTTATAAGAGAGTGATAATTATGTGAAAAGATTGACAATAATTAGGTAGGCTATTTCCAGTTCTAGTTCTTGATATATCAATTCTTTTGCTAATTTTAACACTCATGTGATGCTTCATAATTTTGTATTAAGACTAAAAGTAGACATTATCTTACTTGAGTATCGTAAATAACCACTTTCCTTGATTTTTTCTAAAAATTCTCTAAAAACAATCGCTTTAGTTTGAGTTATAAAAATATGTAATTATTCATTGATGAATAATTAATCTCACCATAATTTATACATAACTTTATTCATAACTAATCTCTACATTATTAATACTCGCATAAATCTAGTGCAATATATTCCAAATCTCCAATCATTTTAAATGCAATAATTTATCAAACTTTACTGTTCTGAACTGAAAAGTCAATAAAATCATATAATATGAGTACCAACTTCAACAAACAAAAAAAAATAAAAAAAATGGGACTTCTATGATTTTTATTACAATTAGTAACATTTTATAAAGAATAGTTCATTTACATATAAGAAAAATGTATAGAGGTAAATGCAATTAAAAAATACGTCATCCAATAAAGTTTTGAAGCATTAAAAAGTGTCATTGAGTAATTAATCGCTTGCAGTTGATTAATTAATCGATTCATTGAGTACTCCAAATTAACCCAACTAAGAGTGGGTCAGTTTGGACTACAACCTAATTGAGCCGTTAATAAAATATCACTCACGTAACATATCAACAAAAAATTGCAAATTGTGTGCATTGCCTTGACTTAAATAATATCAAATCATGTTAAGAATATCTTTCAGTTATTTTAGCCGTACAACTAGTATAAGTGTTAATAATTAAGCGAAATGAGCACAGAAATGACGGGGTGATGCCATTGTTAAAGAATGACAAAAAGTCTCACATTGGTGGTTAATAAGATGGGTGGACTCCTTATAACTTATAAGGCTTGGGCAATCCTCCTCCCTTTGAGCTAGCTTTTGGGGTGTGAGTTAGACCCAAAACCTAATTTCACATGGTATCAAAGCCGGCACATCTCACCCCAAACATCAAAATTGCCCATGCACCAAATGCTAAGCATTGGGCGTGAGGTGGGGGTGTTAAACAATGACAAAAAGTTTTACATTGGTGGTTAATGAGATGGGTGGACTCCTTATAAGGCTCGAGCAATCCTTCTCCTTTTGAGCTAGCTTTTGGGGTGTGAGTTAGGCCCAAGACCTAATTTCACAGTCATGGGGCATGATTTAATGTTTTGCCCATATACAGGTCAATTTACTATCTTTATCCGTTGTTTTGGAGACATATACAAAAAAGAAACTAATAAATTTTGATGATCATAACTACTCGGTTGATGTAGGACTGTAGGTGACAGTGGGACACAATTAATCTCCAGATAAGTTCATGAGATGATGGATCATGTGAATCACGAAGAGAGATTTAGATGTACGAACAAAGTTTCATATTGATAGTGACAAAAGAATTACTATTTTAGGAGCTAGCTAAAACGACCTTATGGATGTGAAATTCTAATCTTATATTATTAAGAGCTAGCTATAACGTTGGTCCTCGTAACATTGACATTATTGCTTATTATTGTTGAACATATTAAAACTTGGATGGCTACGTGATCAATAATAATGACTCAATTTTTTAAAAAAAAAGTTTGGTATAATAGTAACATTTTCAAACTCAAAAGTTAGTACTATATAAAAAATCTAACCATCCATAAAATGCATCAAAATGTATATTTATGAGAGGATAAGCAAGCATGTGGATTGTCGAGAGAATAGAATTTTAGATTTGAGAATGTTAGCAAAAATTGCTATGAGTATTCTTTTTGATTGACGGATTTAGAATTTTGAATTTAAGAGTTGTGAATTCTATAAAATACGCTGTAGTTTATTGAATTTTGAATAATTTTTTTACTAAGTGGAGTTCTTAAATTTTGATCAAAACTACTAAATTCTGACAAATCTGTAATTAGAACTCTAGCTCTCACGTTGTTCTTTTCCGGCTCTTTTTTTTTTGGCTAAATTAATTTCTAAAAGTGGCAATTTAGGCATATTCATATTTTCTTACAATTCTGCTTCGAAAAAGTTTATTTTGAGTTGAAGGATTTATCGGAAATAGTCTCTCCATCCTATAAAGATAGGGATAAAATCTGCGTATATGCTATTCTCTTGAGACTCCACTTATAAAATTACAATGAATATAAGAAAAATTACTAAATTACACAGCTTTAAATAAACTATTTTCCATATTTCCCTATATCTTTTAAAAATCTTTAAAATCCCTTATTTTAATAATGTATCTGTATTAATGTATCCGGATTGGAAAATCCCTTATTTTAATAATGTATCTGTATTAATGTATCCGCGCTTTCACTAATATATCCGGATTACTGTATTAATATATCCGCGCTTTCACTAATGTATCCGGATTGGGAAATCCCTTATTTTAATAATGTATCTGTATTAATGTATTAATATATCCGCGCTTTTATTAATGTATCCGGATTGAGTTAATTTTAAGGGATTATTGTAATTAGAAAAAAATATATGAATAGATAATAATTTCATCTTTACACTATGTGATATATGTAACTTATACATGAATATATTATTATTGTTGTTGCCAATTTAGGCATTCATATGATACATATATACAAATATTATACGTATTTTTTCTTACCTTTCTTGATTTAATCCAACCACCTAATATAAAGATGAAAATATATTCCATCTTTGCGCTGAAGTTTCAGTCTCAACAAGTTTGATTAAGATTATAAATTAGTAATTGGTACTAAATACTAATTAATCTAAAGTGGGATGTGTTAATCAGCACAGAGAAAACTAATCATAAGTTGGATCAATAGATATATTCTTATCTAAACTTTTTGGTGTGAGAGACACCCATCACATAGATTCTTATCCACCTTTTCCTTTGTAGATTATAAAAAATAACGATCCTTTTGATTATAAAAATTATTCATTTTTAAAAAAAATAATTTTTCACTATATTTAAAAATTAGTATTTAGATATAAAAATGTCAAATCTAATTTGAAGTTGTATTATAAATTTTTAGAAAACAATGTATCACTTGTTTTTCGGTGCACTTTTCACTTTTGAGGTTGTATTTAAGTACGCTTAAGCATGAACATAATTCAAAATATTCTTTACAAAAAGTATAATCAAATACAATTCCATATCCAAGTCCAACTCCATAAATTCCCAAAAAATAAAATATATTAGAAATTTATAGTCAAACGTCTGCTAAAATTTATATATGTTTAATGTTTATATCAATTACAGTAATAGATATAAAATATATTTTTCAGATACATATTTATATTGAACTATATAACTAAATGATATGTATTTTCATTTTAATAATAATTAATACTAGTTAATTTCTTGGTTTGATGTAACCAATGTGGATAAGTATTTAACAAAAAAAAAGTACTACTCACAACTAATAGTTGAAAAGTATTTGATAGGATTCATTATTAATTGGAAAATTGACAAATAAGTATATATATATATAATATATATAAAAAGTACCTTTACAATTGTATGTGATCTTCAATATACTATGTTGTTTCTATAACATTATTTTAACACAGGGTGACACACACATTAAATTTGAAAAGTTCATAAATAAATATTAAAAAAATCAATTTACTTGAATAGGGCCAATAAAAAAAAGAATGTCTTTTTTTTTTAGCTAATACTCACATTTAAATACTACTTAACAAATTTAATTCTAAGTTTTATGGATAAACCCCTAATAATAACATCCGGTTCTTAGATCAAATACATTGCATTTTTATAATGATGGATTCATATTTACTATTTGTTACTTCCTCCCTTTCAAATTAATTGAATTGCTGAGACATTTTTAATTTTTCAAATTAACTTAATTGTTCGATCTTTAAAGCTACTTTTAGAATATTCTTCCAACTTTACCCTTCATTAATTAGTATTGAAATTAGTTATATAATTAATGTTTAGTTATTTTAATCATAAATTTGACAATAATTAATAAGGGTAAAAATGAAAAGTTATGCCTAATTTATGTTTTAATCTTCTTTTCTTAAAGGTTCTGAAACACCTCAACAATTCAATTAATTTGAAATGGAGGGAGTATAATGTTAGTGAATATGATCTACATTAAAAGACTTGGATTAATCAAATGAACTTGATATCACAATACTGCATTCATCCTTAAATATTAAGTACGTATCAAAATAATTAAGATGCACGTAAGTTAGCTTGACACATATCAAAATAAAAAAATTGTGCAATATCTTGTTTTTTTTTTTGTGCTGTTGCGGGGGGGGGGGGGCAGTGGACCATGTAAGTGTATGATTAGAGGGCACGAGGGGAGTTAGATTGGATCATATTTCTGCAATATAAAGGGACATTACTGGAAGATAAAGGTTACGTTTTATATTTTTCACACAACCAAAGTAAGTGGTTTCTGAAAAGTTGCATGTGCTTCTATATTCTTCTACAGCAACCACATTAACAAACCAATTCTCACTTTTGGTCACATGCTCTTTTCTTCCACACGAATTTAAGTTATATATATCGTTAATATAAAAAAAAAATTACACGATAAAATCATTTAAAATATATCTTTTAAGTTAGTATACTTAAAATGTGAAATTTGTAACAAAGATGAATTCAAACTTAGAAGTTTATTGTGTTTTTTAACTTCAAGTTAATAAATAACAACAATTAGGTTTACAATCAAATTTTAGGATATTTAATAAATTTCTTATTAATTTAATTGAGCGAAATTTATTGTGTTCCTCGAATTCATAGATTGTGCTCTAAATCCGTCACTTAAATTATTATTTCTGGCATTGTTTTTTTACCCCTCCTTAGGAGTTTACATTTTCTTTCACTTTCTTGATTACTCGAACCGAGAATTAGATATGAAGGATGTCTATCAACTGAACTCCTTGTATCGAACTTTAATTTAAAATAGTACAACACTCTTCTCTTTTTTTTTTCTTTTTTTTTATGATGATGTTTGATGAGTAGTACGACGCACATTGGTACTATTTGTTTTCTTGAAACCTGAATGAGGGCAATTATGAGGATATCGCGAAAAAGTTTTAATTTTTTTTTGTGGATCTTAAAAGATAGAAAGGGTATTATGAGTCATAAGTTAATTAGAAAATAAAAAAAGCACTTGCCTTCACCTTGCTTTTTGTTTTACTTATTTTTTGCTTTTGACATTTTATTAATTTCCCCCTTTTTCTAACCTATTATTTTTTGTTAAAGAAAGCAATATTCCATCACATACTTTAGAACCTCTTTCCTTTTGGATAATTGATCAAGTCGTTGTGTGATTCGTGTCTGTTTCATTTCAATTTGATGATAATAGGCGTTTATTATTATAAAAAAGAATAAATGGAAGAAAGTAGTAGTTCTTTTCTATGCTATAATAACAAAATCATGAGTATTTTTATTATCATTATCATTGTTAGTACTATTATTTATAAGTAATATAACCATATTTGAGGATTATCTATGTTCCTGCTAAATTATCTGGCAAATCCGGTAAATAAAAGAAGAAAAATAATGACAAGAGCGAATTGCTTGGATGGTAAAGTCCCAAGAAAAAAAAAAGAAGAAAAACATTCTTTTCAAATTTGGAGTCTATTTTCATACGTCTGAAGGATTGGAAACAATCAAGAACGTAATGCATTTTACGGGGGGTCTATCTTAACCAGCCAGTCCAAGCCCAACCGCAGGTACGCTACAATTGGGCTGGGCCGGCCCAGGAAAAACTGGTAATGCACCGGCCCAGCAATCTTTCTTGAATTTACTTGCCAAATACCAACACTCTTCTGTTTTACATAGTTCACTAGGATTAAACCATAATTTGAGGTAAGAAAACATACAAAGTAAATTTGTTAAGTGACAAAAATAATTTTAAAAAAATACATGTCACGTATTCATTGATTGGGTAAACACATCGGTATCTTTTTGGGACCTATTCTGATTCTTTGATTTACTATAGAATAATTTTACGACGTAATGTTTTGATGCGTCTCCAATATCCTTGTTTCTTGGGGATAGTTTGATCGGGGAATAAGTTATCCCATCTTCAATGTGGATAAAAACAACAGTACAATCTAATGATAACTAATACAGAGATAAGTTATCCTGCAATTTTATCACAACTAAACATGGGATAAACACATCCTAAAATTAATTATCCCTTATTCCTCGTATCAAATGAGCTCTTAATGTCTGATTGCACTAACGTGAACTTACATGCAGGAGTTGCCTATTTCAAACTCAAAGCTCAATGCATTAAGAAAACAATTAAATTCGTTCGAGCTCTAGTAAATATTAGTATGCGTTTGGCCATAGATTCCAAATATTTTTCAAAAGCTGGTCCATTTTTCCAGCTTAGGATCTGCCTTGAGGTTAAAAGTCCAATTGAATCTGCCTTCAAAAGTTGGCCCATCAAAATGTCATTTGGATCTTTTTCCTATGGGAAAAAAGGGTTCAGGTCTTATATTCCTTGTTTTTTCTTCTAGTGACAAGGAAACACAGAAGGGACCCTTGATTGGGACCCTTAGCCACCATAAAAACATAAAGTGCAGCTACACACAAAAGGTCTAAATTACTAAGACTTTGTGGTCTCTCATGCCTCAAATCCTTATTTTTCTGCTTTATGCTAGTTTATCAACTCACGGTACAGACAACATGAGAAGTAATAATAATGATAATTGGCAACCATAATAGGACTAGGAGAGACCAGATGTGACTCAACCAATCATGTCTAGCACAAAACATAAACTATAAGCTGGAAAGACATTCCAAGAGGGAAAAATCCAGTAAATTTCTTTTCCTTTCATTATATGATGATAGGAGGATATTTATCATTAATCAAGGAAGGATTTAATTTGGGCTGCTACAAAGGATCTACAATCCACTTGAGGGATTACACTGGGTATGTTGTTGTTGTTGCTACTACAAATGATCTACATGAGGGATTGTGGCATCTACTAGATTAAACAGCTTCTTTTACATGTTTATGAGATGGAAAGGATTTTCATTACCTAGTCTTACTGTTGCTATTACTGCTGGAACGTACCAATGTTGACACAATTTCTGTGAACTGAGGACGATTTGAAGGACAATTATCCCAACACTTGATCATAAGAGATCTCAAAACTTGTGGGCAATCCTTTGGAATTTCAGGTCTTAGCCCACAAGCAGCAATTCCAACAGCAGCCTGTACTGGCGAATAAGCAGAATATGCTACCTCGCCAGCTACCAATTCCCATATAATCATTCCGAAACTATATACATTACTCATCCAAGTCTCTTTAACACTTTCAGGGTCACCTGCAATTATCTGTTACAACCAAACACATGGTTAAAATGTGAAAAATATTGCTTTTATTATTTATTGTGCATAAAAGCATGCAGCTCATGGTGCATTACTTCTTTGATAAACAACAACCAGATCTTAGCACACATTAACATCAACGTCCGAGGCAGGCAAGTTATTAGACACCATTACATCAATCATATAACAAGGTATTTTATTAAAAAAAAACTAGCATGTTCCACAACTGTCATATATAGCTCTAAAAGGATAAGCTCGTCAAAGTTGTCCTCATAATGTCTGATCAAGCATATTCAATTAATACAATTAAATATATTAATTAATAGAATTATGCGATTTTGGTCTCCCCACTAACAAATTTTCGAATACTTAATGGATTATTGACTTCGAATAAGAAGTAGAAGTATCAAATAACTCTCTTACCATAAAAAGAAGCAGACACATATGGACCAACTGAGATGTTCAGTATGATATTCAATAACATACCCAATGTGATCCCACAAGTGGGGTCTGGAGAGGGTGTGGTGGACGCAGACGTTACATGCCTTGTGATGAAAGTATGATATTACAAAGGATGAAATTGGAATAAGCCAATATCACAATTTCCCCTAAAAGAATTGCATAAATTAATTTGAAAATTGTCCCCACTCCCCAGCAATAGAAAGGGAAAAAACAGTAGCACCAGAATGAAAGTATACCAAACATCCATAAGGATTTGCATCTTCAATTAAAAGTGGGTTCCACTAAGAGAAATTAACTCAGCATTGTTTACTAGAATAAAAACAAAAGTACATAATCATGCAGCAGAACATAATTGCTAATTCCATAAAGCAAATAAAGCAAAAGCAAATATGATAACATGCTGCGCATGCTCAAAAATCATGCCAGGATTAGTGGCAATGTTTTTATTAGTAGACAATCATCAAAAGGCCTATCCAATGAAGACGTTGTTATGCTTTCAGAATAGTAACAAAAGACAACTTCTCCTCTTAAGAAAAATTAAACTATTTATCTTGTGGCAACAAAAGAGTAATTTATCGACAACACACAGAATATGCTTCTCAAGAAAATTGTAGATGATACTGTGTAGCCATTCTATGTGGGATACCCAAAGGACTGGAAAACATCACATGCCACTCATTGAACACTAACTCGAAATTTTTATAGTACAGAAACTGTCATTGCTGAGGGATAGTTCAGAGAATCCTAGTTTTAGAGAACCTTAATTTGCCATAGAAGACAAATAATTGAGTAGTAGAATGAGACGGGTCCAAATGGAGAAGAATAGATACGGAAGATTCATTTAACTTAACTAGTTTGACACATAGTTGTTGTCATTGTTGTAGAAACTGATCATTGTTTTGCCCATCTTATTACACTACACCCAAGCACCATAACGGTATTTTGGCTATTATGGCAAGCCCTTTTAACTTCCCATGGCATCCAAAATCTATAGGGTGCCTCCATTGACCTTAATTTCAGGTAGATTTAGCACATCTGACAGAGAAAAACTCTCCCTTTCTACTCACGGTCCTTTCTCTCATCCCTAAAGGGCCAAAAAAAAGACAAAGTAGAGGCCAGGTATTATCTTATAAGAGCTCTCAGCTTCCCCTACCTTAAGCTGAGTATCGAGAACTGTTTACTCGGGCTACCACAGCATATATGGAAAGATTCTACCAAGTTAGCTCAGAACTCATGTAAGGAAACCAATCTTTGACACCGCGAACCCTAATGTCACTGTCTAAAATTAATTATACCACTAAAATTTTGGTTAATCATGTAAGGACACCAATCTTTGACACTGCGAACCCTAATGTCACAGTCTAAAATTAATTATACCACTAAAATTTTGGTTAACATCTTTCTGACAAATCTACTATCTCCATTCTGTTAAGATTCTTTCCAGTTAAAAACTGTAGTACAGTGAAAGCGGATCACATTTTTATGCAAGGCCCTAGATTTTTCTGGATGACTCATCAATATGGAAACTTGAAGCCATCACCTAAAGATGAACTTCACCACATATGCAAAATACTTTCTTATACTTCCAATAATTATATAAGTTCCTCCAATTGTGTTTAACTTTTAATTGGTATAACAAATTTCATCTGAAGTGCTCTGCCAGAAATGGAACAAAAGATCCCAACACTCTTTCCCCTCAATCTATCACTACCCTCAAACTGTAATGCAATGAGCCAACCATAAAATAATGTTGGTACCATCCCAAGAATAGCCTTTTTCAATATATTTACAAGAACTTTACTGAATATTCCAGAATAAAGAGAACATATGAATGTATATATATGGATCAAATTGGATGTAGAAGAGAACAAACCTCAGGAGCTAGCCATCTATAACCATCAGTCTCATACTCCATGGCCTCGTCAATACTCCTGCAGGCAGCTACTATGCCCATATCGCCCAAGCAAGCATTCCCGTTTTTGTCTAAATGGATCCTCTGTGTATTGAGATCTCTATATGCAACTCCATGATCATTCATGAACTTGATTCCCTCAGCTACATTAGTGGAAATCCTCATTATTTCTTTAGTCTGGAGTTTCTTTTTCTTTAGCAGTAAGTCATAAACTGATCCACCTTCCATCAACTTAGTCAGAACACACAAGCCATGATTTTCATTGATGCAAACACCAAAAAATTGCAATATACTCTTGTGCCCGCAAGTCATCAGCTCCAACAAATCTTTTCGAAGCACAAACTCATAGGCAATTCCTTTGTCACAGCCCCTGAGCTTCTCAATCGTAACCTTTTTTCCCTTGTATACTCCTTTGAATGTACTAGGTCCAATCTGATCGATGAACTCAAGATTATCAGAGCTCAATAACCACTTTCCAATCTCTTCCCCACCAGATAACACAGTCTGCCATTCATCCACCGAGATTGTAAACAAAGAAGTAGGTAAAGGCATTTGAAGCTGGACCTTTGGCCTCGAATTCTCAAATCCATTTTTGTAAGTTGGCTGCCCAGAGTCCTCTTCAATGTCTCCATATTCTCTGTTCTTTGTGTTCTCTTCTTGAGTCCCACAAAGGCCAAATGGCAGCTTCTTCATTGAAGTAGATTTTGGCTTCTTAAGGGCTGATTTAAGAACATTCTCGATACGAGCTTTAAACATTTTTTCTTTCCCAGATTGAACCAAAAGCATCACCACGCCCAATGTAAAACCTTTCTTTTCAAAGATCTGTATCTTTTTACAGCAAATTGAGGCGCTGTCGAGTGCCCCGGACATTGCAGGCCACGAAATAGAGGAGTTACATGCAAATGTCAACTTGAAAATCGACCCTTGGACTTCATCGTCAGACACCTCTTGTATCATAATGGCTGGGTGGTCCTCTGCGGATGCCTGCTCTATCAATCTAATATGTAGAAAGACATCCTTCATTTCGAATCCAGCTTGCCCGTAGCTATCAAAAACAAGCCAAGTAAATAAGACAATGCCAAAACCAAAACAATCAGCAACAAAGCCAAGAGATTAGAAGGTGGCACACAATAGGAAATATCCAGCTTGTGGTGGTCCAACCAAACAGTGCTCTTGGTCCAAACCTTACACATAACAACAAGAAGTCAACAACTACGACTAGTATGTCTCAATCATAAACTAGTTGGAATTGATTATACCAATTTCCGGTAATCACTCCACTCGATTGATCCATTTTCAATTTGATGCTCATGATCACGTATATACTGTAGCGCAAAACAGTTCAGGAGTTTTGGAGAACCAACAAGTCACAATTTATACAGATGCAAAAAAAAACTACAACTAGAATTAGACATACTTCAGAACTCACACTCTAAGCTCATAAGTCATAACCCAGGATTTCTAAATCTTAGATCCGCCATTGTAATCATACACATGTAAAATCATCGTTAATTTTTTTCTCTGAAAATTTCTACGGACAATGCAATGACGAGTTTATTGACAAAATAGTAGAAATGCTAAACCTGAGTGGAAAAGAGTCGTAATGCTTGCGAATGTTAGAGACGAGCTTCTCCGGAAGTTGACTACCAGGATAAAGCTGAGTCAAGCCCCGTACAACACTTCCCCAAACGTGCTTCCGGCAGGTCTCAACCCGGTCCGAGGGCGGGTCACGAACCGATTCAAGGTTGAGCGAGTTCTTAAGCGACGCAATGGCCTCCGATACATTACGGCTCAGCCTCTGTAAACGCTTCTGCATCGCAGAGGACTCTTTAAAACCTCCATTGCTGCCGCAGGCGCCGGTAGAGCTAGCACGACCAGCTGAGCAACCATTTCCCGGTGGCTCCTCCGATCTGTCATTGTTACTCATTAGAATTTGTTCTACCATGTCCTCGTCCATACTTGCTCTACTGGACCAGCACTCCAATGCTGCTGCCATGAGTTGAAGTACGCAGATCCAGAATATCACGTCGTCCTTGTTGATTTTTAACTATATGAATAATTAGTTATGTGTATAATGATTTGAGCCTAGCTCGAAGTGAACACTAGCTTGGAGGTCTAAAAGTTTCTATAAAAATGGACTGAAAAGTAGAGAGCTTGTTATATAGATAGAGTAGGGTAATTTTAATAAATGAAACACACCAAGTATGGTATTCTTGTTATATGAATTATTAATATGACCAATATTTAGATTTTGAATCTCAATATTTTAAATGTCTCACGTGAATTGAGACCCGAAAAAGATAGAAAAGAGAGTAATGATCATGAATTGCTAATGGTGGTCACTGTTGTTTTCAATATGCATTATTCACTAATCCTATTTGTTTTTTGATATGCTTCTTCTTGAGCATATAGTTATTAAAAATAAATATTTTTATCTCTTAAGTTAGGAATAAGATAGACCACCCTCACATATATCTCACTAACTATTGATAATTTAATTTTTTTAAAAATATAACTACTTAAATTTAACTTTTGAAATTAAAATGATAACACATACATTAAGGAGGAGAAAAAAAAAATACATTTTTCGTCTCTGATCACTATTTTTAGTGTGTGAGGGGTAGTTTTAGGGGAGATGGTGGGGAAATAAATAGGACCGGTGACAAAAGAGTGGCGGTGAATGTGATGATAGTTATGTCTGATTAAACATGGAATAGTGATAGTGATTTGTCATTCGGTGTCCTCGGAGATTGAAGCAATCCTTGGGATGTGGGCCTCAATTTTCCTTCGCCGATATTTTTGTACTTAGCTCATACAAACTTATGTAGCAAATGGAAAAGTATTATTTTGTGTCAATTTGTTTGTTTTACTTTTTAAAAAAATATTAAAATTTTAGTTATGATTGTGTATTTTAGAGCCTGTTTGAATTGACTTAAAATAAGTAATTTTTAAAAAGTTACTTTAAAGTCATTTTAAAAATAAGTAGTTATGTGTTTTTGAAGTGTTTGGCAAAGAAGTATTGAAAGTCACTTTTTTCATCAAAATATCTGAAATACCCTTAAAGTTGTTAGCATATAAAAGAATTAAGGGTAAAACATAATATACTTGGTCAAAGTAGAATGATTTATAAGTTAAAAAAAATAAGTAGGGGCACCCTACTTTTAACTTTTAACTTATTTTAAGTTACTTTTGACTTATTTTAAGTTATTCTTTAATTGTCCAACACTCTAATAAATCAAAAACTGATTTAAAAGTTAATTTGACCAATTTATAATCTCATCCAAACGGGCTCTTAGCTTACAATTATAAGATCCAATAACTCTTTTATTTTATTTAATTTCATACTTAACTAAAATAGAACAAATAAATTTGAAATGGAAAAAGTAAATCATGTCCCATATATAGTGTAGCTTAGTAGGTCACGTGTTTTCTATTTTTTCATTGTATGTAATTATATACTTCGTGTTGATGATAACTTTATTCTTTACAGAGAACTTTGTTGTTTTTTTGGTGTGGACAGATTTGAGCCCATGACTTTTGGGTTGGGTTGGATTGAGAATTGGGAATGAATAGTTGTTGAAAATTGATTTATTAGATATAAGTAGAAAATATTTTTAAAATTTAAAGAATTAAAAATAAAGCTAGTTCTTATATCATTGTTGCTATTGCTTAGCTTTGTTTTTGTCGTTGTGAAATCAAAATATCTTTTTTATTAATTTTCTCGCACCTTTTTCATAAAGGTGGTGACTTTTTTTCTCAAGAAAATACTTGTCTTTGTTAATTATGTCTTGAATTATTTCCTTGTATATTTTAGGAAACTATAATTCCTATTAGTTTTGGAGATCCTTTGTTCTAATAGATTTGGAAAAGAAAAATATTGTCCTTATAGGATTGGAAAACATTTTCCTTATATGTTTAGGATTATTTAGGATCTATATATAGGGGATATAATTGGGGATTCTAAAACATAGTACATGATACACAATGTAGTCCTCAAGGGCTTGAAAGCATGGTAAAACTTGTTTTCTTTTTTTCATAGTGAAAAACTCTCTTTGTTTTTGCTACGAGGAATAGGCATCGCCGAACCTCATTAAATCCTTATGTTATTCTTATTTTCTATTTTTTTTAGTTTGTGACATGTGTGCTAGTTAATCCACGATATTTTCGCAACAATTGGTATCAGAGCCAAGTTGGAATTTCTAGACATAATCAAGGGTTAAGATGTCTCCATCATCTTCAACAAAGTATGAATTAGAGAAATTCGATGAGGGATCTAATTTTAGTCTATGGAAGATTAGAATGAGATCGTCCTTGGTATTACAAGGATTGTGTAAGGCAATTGAGGAGTTTATTTCAGAAGGGTTGAAAGAATTAGAACAAGTAAACTTGGAAAAGAGTTTGAACAATCTTCGAGTATCTGGTGCTCCATATTTGAGTGTAGTTGATATGTATGACATGGTTTGCACTCGTCTTGATATTTCATATGTTATTAATGTTCTGAGTAGATATGTGGCATATTCTGGTAAAGAATATTGACAGGCAATGAAGTGGATCTTGAGATACTTGAAGGATACTGCAGATGTGCGCTTGACTATTTCAGAAGACAAGCTAAGTGAATCAGCAGTATGTTATATGAATTCGGACTATGCAGGTAACTTGGATAAGAAAAGATCTATGACATGTTATGTTTTTACTCTTTCTGGTAGCGTTGTCCGTTGGAATGCAACTGTGCAAATCCAGTGTTGCTTTACGGAGGTAGTGAAAAAGGCTATATGGCTGGAAGGCTTGGAGCGGATAAAACATAGGGTAGTCAGACATCACTTTATCCGAGATATTGTATCTAAAGGGGTTGTGGATGTGAATAAACTGTCTACACATAATAATCCAGGAGATATGATGACCTAGGTAGTCTGGACCAATAAGTTTAAGCATTGTCTAGACTTGATTGGTGTGAGTTGTACTCAGTAAGCCCTTTGGAGGGCTAGGAGCAAGGCATAAAGACGTTATTTCAATTGATGAAAAGAATTCAAGCTAGGGGGAAGATTTGATAATTATGTCTTGAATTATTTCCTTGTATATTTTAGGAAACTATAATTCCTATTAGTTTAGGAGACCCTTTGTCCTAATAGATTTGGAAAAGGAAAATATTGTCCTTATAGAATTGGAAAACCTTTTCCTTATAGGTTTAGGATTATTTGGGATCTATATATAGGGGATATAATTGGAGATTCTAAGACATAGTACTGGATACACAATGTAGTCCTCAAGGGCTTGAAAGCATGGTAAAACTCGTTCTCTTTCTTTCATAGTGGAAAACTCTCTCTGTTTTTGCTAGGAGGAATGGGCATAGCCGAACCTCATTAAATCCTTGTGTTATTCTTCTTTTCTATTTTCTTTGTTTGTGATTGTGTACTAGTTAATCCACGATATTTCTGCAACAGTCTTTTTGGTAAAAATACCACTAGCTATTCATACCCATTCGATGTAATACAAGTGTCTTGTCCAAAAATTATTTACATCGATTTTGAAATCTCTGCATTGGTTTACTCAAACAAACTTCGAGTCATGATTTTATTTTATCTTTGCACAAGATGTCTATTTTAGTAAACAATATATTTGTTGTATTTTTTAAGAAAATATTCCAACACCTCAAAATATTGTTAGGAGATAAATTAACTTATTAGAAACACAAATGCTTAAAAACACAATGCATTTTGTGACTTTGAATTTATTTCTATTTATATGTTTATATACGTATTAGTTAAAAGGTAAATATTAATCATATTTTTTGTAATTTCGAACACGGGGAATAACAAAGTTGAGAAATGCAAAGATATGGATAGTGGGGGTGTGATGGTTTGATCTGTTGGAATGAAATGCACACAGGGTGGCTCAACGTAGTTGAAGGCCTAAAGCGAAATTTCAATTAGAGGCCTAAAATTTTTTAACTAAGGCAATTATTATACGAATAGTTAACATTATTCTATAAGTAATGAGTTGACAAAACTGCATAAACTTTTTTTTTTTGGGTTTAAAAGCACATGAAATAAGTCAATCTAGACAGGCTTGTAATTCACTTTATCCAATACATTTTTACTATTGATTCATATTTTTGATAGAGTATTACTCTAGCTTAGAGTATAAAAGGGGTTTAAAAAATAACAATGTGAGAGTTAGCAAAAAAAAATGTAAAAAGACAAAACGACATTTTCTTGATTTCTTCTATTTGATTGAGGTTAAGGAGAATAAAATAATATATATTTTTTTTAAAAAAAATACATGTTTCATAAGTAATTAATTTTTTTCTATAAAAAGATTAACACATAATTTATTGCTGGTAAAAATTTGAGGCCCCATAAAATTGGAGGCCTAAGGCATATGCCTTATTTTTATAAGCAGTGAGCCGGCACTGAATGCACAATCAAATTTTTATTGTGTCCTCATCAGTCTTTTAGTTGTTGTTGCTTTCTCTTCAATCCCTGGTTTTTTAGTATTGATAATATTAGACATCATAAACATGAATATTATATACGTCTAAAAAAATAACTAAGATATAGATTTTTGACAAATAAAGGTCATAAACATGAAAAGAAAATTTGCAAGTTTGAAAAAAACATGCAGTTGAAGATATGAATTTCTTACAATGTAGCCAAAAATAAAAAATGTTAGACACAATCAACATATAACAAGATGTGATATATCAAAGCAAGCTATACAATTAATCTTTAATTATGATCTAATACGATTCTTGACATTTGATTCGTTCCTATCTCTATCAAATTAGTCTTTGACAAATGATACCTTCCTTAGTTTCCCATCTCTCACCATTAGCCTCTAATTCTTATCCCAACCACCACTCTACTCAGTCCTTTCCTTAACAAAAATATTTAACCCCAAAAGTGAAGTGAGAATTAAAATTTATAAATTTGAGATGGTAATTAAATTTCAAAGTTACAATTTATACACATTGAATATTAAATTTTTAGTATAAAAGATAAAACTTGAATTGAAGGTTATTGAATTCGATCAAACTAGTAATAGAAGGGTACCTCCTCAGCCTCATTTTGCTCACACTTGTACTTATATTATACAACAAATTAATTTGACTACAAGAGTTATAAATTATTTGTTTGCTTATGACTTTTTTCCTATCATCTTTTGCTTTTTTTATTTTTATTACTCTATCAGATTGGAATATAGAGCGGGTTCTTTCCGTCAGTCGCTAGCGAATAAGATGTCGTTAAATAGAACACTTCAACGTACAGTGACGCCGTCATAGCCAAACCGTCATCTTCTTCCCTCTCCAGGTCTCTCTCTGCACATGTTACCATAATCGACGCCCAAAAATCTCACCAGTTGCTTTAAAATTCAGAATACTATACTAGAAACAGATCCAGTTTGAATTTACGAGTTGTAATTCACATTCGTCGATCAAAAATCCTTATAATTCGAGGTATTATCCAAATTAAACGTCTTGTAATTAACAATTACGAACTGAAAATTTTGACTTCGGCGAAAAATTAATGGCGTCAACCAGCAAAATGCGAAGTTCTGCTGAGGATGAGGATCTACAAGAGGAGGTACTTATTGATAAATTAATGTCGTCAACTGTAGATTTTTGATTGATAAATTTAATGTCATTATTGTAGCGACTTTTATATAATACTACGCATTAAGCCTAAAATCTAATAAATCGTCCTTACAGATTGGGATTTTCTGTGCAATTATGTAAAAGAGCTAGGTTTCTAACTTGAAGCAGATTAAAGCAGTATTCTGTAGTTTGTGCTGATTGTGCCATTTGGAATAGTGCAAGAGTAAATTTGGTCGTGTTTTGGAACAACCGTTAGAAGGAAGGCTATTTTTGATCCGTTTGGATAGTTGGAGGGTATTTTTAAGGCAAAAATGTAATGGTGAGGGAATTTTTTACTCAAAAACGTAATGAGGGATAATGCTGACATATTTTGAGTAGTTTATGGGTATTTTTGGCTCTTTCCGTACATTCTAAAATCTGTATGATGCTCATTGATTTTATCAGTCAATGAGCAACATTTGAAACATATATGCCGTAAGGAAAGTAATAGGTGGATTACAAGAAAAAGGAGGCAACTTATATATCCTTAGCTGCAAAACTTCAAAAGATTGTTCATTTTTAGATTTTGGTTTCAATGTTGGTGGAAGGTTTTATGCTGTTTTAATTGTTTAATTGCAGTTTGAACATTTTGATGATTTTACCCTGGCCTCTTCATGGGAGAGGTATTTTCTTCAACCACAACAAGTTACTGCTTTTACTTATTGTGTCCTCAATGCTCAAAGCATAGATCATGATATATACAGGGGCGTAGAATCTGAAGTTACTATTTATTTCTGTAGGTTCATATCCGAGATAGAGGCAGTTTGCCGGCAGTGGTTGGCTGATGGCACCAAGAATTTGTTGGTATAATTTTTTTCAAATTCCTACTTCATCTTTTTTTACACGGTGATTCATAGTTTATCATTTTGAATTTACATCTGAGTGATTATAATTTCCACTCAATACATATGACTCAAAATAGTGCCCTTATACTATACCAGAAGTTCAAATTCTCCCTCTCAATCTCTTTCAGGAGAGCTGAACAATGGTAATGAATATAGTTGAGCATGTGATACCATTACTTTAGTTATTAGTCTGGTCCCTAACAAAATCTTGCTAGGGACTAGGCCTTTGAAGCATCTGTTTCAATTTAGTAGACTGAATAATAAGGCTATTAAATAATTCAGATAAAGGTTGCTATAGTTATTCTTCAATTGATGTAGCAATTTTTCTGTTTACTGCAGCTATCTCAAGGAATAGTGGTAAGTTGACAGCTAGTGTAAAGATAGTCAAAGTATAATGAATCTACATAGGAATTAGGATCCATATAGTCTGAATTTAGGCTTAGCTATTGTTATTATACTTACACTAAGTCTCGTGTTTGCCCGAGTCTGTGTAGTTTGGGCAGACATTTGTATGTCAGTGTTGGAGTAAGTATTAGATAGGATAACATTTAGTTTCAGAGAACCTCTAATTTGTCTTAATAGAAATATTAGAGAGTATTGGAAAGCAATGATTGGAAAGCAATGATCCCAAATAGAGCAGTATGGATATAGAGGCTTCTTGTGGCCGACCCTCACTAGTTTGGTATTAAGGCATAGTTGACTGATTGATTTGGGTGTTCTCTAAAACATCTTACAAAGAACGGTTTTAACTATACCCATAGAGAGCTGCAGAGAGAACAGTCTGAAAGTATTTATAATCGCTTCCCAAAAGTTCAATGGATACCCTGGTATAGTTATCTGCTTTTATTTTGCTCCTAGTTTGGTGCACTTTAGTTGTATTACTATATTCAAGTACTTGATACTGGAGTAATTGCAGGTCAGATCAATCATCTCTTTCAGATGTTAATGATATTCCCCGACACTGGCATATGTATATTTCCTATTCAATTCAAAAGACGTGGGACTTAGTCTTGTCGTGATGCTTTGACTTGAATTATAATTGATAGAGTTTCTTGACTATATATTACATTGAGTTGATACTTCTGGTAAATGTATGACCTACAGGTTCTCGGATGTTGTTCATGAATTTCTTGTTTGTGTATCTTACATATTATCTAATGACAGAGAAAGGGTGCTATCAGTTTGAATATCGCTGAGGGCCTATATAAGGTCAAGACTGACCTGAAGTATGCGATGAAAAGCTATTGCATGGAGTACTATTTTGGACCACACAATGATGGTATGCACATAATTCTGCTGCAAAAGTCCATCTGAGAGTGTTTTCATGTTTGACTTATCTAACCAATCTTTTGAATTT
The DNA here is from genome assembly GCA_018342035.1 of Solanum appendiculatum. NCBI lineage: Eukaryota > Viridiplantae > Streptophyta > Magnoliopsida > Solanales > Solanaceae > Solanum > Solanum appendiculatum. The sequence goes on along the minus strand of JAGDQO010001046.1, from coordinate 265,614 downwards.
AGTTGGTCGAGGAAACGGAAACGACTGGAGTTGTGAACTGCATAATCTGCAACTGTCTTTTGGGGTGAATGAGTTCCTGGTATCTCTATCTCTTTTCCCTCATTCATGTCCACACAGAAAGATGACCTGTTTCTTGTGTATTTAGTACCTTCATCTAGTATATAATGTTTTGCTTTCTCTCTGAATTCGTAATGCTCATCTCTAGGTGATTGCTCCTCAAAGTGCCAGTGGCGTGGTTCTTGATGGACCGGAGGCCAGCAAGCTTCTAAGTGCAGTTGCTATTGCATTGTCAAATTGTTCTGGGTATGTTGTCACAGGATGGTATCATTCTATTTACTTCGTTACTTTTGAGTTATTAGCCTAGGTTTTATTCCTGTTGGTAATTGAAGCACTCATCTTTCTTTTTCAAAATCACGTGCTTAAGCGCTAAAATGAAAGTGAGAGATCTAATAAATTTTGATGGAGCATTGTTGTTCTGTCTGTGAGATTTTTTTATCATAATGAGGTGCACTATATTGGAAGGTTAATTTTTTAAACAAAGCCTGTGGAGATTGATGAGGCTGAAACAAAGGAGAAATTGATTAACAGAAACAGAATATATTCCTGCTTCTAGTATAAAAGATTTGAATAGAATGTATGTAAGTTGTGGTTTATGTGAAGTAAGTAATGTTGGCTTGTTCAGAATCATGAGAAGAAAAAAGCTATGTGTCATACCTTTTCCCTTTAGCAAGCAGCATACGACTGATGTTTCAAATGTTCCCTGAATTACTTTAAACTACGCCGTCGAAGAACAATGCCCCTTATAAGATCTGTTGTTTTATGTGTCTGGTCTCTCACGTAGCGTGCCTAACTCAGTGCAAATTACAGAGATGAGGTTTGTCATTATTCAGCAGGTGCTTTTTGTGTTAAAACGTAGAGGGAAGTAGCAACCATCTTTTTCTGCATTGTCCAGTGACAAGTCAATTGGTCCTTATTTTCCTACCTATTCAGTACTATATGTTTATTATGCCTAACTCAGTAAACGAACTTTTAAGCAGCTGGGATGTTGGGGTAGTAAAGAAACCTTTGAGAAAGATTTGGAATACAATAACTGCTTGTCTTTGTTGGGTGGTGTCAGGAAAGGAATGCAAGATGTTTTCAAGTGAAAGTAGATGCTATGCAGAAGATCAAATTCAGATGTTTATGGCTTTTAGTTTTTTGTGCGACCTTCAGGATGTCAAAGATGAAAATAGCATGCTAAATTTCATAGATTCTCTACAGGAATAGTACTCTGTACAGAAGGAATCCATCCTTTTTGTTTTTTTGTTTTGGGGGACTTCTATTGTTGTAATGTCCTGGTACCTTCTCAGTGCTAGGCTGTCTATTATTCTTATTATTAGTATACTCAATATTTACCTGTTTTAAAAAAAATACTTTAAACTACCCCGATACACTATTCGATTCTCTTAGCCCTCTAAACTATTAAAGAGAGGCTAAATTTGTAGTGTTGTAAACCTCAAGCACTTTCATGGTGCTTTTTGTGACTAATGTTTTATCTAGCTTGAAACTTATACTTGGAAAGCTGTACCAGTTATGTGAACGAGTGGATTCCATCAATAAGAAACACCATTATGCTAGTAACTAGTAAAAGTGGCAACCAATTAAAAAATGCAGAATTTTCAATACACCTTTCATTCTATCTCCAAAAAAGGGCTTCGGGAAACCTGCTTTATTAATAAAAAGGGGCTTAAAAAAAATGCAGATAAGAATAAGTTGATATCATATCGGTACTTAGGTTTTCTTCAAGGAGAACTCAACTCTTGGCTCTATGTTTGTTATACTTTTTCTTTTCTATAGTGAACAATGTAGGAAATGGTTGATATGCTCACACCATGCAGTTTTTGGCCGGCATTTGTTCCAGTGCATGATCCTTCTCGGAAAGCATACATTGGCATTCAGAACATGGGAACCCTCTTCACTAGGCGATTTGAAGCTGATCGTATAGGTAGCCAGGTGCCAGTGAAGCTTATGCATTTGGAGGGATTGTATGAGCTATTTGTTTCTAAATTTGTAAGTTCTTCTCATGTAGACTTTTGATATTCCAAGTGATTTGTAGGTTCTGATGGTTTGTTGATCTTACAATTCTAGATGACTTGCTGTATTTCCTAAGCTGTATATAAAACTTCATGAGCTACTTTTGCACAGTTTGCAATTGGTTGATCTCGGTTTTGTTCTTTCTTCTTTAAATCAGATGATATTTACATTTTTGAAAGAGCAGCATATTGATATCATGCCCAGAAAGATTCCTTATCCCCCCCTCCCCCCCAATTTAAAATCATTTCATGATATCCCTCTTTATACATTGTTTAGTTGGCATTTTTGTGACACGACAAAGAAGGGACAGCTTGGTGTAAGGACCCTCCATTTCCAACTATAAGGCTGGGCTTTTGAGTGCCAAAGGAGCAAAACGGGCTCCTGCATAGGAAAGTTTGGTGTGGGGTTTGCCAATATCAATAGAACAAAAATAAAAATTGGCTCTTTATGGCTTACTCAGATGGCTCTACAATGTTCGTGCCAGTTTTTAGCCAAATGAATGATATTTTCTCGACAATTGCATTGTTCTTGCGGACCCTTCGGGGTGGCCCAGTGGTTTGGGCTTGGGACTTCCATGTTGGAGGTCACAAGTTCGAAACCCCTTGCCAGCGAAAGTAAGGGGTTTGCCTTCTGGGTCGAGTCATTGCATTGGGCTTGCCTAGTGCGGGTTACCTCTCCTGTGTGGTTTGTGAGCTATTGCATACATAGGAGCGGGGGTTTTACCTTGTGCGCACCCAAAGGATAGCAGCTGCGGGTTTCCCTTGTCATCAAAAAAAAAAAATTGCATTGTTCTTGCTTTCAAGGAATTATGTTACTTGTTGTATGAACTTTTCATTTTCTTCAACTAATGTCCTTCTAATATACCTATTTTGAATTCCTTGCTCAAGGCCTTCTCCAATATGGACCTATCCATGCATCTTTTCCAAGTAAATCTCAAGATGAAGATGACCTATCGTACACTTCCCTACAGTGAGGATGATGATGTACAAGAATCTGAGGGAGGTTTTACAGAATCTGGGGAGAGTCCTAAAAACAACCATCAGAGTAGAACACAGTGGGATGATAATTGTCCTTGGAGTGAGTGGTACTCTGCTGAGGACCCATTAAGAGGTAATTGCGTTGCTGAGGAGATTAATAACTGTATTTTGCACTATCAGATCTAGTTGGAGCTCATCAGGGGAGTGACATAAGACCATCTTAACCTGAGTTTGCAGAGTTGCTGCTTTAAGTTCTCATAATTGAGTGTTTGGATCTTTGCGCACAACTGGGAGCTCTTCTTAGAACAACTTTATGAATAAATCAGCCATTTTTTTTCATCAACATATATGGTTTTTGGCTCTTACTATTATTTGTGAGTGCCTCGAGGAAAATTATCGTTCTTTCAGCTAGTGAGAGCATTGAGATGGAAAGGATTTCTAAGAGGCTTTAATTGGGGAGAATGACTTTCTTTTTGGGGGTTGTAACAATCTACTTCAATCTTTTTCTATCCAACTATTACTTTTTGCTATATTATTTGGTACAAGAGATTGAACTTAGTTTAATTTATAATTCTATCCATTAGCGTTATTGATTTACTAGCTGTATTTGTTAATTGATGCAGGGTTTGAGCTGCTTACAGTATGGTCAGAGAAAGCGATAGAGAGTTCACTGGAAATGGCTGAGCTGGAAAATGTGTCACCTCTCGAGGCTGAGAAGTGGTTAATATCTCCATGTTTATCTGAGATTCTGTAAGACACTATGAATACTCACGTTTTTTTCACTCTTGCTTCATTAAAAATGGAAGACTTGGGTCTTCTCCACCACTTTCTTAACAAATTATATTGGTAAATTTTGTGATTTAGCAAGTGTTCATTTGCCTGCTGGATGTGTTTCATTGAGATTCTTGTTTGCTATGTGCATGTAATGGTAGCTCTATGGATTGTTGTCAAGGGTGACCGAGCTGATTGAACATGTGATCTCCCAGATGGGGGGTTTCAAGTTCGAAACCCCTTGCTTACTTTCTCTGTTGAGCTCATTGCACGGGGCTTGCCTAGTGCTATTTACCTCTCCAGTGTGAGGTCTGCGGGCTATTACACTGTAGCACTGTAGTGGGGTTTCCAGTTTCCTTGTGCGCACCTGAAGGGTAGCGACTGTGGGTTCCCTTGTCAACAAAGAAAAAAGATCTGCACATACTATTCAGACAAATGTGTTCCTATCGAAGTCTCTTCAGCCTTTTACATCACACAAATAAATATAATCACCATATATCCAGATAAAGTTTTTTAATTCCTTTAGTAGTCAATGATTCAATTTAGTGAAAGATAGGTGATCATTTTTGAAGAATGTGCTCTACACTATAGTTGCAAGCCACTTTGCTGTGACAAAAAACCATTGATTATCATTGAAGTATATAGCATCGGCAAAATCGTTAATTAATCCTCCATTCATTTTTTTCTCCAAAAGTAGATAAAATTGGCAACAAGAAGCGTATATAGTTTAACAGGATATCCCCGCTGAACTTAAATTTTGATCGCTGGCTTAATTACTTGATGAACGGGTTGCTAACTACTAAAAAGTGCAAGCTTTCTGTTCCCATGGGTCGCTGTGGCTAATGTTTGACCAGCAACCTGTGACTCGTCTTGCCGAGTCAGTTTATCTGTGCAGTAGTTTAAGAGATCTTAAATTGTGTATTTTACCACTCACACAGCTTTTCATCAGTTAGGTAGATGAACTTTCTCAACTAAATTATCGACTAGGTATTGGAATGGAACATCGTCTTCTTGTAGGCTGTAGCATTTTGTGATTTTCTATTTCTACATTAAGAGGACGGAGTTGACACTGTAATGCTTTTGACATTTTGCCAAATATAATTTGGAAATGGCGAAGTTTAACTTTTTCATTTTATGCTTGCCTCATTTATTTCGTTTGCTTTTGAGGTGTTAGTGAGTGACTAACACTTTTTTTTTAGAAGGTAACATGTAATTGGCTGACTAACACTTGCGTCAAAACCACTGAAGAATGTTTTTTTGCAAGATTAAGCTTCTCTAGAAGGTCCTAGTTATAGTTGCTTATAAAAAAGAAATGTCCTAGTTATCACATTAGAGGGGGGGGGGGAGGGGGGTCTTAATATTATATAATATCTTCCCCTGATTCAATCTTGATTAGTTTGGACTGAACTTTGCGCACTAATTTGGAGTCTCACTTCATAAATGTGTTTGGTGAATTCAGAAGTGATGGTTCTGGCAGAAAGAGAATTGGATTCGCATCACAGTTGCTGCTCTTAATTGACGCTTTGCATATGTCATTGGATGCTAAATTTTTGGAAGATTTTATTTCAGGTGCTACAACTGTGCACAAATCATCTGCAACTTTCTGATCAATTGGGCTGCAATATCAGATTTGTATAAATGTGGAGATTTTGATTTTGATGCCTTTGTTCATTAATCTGCTCCTTTTTTTTTGGGTGCAGTAGAGAACTCAGGACCTGAGAATTTGAAGTCTACTGCAGTCGTACCTCCCCCAACTGTCCTTGATCGAGTTCTTAAAGACCTCTTTCATGAAGGTATATCACAGGTTCTCTTTTTCTTTAGTTTTAGCCTTTTCTGTGTCTCCCACTTGGATTGCAATTCTGAAACGGTAACTGCTTCCTGAGGTTTCAATTTTGATGGACAATATCCCTCTCAGGTTCTATACTTTATTTTATTTACTGTAGGTTAGACATATGATTAATGACTTACACATTTAAATCTGCAAGATATAAATGATTGAGGGAGAATGGAGGCAGGGGAGTGAGAATGGCTTAGGTTAGTGTTATTTCATATCAACTTAAATTTTTGCTGTACATTCTCCGATTCCTTAAAAACAAGTAACTACCAAAAAATCAACTGTTGTTTGTATAACTGAAAACCATGAAGTTCAACAGCTAGATAGAGCAAATTGATCCCTCTTATTGTTCACTAGTTAGATACATGTTTCATTCATCATAGAGAAATGATGTGGAGAGATGTTAATCCAGCTGGATTCTTGGCTGACCTAGCCATATTTAGGCAGATTACTTTGATCTGGTTTACCCTACTAATGATGGGTCTCTTTTAAAAAGAAGAGAATTAGAAATCAGACATAATGAGAAGTGTATTCTTCAGAATATAATTGGTCAATGTGGTGTTGGAGTTCCGAATTTTGGGTCTAAATGGAGGGAGAAACATTCAGTTGACTTATCTTGTCTTCATTTCAATTTCTTCATACAGTTGATGCCCTGCAACTTGATTTTGCTGAAGGAGATCATGAAAATTCTCGTACCATTAAAGGCGCTCCTCTTGAATCACTTTTTGGCCAGTTCTGTCTGCATTCTCTCTGGTTTGGTGATTGCAATATAAGGGGTACCTTCTGACTCAATGGGCTAAACAAGTTCAAGAAATCACTTCCTTACTATATTCCTTTATTAAGTTACTTCAGCATTCTTTTCCCCCTAAGGCATATTTTTTCTGTGATGTCTATTTAGCTATTGCGGCATTCTGGATAGAGTTTGTACGAGAAGTTCGCTGGTGTTGGGAAGAGTCACAGCCATTACCTAGAATGCAAGCCAGTGGTGTAATTGACCTATCTACATGTTTAATTAACCAGAAATTACACATGGTAAGTCACTTGCAGTAACGCTTGACAGAGAAATAGAAAATAATGAGCAGGACCTTTTTTTTGATAAAGAAAATAATGAGCAGGACTTCCATACCTGTCTATGGCTTTTGATAAGTGTATCTCCAAATGCCACAAAAACTATTGAACATGTAAATTGCGTCTGAATATTCTGTCAGTTCACCTATTTCCTTTCTTTCAATGCCTTCCCGCTGTCTTCCCACTGTTTTCCTTGATTTTCATTTTAGTAGTTTTGTTGAAGCCCAGCGTACCTCAATCTTTTGACATAGATTTAATTGCAAAGCTTTCTGATTTTATATCTTGCAAAAACATGAATCAAAGGCTCAGATTTTTTTAAAGTTGTTAGTTTGTAGTTATCCTGATTGTCATGAGCTTCCTAATAAATCTGTTTCTAGGATCAGTCTTGAATAACGAAATATTTCTTAGAAAAAGTGCAATAAAATGGTATTCTAAATTGATTAATATGGAGGTTTCATGAGTACTAGTGAATGATACTTTCCTTTACCTTTTCTCTTCGATAGTCTCTTTTAAAGATATGGCAACGGTAAATAGTCTATCTGGTCTAATTTTGGTTTATCTCCCAAATATGCAGGTCTCAATTTGCATTGATAAAAAGCGTCAGTTGAATCAAGAGTGTCCAAGGGCAGGTGAAAACAATTTTTTCCTTTCCGCTCGTGTTAAGGTACTTTTATGACAATTGTCTACATTGTTTCTATCTAAATGTTTTTAAGCGTTTAAGAACATCAACGCATTGTTATAACTTAATTTCCTGTCAGGATATTAATTAACTTATATAATATAGGGAGACTCTCAGATCCAGAGTGACATATCTTCTGAAGATGGAGATACTGAGGCTTCTTTTTTTGAATGTGACAGGTGAAAAGCAAGTGAAAACTTTTTGTATTAATTGTTGAATGCTTGTCGATTATCAGCTAATCTAGTTTTTCTAACCTATGTCATTCCAGTTTTTCTGCATTTTAATTACTGCTATTCGCCTATTCTTGTCTACTATACAATGCTAAGCTGCGTGAAGGTCAAGTTTTGTGATTTTGTCATGATGGAGGAATTGAGGCTCCTATCATTTTTTTTAAAAACAAAGCTCCTATGATTTTAAAACCTGGTGATTTATGCTGCGGCAGTCTACATTCTATAAGCTGTATCCTAGGGTGTTTAACTGAACTGATTCATTAATTCATTTATTCTTTCTAATTGCTTTTAGCACTTAAAATTTTTTAATGTTTGACATGGTTTGTTTTGACTCTAAATGGGAATATTCCCTCTTTCCACCCTAGGAGAATTTCAATTTTTGCTGGTATTGGTGGAAGTCCAGATACTTGATTTGGACCCATTTTCGACTTAAATGAGGCACGTTTGAAGCAATGTTTTATCTAAATAGTTAAATATATGATGTTGGGTCAGGATGGGTGTCTGACCTTCTCTTTATACTTTTCCAGCTACCTAAAAGATGATAGGCTAATCCAAAATGATCTGGCCATTTCTCTTTTTATTCATCTTTTTATTTTTGGTTTTGCTTTGGGGCTGGGGCAAGCTTATCTAGTCTAGGGCTTACATCTGGATCGGATATTCATAGGTTTTAAAGTTGCAGCATTGGACTAAATTTAGTCAGGAAAAAACGCATGCGTTTTTGTGCAAGATGTGGGTATACTCCCTCCGTTTCAATTTGTTTGTCTTACTTACCTTTTTAGTCCATTTAAAAAAGAATGCCTCCCTTTTTTGACAACTCCTTAATTCTAACTTTCCACATGTCATGTTTAAGATCACAAGATTAAAGGGAATTTTGGTACATTTTGCATATCTTTAGTTTAAGACCACAAGATTCAAAAGTCTTCTTTATTTTCTTAAGTTTCGTGCCAAGTCAAAACCGGACAAACAAATTGAACGGAGTTAGTATTATGTTTCAAAAACTTACAAATCTGTATTAGTTTGAATTTCTGCTCTTTGAACTGAACTGAGTTGGTTTCCTGTTCTCTCTGCAGTCTGTCAACACCAGATCATCCAAATGATCCTGAAAGTGATATTTCTAGTTTTGTACATTCTGATGCTGTGAAGTTAGGTGATCCAAAGCATTCGGCATGTATCAGGAGGGGATCGGCTGGTATTGTGGGGTCTATGATGCTTCTGAAATCTTACCAGAACATGCATGCTCCATTTACACAGGTTGATTTATTTGTCCTGCTGACTGAGTATTTGTTGTTTTTATCAGTCTTCTGTTTCCTTCCCACATTTGCTTATGATATAATGGCAACCTTTTGATGTTAATTTTTTATTATAGGATCCACCTCTTATGACTGAGGACATGCATGAAGAACGTCTTCAAGCCGTTGAGGCCCTTGGTGAATCTTTTGTGAGCTCAAAGCTCTATTACAGATAATCATTTTTCTGATAATCATGAAATTTGCTGCTGTTGCTATTCTTGCAGAGAGTCATTGCATACTGTTAATTGAATGAAGAATGATTGCTATTATAAGAAGTCTAAAGTCTGTGCGCATATATGAATGCCAATTTAATGGTTTATCGGTGAATCAGCTACCTGAATCCTGGCTTCAGGTCATATAGAGCACGTGATAATGTTTTCTATGACTTCTCTCTTTGTTTAGTACTAAACATGTTCAATATGAGAAATGGTATTGCAATTCCCACCAATTCTTACATCTTCTGCTTAAGAAATTGCTAACAAGCACTGCACTACATTGCAAGTAGATCTCCTAGATGATTGGTTGTGTGATGACATTTGGAAAAGGAGCTTAAAGGGCTCTCTAGGTACTAAAATCCATATACACGTCTCAGATAGAAAATCATCCTTATTGATGATCCTGAATATGCAGATTAAGAAAATATTCAATTGCATTCCATTAGTGATATGTCCGCCTGATATATAATAGAAAATTTGTAACTCATCTATATACTAATAAACTGCATATAAACTGAAAACTATGGAATAACTACCTTGCTCTCCCCTGAATTTCTAAAACTTATTTGCCCCATGTTCCCTCTACTGATTTCAGAAAATATAGGTTTTGGTCTCTTCACTAAACTCCACTCTCTCATTTTTGAGCCACCATAAAGTTTTCTTGTTATTATTATTATTATTTTTGAGAAAATTTTGAAACGATGTATTCAATAGCTACTTATGTCTAGAATTAGTCATTAAAGATTTTTTTTTTTTAAATCACACAAGGTGTGGCAAATTTTCTAGTATTTGGACTGTTTGGTATTAGTTTGTGTTTTTGACTACCCTAGTCTTGCTTGAAGGACATATCAGTAGATTTCTTATATTGCAATATTTCCTGGGGAAACAGTTGTTTTATGTTAAGCTATCCTTCAGTTGCTTCATAAAGTCTTATCATTTCCACTACTAGTTTTATTTCATCTGACAATGGAACGTTTAATGCTTATTTGCAGAGATTTTCCGCCCAACTAGAGAAAGACATATTGTCATCAGGTAGGAACTTCTGTACCTTCTATTTTCTTAAAGGCTTTCTTGCTGTCTTCAGAACGTTTGTATGTGTTATGGACTATGTTGCTCAGATCCTCAATAAATATAATGTTGCTGCAGCCATGTTAGATCCTCCAAATGAATACCTTTGGAGGATCTTGCACACACCCAACAACATTTTTGAAGGATCCGAGCAACATAGGTTATATGGTTCTTATTAGTCATTGCAAGTTATAGGTTTCTTCTCACTTGGCTAAAGCATCAAGTGAGCATCTTGAGAATCTCAGCTTGTTGGCTGTTGTGTGCTGAGATCATGAGATACTTCAAGAGTTGGAAAATGCAAAAATAGATGGATGTGCATCTTGTGATGCCTTGTGCATAACTACAATAGCTAACACATTCTTCTGTTTTACCTCAAGAGTTATCGGAACAAGACACTGTTACTCGGGTTGAAATAACACTTAATTCAGTTTTTCACTGGCTGAAACATCAGTTGATTAAGGGTTGTCTTCTAAAATAATTAAGGATCTTTGGTCAAAAGTTTGTGGATGGGTTTGTTAATTGTCTATATTTTCATCTAATTGTGGAAGGAAAGTCAGCACATTACGGTTCTTTTGGTGCTCGATGTGAAAACATAATCTATAGTCAGGTGTTTAGTACTGAAATATGTGATCCATATTAATAGTAGTGTATAACAATGCATTATAATATGTATCACCTAATATCAGATTGAAACTGTGGGGTTTAAGTATGTTAGACAACCGAAGTCCTTTCATGTAATTAATTAAATGTAATGCAGCTACTATCACTTCTTTTTAGAATGAAATATAAGTGATGGCTATCATATTGTTAAATGTATTCCTTGTCTTTTTAGAATGAAAATCACCCAGTTGCAATGAAGCACAAGATTGAATTGTATATGGTGCATCTAGTCTCTAAGACGACAAACCAACCAAATCGGAATACACCTTTATGAACAATATCTCCTAATCGGAATCCATAGGTTATCTTATCACTGGACGATATGACACCTTAATAAGTGTCAAATGGGTTAGAATCCTTACATATTTAGAAGGGCTAGACTTCTGTTGAGTTACTTTTTTGCTGCACATGTACAGATTTGGACATCACTTTCTTAGTGCTGATCATTTATAAAATACCTTGTCAAAAAATTGCCAAAAGGTTACGAGGAAGCAATTGTACTAATTATGAGTTTATTAGCATTTTTAAATGGATTAAGTATCTCAGGCCAAAATGTTATAGATGAGAACTTTTTCTTCAGATTAAGTCAAGCTTCTATCGGTTCTAGAAAGTGTACATAAACAATTTCTTCCTAATTGTCTAAGTGAATCAAATCCTTGATTTATTTTCCATGTAGTTTTTTGTTTCTGCTGTTGCAGGTTGTATGGATCACACTAGACTTACTTATTCCCAATTATTATTTGCTTGCGGATATTTGAAGAATTAATCTTCTCTCCTTATTCACTTTTTATTATCCTTTGCATTCTGCAATAGACATGTCTGCTTTTAAAGCAGCAAATCCCGATGCTGTGTTTGAAGATTTCATCCGATGGCATTCACCCAGAGACTGGGAGAATGATGATGATATGGAGAAGGTAGTATCTAACACCAATGCAGTGGTAGAGTCAACAAACGATTGGCCACCACGTGGAAAACTTTCAGAAAGAATGTCCGAGCATGGGAATTCATGGAGAAAGATTTGGAATGAGGTACCTCCATTGCCAGCTTCTGAGCAGAAGCCCCTTCTGGATCCAAATCAAGAAGGAGAAAAGGTATACTGGGATTGCACACTTGCATAAGCCAGGCTCATTTATAATATTCTGGTATAAGTGATCCATCATAAATCTTCATGAGAATTTCAGTAAATTAGTTAGACAAATTGCAGGTTTTGATCCTTGGACTAGAGTTTGTGGGGTTTATTTCCTTCAGACTAGTTGAAGGTGGAATATTTGGTCCTCCAGAGACTAAAATTTTGAGACTCCAGAGCATTCCTTCCTATTGAATAACTCAACAAGCCTATTCCATCTGTTTGCCCTATTCATCTATTGCCCCCCTCTTTAATCCAGACAGATGATTCCTTACATCTTGTAATCTTTCACCAAATCAGTATCGTCTCTGACTTCCTTGTACACTTGCAGTGTTAATGGCCTGAGAGTTCTAGTCGGGGTTTCTGGCTGGGGAGGGTTTTAGGGCATAGAGGAGGACCAACAAAGAAAGGGCACGAGGGAAGTTGTATTGCCAAATGTTTGTGTAGTTTGGTCAATCCATTGAAAATCTCGCCTTTTTGGAGTAGCTTCTTGATTTGGTTGGAAGTAATTTGTATTGTGTAACTCGTGTAGGTTCTTCATTATTTGGAAACACTGCGTCCATATGAATTGTTGGGACAAATGGTTTCTACTGCTTTTAAAGCAGCAGCTGACACATTAAACAGAACGTCATTTGGAGGTCTAAAGCAGCTGACCACCAGAATTGGACAACTTTACCTCACTATGGCAGCCACTCTCAGATGCTTGCAAAGTATATTTTCTGTTCTAATGTTATTGAGTTGCAGTAGGTTTTTAGGAGCTCGTAAATTAACAAGTTGACCTTTTTTGTTGCAGAAAATAGCCTTTCTGTTGGCACTGAAGATATTGAAGACCTGAAGCGACTCTCTGCAATTTTTGGACATGTTGAGAGTTTGATAACACTCGCTGCATCTCTTCACCAGAAGTTCTTGCAAGCACCACGTCTATCAGAATCCATTTTCAATGACTACTACAACTTCTATCTACCAAAAATGGGAACAGTATCAATTGGTGGTGATGAGAAGAAGGTATGATTTTGTATCTCTTGTTCTTTCTCTTTTTCTATCTCTAGAATGAGAGATTGACGTCTTGGTCAAGACTCAAGAATTATTAACACATTTCCTAACTTGCTTAACAGCATATACCTCTCAGCCCCTCACTTAAGCCTTTGTGGCTGAAGATGTCGTTTTTAATATATATTTCCTTAAACCAGGGTAAATTTACCTGTGCCTCTATCTCTTGCTTTCTCATTTTACATGGTGCAACTTTGTTATGTTAGGATTTCGATAAGAAACAAGAAGTTAGGCGACAAGAGAGAGAGGTAGTTGCAAGCATGTTCACTCCACCTACTGTGAATCAATCATGGAGGAAAGTATTAAGCATGGGAAATCTTCTAAATGGCCATGAACCAACATTGAGAGAGATCATATTTTCCAAACGCGATCACCTTAGCGAAAATTACTATGCTAGTCATGCACCAAGGGGTTACCAACAAGAACTAGAAACATACAGAATGTACATATGCGGAACCTCAAATGATCTGAGTGTGGCACTAGCAGTTGCCTCTTGTGACTAGTTTCGTCATTAAAGGAACCAGGTAAAATTGTTGTCATTTTTCTTGTTAGTATATATCCAGCCATTCTTTCATTCGCGTACCATAGATATGCTAGCTTATTATATTTTTTAATTTGTTTGAAAGAGGCACTTTATTGTCACATCTTTTCAGCCTTTCCTTGAAATACAGATTCCTTTTTTTTCCCGCTGTGTCCAAATTTATTTATTGGTAACAATTTGATGGTTTTCCACGAGGTTATGAAAAAATATCATGCACCCAAGGGTGTAGCCTAGTGGCCAATGAAGTGGGTTATGAACCATAAGGTCTCGAGTTCAAATCCTAGAGGACACAAGAAAAGATTAGGTGATTTCTTTCCATCTGTCGAAGCCTTGGTGGATAGAGTTATCCGGTGCCTTTTTTGGACTGGACACCATGATTATCAATTTTTTTTTGAGGTTTTTCATGGTTCATATGATATTTTTTGTTCCTTAATTACTGCCGCCAGACTTCAATCTGATGATTGTGAAATGGGAAACATCTCTATCGTCTTTCTTCAGTTTTCTTGCATATGGCATGTCCCTATTATCAATCTTCTTAGTTCTTATATGACTACTTTGCAATATTTTGGTCCAGAGGGGAACCATCAATCATTAATCATTCAGTTCTCTCTCTAATCAAACGCCCTCCAACGTAGACATCATATCGAATAAAGTTTCCTTACGTTTTTTAATTTTCAACCAATCAGATAGTTTCCATGATTGGCAGACAAGACCCATGTCCCATATGTGGCTTATTTTCTTTTGTTCTTTCACCAAGTTTGACACTGCTCCAACTAGTCCAAATTTGCGTCTTCTCGTAAGGTCCATTTTAGTGTTAGGCGATGAAAAGAGAACTGTAAAATTACAAGGAAGATATGGAGTTGAGCACTCAAGGGTGTTTAATACTGCCTAGTTCTCTCTCTCTCTCTCCTGCCTAACAGGAAAAAGAAAAGACCAGCTACTAAGTATGAAAGAGGGAAAAGAAAAACAAAATAAAGGATAACCTCCACAACCATCTTATTTCTATAATAATAATAATAAAATGGTGCTTATCAAAAGAAAAAGCTAAAAGAACTAACGGGATGATAGCCTTGGTGGACGGAGTTACCTGGTATGGTGGTACCTATAGTTGGTGGGAAGTGGCAGGTATCCTGTGGAATTAGTCGAGGAGCGCGAAAGCTGGGTCATCAAAAAAAGAAAAAAGAACTAGGGGGATGACCCTACCCAAAAAACATCTGGCTTTCAGTGGCTTAAATGCAATTGCTTTGAAGAAATGGGAAGAAAGAGTAATAAGAATGATGATGATAATTATGGATCCTCTTCTAAAGAATCCAAATCTATTGAAGGGTCATTTCATTAAAGGGAATATAATCTCCATACATTTCTTTCTATTGCTATATGCTTCTCCCTGAAATCATCTTTTTCCATTTTTTAATTCATCAATCATAGTAGAAAGATGAGGTGTATTAAAGGGGAAATACCTTTTTTTGAAAAGTTGCAAATTGAGCAACAACGGTTATAGGCGTTATAGAAATTCTTCTCAAAGTATTTGGTAGATATATGAACGTTTAGATTCCGCTACCTACATGTACTTTTGCCTTAAAAGTTTTTGGTGTTTTTAAATACCAATAATTTCACATTTGATTCTTCTTTTAGAGAGCATGAAGCTAAACACCCTTGACACATATTATTCATGATGATATTTGTGTCAGCTTACGGCCTTGACTAATTTTACGGGACACCTTCTATCTCTCATCGATACAGGTATGGGATAAATCTATCCACCAGGACTTGAACAATAATATTTGTTGTTTTCTATTCGAATCATTTATTATAGTTACATAATTACGATAAAAAATTATATTCTACCGACGTGAATCAGAGAATTGAAATATTCAGTGGTTCTTTTTCTTGTGAAGGGAATAAAAGTCCCCAATTCAAGCGTGAATTGTCGCATTATACAGGACAAATAAACAAATGCTGTTGTAATTTCCTTTTCCCCTTGCTTGAGCCTGTAGGGATTTTCGAATGGTTTAAGATATTACACTATCATATTACACTATCATATCACTTACTATAAGATAATTATGTAAATTTTACTATCAACATTGATTAATAACTTGATAAAAATGGTACTTAAGTACTATTTCATACTAAATTACATTTGATAAATCCTTTTTTAAATACTTATGTCGCATAAGGCATTGCTAAGTTTCACGAGGTTTGGGTGATTGGGTCACTATCAGCTGGAAATAAACCCAACATCCAAATGGGAACACAGACATGGATGGTTGATGGGGAGTAGTAAATAGACCAATTTTATGCGTATGCACTTCTTCTCCTATTTTGTCATATTCATATCCTCATATCAACACTTCATAGTTAAAGGAAAAAAAACAATAGTTATATTAGTACAATAATAACATATTCAGAGTGATTCCATAAGTAGAGTATGAAGAGATTGGTGTGCACGTAATTTTATTTCTGCCTTGTGAAGATAGAGATACTATTTTCAATATATCCTCATCTCAAATAAATGATATTAAAATCAGTAAAAAAAAAAAGAAATTACAGTAATAAAGAGTCATGAAGAAAATAATGGAGAAAAAAACAATAGCAACAATAAATAATATGACAACCAACACAAAGGAAGCAACAAGTAATAAAAACTCGAGTTCGAAACCCCTTGCCAGCGAATACAAGGGGTTTGCCTTCTGGCCTCTGGGTAGAGCTCGTCGCACCAGGCTTGCCTAGTGTGGGTTACCTCTCTTGTGTGGTTTGCGAGCTATTGCATAGGTGCAGGGTTTTCCTTGTCATAAAAAAAGTAATAAAAATATCGAAGAATAAGGTAGATGGAGAGTAATATTAACAATACCGAACAGGAGAATTAGATAGCACTCTATTGACCTTTTACTTTAATCCTCGACCTTCATACCCTCTTATCTAGAGTCATGTCTTGTCTTATGACCTCTCCCCAATACTTCTTCAACTTACCTCTACCTCTCCATAGCTAACCTCTCACGCCTCTTTGATGTGGCACGTATGCACCTCCTCTTCGCATCGTACGAAACTATGAATCATTTAATAATTAAAAAGTTTTAGATTCAGATATTAATAACATGAGTTTCACTTAATAACTCAACCTTCTGCCTATGCAAATTCTCTTAAATTAACATTATTTTGGATGCTAATTCCCTTAAATGTAAAATAAAAGCAATAAATTTTAGAAAACAAAACTTCCAAACCGCTACTAGACAATATTTTAATATCATGAACAGTAGGCCCCTAGTTGTGATCTAATATACTGGAAAATTCTATCTTTCTTTATCACTAACTATAATTTTAATAATTAGAATAAATCCCCTAATGCAATCTTCAATTATTATGATCATCGTCATCAATTTTCTCTAATGTCATTTTTTAAATTATTAATTCTTTTCCTTGAAAATAGTACCTATTTTTTATTAAAAAAACAAAAACAATAATGACTTCAAATAATTGTACTCTATCATCCATCTTAGATTTTTTTTTCTTAAGAACGGAAGGATTTTATTTATTTAATAGTTGGTTGTTTATAGGATATACCCTATGAGAACTTTCATTTTCAAAAGCTATCTTTTAATTGCTTGAGGAAATGAAGAATGATAAAAAGGAATCCCTTTAGTGTGAAGGCATAAATGATCATGAAAGTCAATCAAATCTTTTCCAAAATTATTAAATTAATTTAAGGAAATTGTGGGGTTTTGGAATTAAATTGACTTTTTTGTACACATTGTAAAGTTAATGTCTGAGAATTTATATAATGGGATGAAGCATCGGGTACCTTTTCTTTTAGGCAAAATAAAATATACAAAGACAAGTTTTTATAGGAGGGAAATTTTCCAAGATGCTGTACGATGAAGTGACACTATTATTTTGACTTCACATAAATCTAAGGAGCTTATCTTGTGTATCTTCCATATCGTTTAGAAATTAAGTTTTATATATCGATAGTACAAATAAAAGTTTATTAGGTTTAATAGTATATTCCAACAAGAGACATACAATCATACTTGGTCAATTTATCTCTTTCAACTCAAACGACGTGGATTTTGAAATTTTTTGATAGCAAAACCTTCTTCCAAAAGGTTTGAAAAGGTTAAGTTACATAATCACACTAATTAAGTCACTTATACAATAACCACATGTAAGTTATTGTAATAAGCATTAATCAATAAGTTGAGGGAAAAAATCGGTAATATTAATGTAAAGCAACTCTAAATTGTTTAATTAAATCATTTTTAACAATTGAATGTCTCTAAGCACGTACTTTCTTTGTTCCAAATTAGTTGTTACATCTTGCTTTTTTAGAGTCAAATTATGTTAACTTTGATTAATATTTTAAAATATATTTTTTTAATCATATTGACATAAGAAAATTTTCAACTTATTGTATTGATCTAATTCAATTTTGCTTTGTTAGTCAATTGAATCTTGAAAATCAAAATATGATAACTAATTTGAGACGGACGAATGGAGGGATTAATGTCTTTTTTTTTCCTCCTTGAATAATCTCTTATCTAAATTCGATGCTCTTGATCAGTTTGTATAAGTTTCTAGTTTTGTCGTTTGAAATGTTGCACTCTTTTGTCATATCGTTTTCTTAAATTTTGAAAAATAAAGAGGACAAATTTCGTGTGAGTTTCAAATGAATGGACCAAAGGGTAAAAACAAAAGAGAGAGATGCAATTAAATGGAGTCACACGAAATGCCTCATTTTCCACATTTTTGCATTTAACTCCCACCGTCAAGCCCTACCCAACCCATCCTTTTTTTTAGTGTATTTTTTTTTATGTCCAATACTTATATTGAGGGACGACTAAATTCATTGAACTGTCCATTTATGGGAGGGACACCCTCGACAAGATTTTTTTTCATTTTGAGGAATTGAACCTAAAACTTCTTGTTAAGAATGGAAGGATCCCAACTTAAAAATGACTGAAATCACGATTATCTTAGCAAGTTATTTAAAAGACAAGTAAATAATTCGTAGTAGTATTTTTATTGGACATTAGCGGTGAAGCTAGAGGGTCGAAGGGTTGAACACACTTCACCTTTAGATCACACTATACATGGAGAGAGTGTTAAAATATTTCTTTTTTGCATAAATGAATGTGTGGTTATATTAGGAGAGGGATGTTAAGAAAGAAGATATTTAAAATTAAGTGAGAACAACTTTCGTGTTGAACAAGATGTAAAAGATGAAGAGGAGATACCTAGTGATTCTTGGGTTTGAAAGTGATTATGGCATCATGCGGAAGCTTACAATTGCAAATTATATGATTGATAAATTAGATGACAAAGAAAAACATATTAAAATCATATTGTTATTGTGATTTGGTCAAACGACCTACAAATTAAAAACTAATATTGAAAAAGCATAAATATATTGGGAGAAAATCTCCCCATAAATAAAAGTCTCTAAACGACTACATTGTGGATGCTATTGTATTCTTGATATGAGAAGAGGCGTATTCAATTTATAGGATTCCAGACTTTTTCTCTAAAAAAAGAATAACCAAATATGGAAGAGAAATATATTTTCCTTTCAGAAAAAGTCAAGTATTTATGGTAATACTTTGACTTTTCTTTAAGGAAAAATAAACTTCGTAAGAAAATCAGGGCAAAACCCTAACAAATCTCCCCTTTTGGCTGGATTTTCTTGACAAAACTTGACTCGCCTTTTTCAATGCATGATAATCTTGTTCTTCACAAAATCTTCATTACTGCTACTTGCCATGGTTAAAAATAAAGTTTAAAATATATGGGTTAAAAATAGTTTTAAAATATTTTATTTTTATTTTTAAAATTGCAGCAACAAAAATGTTGAAAATATGGTTGAAACTTGTTTTCCACATATAGTTACACAAAAATCTTCATTATGATCAAATTGTTGCAAATTAATTTGAAACCACTTGAACATGTCTTCAACTTTGTTCCATTGGATCTTTGAACCATGTGCTCTGATGCCACTTGTTGAGCTTGAAAGTGATTATGGCGTCATGTGGAAGCTTATAATTACAAATTATATGATTGATAAATTAGATGAGAAAGAAAAACATATTAAAAACATATTGTTATTATGATTTGATCAAATGACCTACATACTAAAAACTAATATTGAAAAAGCATAAATATATTGGGAGAAAATCTTTCCATAAATAAAAGTCTCTAAACGACTACATTGTGGATGCTATTGTATTCTTGATATGAGAAGAGACGTATTCAATTTATAGGATTCCAGACTTTTTCTCTAAGAAAAGAATAACCAAATATGGAAGAGAAATATATTTTCCTTTCAGAAAAAGTTCAAATATTTATGGTAATACTTTGATTTTTCTTTAAGGAAAAATAAACTTCACATAAGGTAAGAAAATCATGGCAAAACCCTAACAGTAATTAGGTGTTGCCTATGGTTGGTCCAAGGAGAGATAGAGGTAGGTTGAAAAAATATTAAGGAGAGATGATTAGACATGAGCTTACCGAGGACATGACCCTAGATAAATGATATAAAGATCGAAATTTAGCTATTATAGAAGGCTAATAGGTACACAAGCATTGTCTAGTAATTTCCCTTACCACTCTTATTAGTACTACTCTCCTACTATCTTACTCTTGGATTTTATTACTACATGTTATTGTTTTTGTTTTAATTATCGTATTATTTGTTATTGTAATTATTGTTTTAGATATAACTTATTCACTATTATATTATTTGGATATGTTTTACTTAAAGCAAGTGTTCATAAAAACAAATAATTTATCTTCACAAATTAAAATAAAATTATGTATATATTATATTTTTCAAATCGATTACACTGAACATGTTATTGATGCCGTAGTGAATAATAAATCTGGTTGGTAAAAGTCATCTTAGGCCACGATAGGAAATTACTATTTGGTACATAGAGCTAAAATTATGGCACTTTTCCATAATTTGGTTGGCATTTCTGACATTTGGAATCCCACTGCAAAAGTAAAGTTTGTAGAGTGACCCCACACTCGCTTGACCAATTCAAGATGCCATTTTGCCATTAACCAATTCTATGAGCACCACACACAAGTCACAATTAATTATTTAAAAGAGAAAAAGGGAAAATTAATTATTCACAGATTTAAAAAAAAGTAAAAATTATCTTTCAAATAAGTATCATTTAACAAATTAGATGATTTTTATAACTAAAGGTTTTGTTATGAACCATAATTTCAAAAGTATTTTTTATTTCTTAAATTATGTTAAAGTCATACAAAATCACATAAATTAAGACGAAGAAAATGTATATTGGTAGAGGCAATTGAATTCCTGAAGCATACTAAATTAAAATATATCTAGCAATTAGTATAAGGTAATGATAATTAATCAATTTTACGCAAAGTGAAAGTGCAATAACCGTGCAATTAATAGAGCCTGTTAAGTTTATATCAATATCTAATATAACAATCGTGTAACGCTCTTTTTTTTTTTTTTTTTGAATTGTAAACATTTCAGTTGTCAGTGGTAATATTCCCAGTTATTATCAAAAAAAAGTATAAATAAAACACTGTGTGTGTATATTGATACTTTACACTTTTACTCTTTTAGTGATGTGAAGTTCTGAATTGGACCAATTTGGAGCTAAATAAAATGAATATTTGCACCATTCAATTACAAATTAAACCATGAATTTTTTAAGTTAATAACTCAGTTAGTTGTCTATCTAAACGTTCATATGAACTTCGTTCGATTTTTTGCCTTATAATCTCTTCTCTAAACTCCTAATGTAAAAATAAAAAATAAAAATAAAAACATGAATTCTTTTCATTATCAAGAGTATTATTTAGGACTTTTGACTTTAGTTTATACCTGTCCACTATGTATCTGTAGTAACAGCTTTTCATAAGATCTATATATATTCTAATACTACCACTTTGCAATGCTAGAAATTATTTTTCATAAGTCGTTCAGTGTGATTTTATAGAATCAACATTTTTTTAATACCAATCGTTCTAGTATTGTAACCGGAGAATCAGATTTCGAGTTCTGAAAATAAAATAAATCCTAATCAAGAGTATCTTTTGATAAATCTTACATGATAGCAAATTTAAATTACTTATACAATTTTAAAAATGTTGATCTATCTGTTAGATTTTATTTGTTCCTTTAGAAGTAGGTTCAGTATAAAAATGCTACTCTACTATACATATTTTTTTCCCCCATCATTTAATGTGGTATAGTTTTTTTTAAGTTTCGAGTAAAAAGAATGATAATGATACATATACTTCTGAATTTCTTATTCTATTCTTAATGAATAATTTTACTACTACACACATATTATACTGTAATAATTGATATATTTCTCATTTAACCAATAAATATATATATATATATATATATATATTCAATAGTTTTAAAAATAAAATAAAATAATATAGTATATGGTATGTTGGTGGGTTTTGGCGAGGGGGGGGGGGGGTGGATGTAGATTGTCTGCGTAAATTATGCATGATTAATATAATTATGATGACGTTTGTTCCAAAAAACAAACATTGCGTTAGTATGTCGAATTGTGTCAGTAAAATTGTTCACAAATCACACGTTGTTGTATTTATAATACTGAGTTTCGTGTGGAAATTATTCTTTCCCCTTGGTGTACACTCTCTCCGGTCCAATTTTGTTTGTCTTATTTTTTAAACATTTCTTACATTATTTGACTACAAGATTAAATAATATTTTAGTGAATTTTACATATTTATGTAATCTAAGATAATAATACTCAAAAATATTTCTTAATTTTTTAAATTCGTGCCTAGTCAAATTGAGTGGACGTGGTTTCATAGTGAAATTTGAAAAAAAAATATTTGTTTTGAAAGTGAAAATGATATTTGAAAATTGAGAGTTGTGTCTAACCATGAATACAAATTGAAGTTGTTTTTACTTTTTGTGAGTAATTTGGACTGAAAATTCTGAAATTCAATTTCAAGTTGAATTTTGAAATTTTATGATCAAACATATTTTTGAAGTTTAATTTTGAAAAAAAGTTAAATTTTCATGATCAAACGTTTAAAAAGGGCAGCTGATGCACTAAAGCTTCTGCTATGCACAGGGTCCGAAGAAGGGCCCTATCGCCCGACCACATACTTTGCATTTCTACAATGAGGTTGTTTTCAAGACTTGAATTTGTTACCTCCATTATAACAACTTATCAGTTACTCCAAAGCTATCAAACGTCATTTAAACAAATTAAAACGAAGAAAATAGTAAATCAGAGATGGTAAATTGTGTGGTTTAGAAGAGGGGTACGTACCTAAGTCAAAGTGAGTGGGGGCATAATACATTTGATAATACTAATAGAAGACAAGATAATGAAACAATGCAAATGCATATAGAGAGTGGCGGGGCCGCCGGTGGTGTGAATAGTAAACCCCCCTGTCCCACTTCACTCCTCTAGGCCCCACCACCCTCTCAATTACTCTCCCCATTTTCTTTTTTTCTTCACTTCTTCTATTACTACTGTATAGTTTTTCTCTCTCTTTAATTTCTCTCAGTTCATCAAACAACAGGCTCATCATCACTTCTAACTCTCACACATTCAGTGTATTCCTTAACCGCAACATCATCTATCTAACTTTGAAACCCTCCAACTTCTTCTTTTCTCTAAAACCCCAAAAAATCCGAAGTAATCGAGCTATATCGATTATTTCACGATATCTTTTTCTCGAAGATTTGCTTCAAATAGTAGAAACAAAGAGGATCGCTTTTCGCCTTGTTGAGTAAGGCTTTCGTTTTTACTTTGAATTGATTTAATTTGGATTTGAATGTGTTCTTCATATATCAATTTTGAGTGATTGTGACTATCTGGGTTTGAGATAGATAAGCCAAGAAATATCTTATGCAATCATTTATGACCAGCCTGTCTATCTAGTATTCAGTACTAGCTAGAACTAGTAAAATAGATGCAATATCGCTGCAAGGCGATTTTCATCACAGCTTCTCTCTTAGCTAACTGTCAGACGAGGATGTAAAAGCTTCATCCGTACAATTTGGGTTTTTAAAAGCACTAGTCAGTGGAATTTGTAATTGGATCGTCACGATTACAGGTTGAATTATTATCCATATTTTACTCTCATAAATTCTAGCATTTTATGGATTCAACATCTAGAGTTGAAGAATCCGACCCAAACATTGTCGGTAGCGAAGTAGGAGGCGGAGGAGGAGGAGAAGGTACATCATCAGCAAGCGCTACCGCGGAGGGTGGACAATCAACAACGGCGTCTGCAGCTCCACCAAGTCGATACGAGTCACAAAAACGTCGAGATTGGAATACTTTCTTACAGTACTTAAGGAACCACAAGCCGCCGTTAACCCTAGCCCGGTGCAGCGGAGCTCACGTGATCGAGTTCCTTAAGTATCTTGATCAATTTGGGAAAACGAAAGTGCACGTGACCGGGTGCCCGTATTTCGGGCACCCGAATCCACCTGCACCTTGTGCGTGTCCGTTAAAACAGGCTTGGGGTAGCCTTGATGCACTAATTGGAAGACTAAGAGCTGCTTATGAAGAAAATGGGGGAAAACCTGAATCAAATCCATTTGGTGCTAAAGCTGTTAGAATATATTTAAGGGAAGTTAGAGAAAGTCAAGCAAAAGCGAGAGGAATTCCTTATGAAAAGAAGAAACGTAAACGGCCGAGTGCATCGAGTTCGGTCGCAACAGCTGGCAGTGCTATCGCGCCAGAAGGAGGTGGTAGTGGTGGCGGAAATGTAAGTGGTGGTGGTGGTGATGGCAGTGGCGGAGTCGGTGTTATTGGTCAGCAACCACCTACTGCTCCTAATACAACAGTATAGTACAATACTATTCCTTTTCAATTTTAAGTTTAGTCAGTAATTGTGAATTACCTAAACCTCTTATGCGAATTTAATTCTGATCACATTTGTTTACTAAAAAACATTTTTAGTGACAGTTGAATTTCATTCAGGTAAGAATATTTCTCTATATATATTGCATAAGAGATTTCACCAATTGATTCTTCCCATCTTTCTCATAGCTTTAGTGGACTAGAGTTATCTGATAGCTATTGCTGGCTCGAACGTACACCATGATGATAAAAAAATATATATATTGATCTTGCATTTAGCCAACATTAAGCATATTTTAGTTTACACAATTTTAGGTGTAAGAATGAGTGAGTAGTTCAAAATTGATCCGAAATATGAATATATATGGTCCCCTATTTTACCTTGTATGAAAATGGAAAATATACTGTATATCCTCACGTGTGTGTCTTTATACTGCAGCATACAAATATAACGCAGACTTTTTGCAGTTTCAGGTGCCTTCTGCTTTTACCCCCAAGATTTTCTTACCCTATCTGGAATTTTTAACTTTTATGTATGTATATTGGTAGTTGAATTAAATATTTTTTATATTTTCAGTGAATACAGTAACATATGATAAGTAGTACGTACTCCATTTTTATCAAGTTATCAATGAGATATATAGTTATTCTAAAGATTTATATAATTATCTTCTATGTAATTTGAAAGTATCGACTTATTGTCACGATTTAGCTATTACATAGTTCGGGTATGTGTGTTACTGTGGTTACAAGTTTTAGCACTATTTGTACTAGTTTCAAAGATATGAAGTAGTGTAGGATAACACATGATGCCATTATCATAAAGAATTTAAGTTATATACATAGTATTTTTCAAATTTCAAACTGTTATTTCGATCCCAACATTAAGATATAATTTGGTACTACCCCGAGTAAAAAAATATTTATATATAAAAACCAGATTTTAAAATCAATTTTCTGTTCTTGAGGTCTTCTTGGGTAAGAATGAGACGTTAAAAAAGGTTTTATTGGGTGATATCAACATCAACAGAAATTATAAAAGAACAATATACGGGCATCCTTGAATAATTAGCTACAATATAATAATAATAATAATAATAGTAGTAGTACAATATAATATATTGTAAAGTTTTTAAAAATTTAAAAAAAATAGAAGAAGGCACTACCTTCTTTAGTGCGAAAAGGACCCTCAGCCAACTGATGATGCTTCCATTCTATTCATTATTTTAATTTTATTATTGAAGTAATTATTGTTCAAATCCATTAATTATTTTATTGTTGAATTCTATTCATTGGCTTTTAATTATTATATCTTTGTTTAAAAAATAATATTCAATTATACTAACAAACAAAAGTTTCCTCCTCCTCCTGTGCAAGGATACGTACGCAATAATATTCTTGATTATTTATTTCCAATATATATTATAATTATTATGCCTTATTATTTTATGTATCCAAAACTGATTGATGTAATCCAATTATCACCTTATATCATTTTTCTATTTCCCCTTTTCCAGCTGACTTTTATTTTTCTCAATCAACAATAGCTTATTATTTACTGTAAAATAAATATCCCTCATTTCTTGGAAATTTCTTTTTTGCTTTCAGTTCTAGTTTGTACTTTGATAAGGAATATTCGAGCAGGACTGTTATATTATCTGGTTAAAATTATTTGTTGGAGTGTTTGACCATCTTATTTAAATTTTAAGATTCAAGTAAGCAATTTAAGTTTTTATGTCACATTTTAAAAGTATGGTTAAAAGCTAATACTATGTTGTTCAAGTATATATGACTGAAGTTTAATAATTTTTTATTTGAAGTCTAGCATATATAATGAAGTTCAACCATTTTTACTTAAATTCTAGCCATATGATTGAATTCAGTCATTTTTACTTGAAATTCAACATATATATATGAAGTTCAATCATTTTTACCTGAGTTCTAGCTATATGTGGTTGAATTAATTATTTTTGGCTTAGGCAGAAAGAGTGATGATAATTAAGTGAATAGTCAATAGATACACACAATTATTTGGTCCATTCCCCAAAATAATGAATTTTGAAGCCAACCTTCTACATCAGAAATGTCTTATCTGACTTTAAAATAATATCTAGAGAGAAAAAAAAAAGTGATTGTGAGTAAGAGAATTGCTCTACTTTTTTCCTTATTCTTAATTTACTACTCAATTTGTCAACTTATTCTCGTCTAACCTAAATAAGTATCCAATATTTATTTTTTCAATTAAAATGGGTGGTCAAAATGTTTGAAGGAACATCACTAATTTTTTAAGAACATTTTTTGGGTATTTGATTCTTCTATTGGGATTTCGACTAATTCAAATTCACATTACATAAGATCCACTAATTTAAGGAGGAAATGCTCACGGCTCGCTTAACAAGATTTTTTTATATCTAGTCCTCAAATTTGAGATCTCTGATTAAAAAATCAAATAGGTTCACTCAGTGACGTAATCCCATATAGCCCAAATATAGATAATTATATGAAATATATAGATCAAAAATTATTTTATATATATATATATATTAAATTTTAAACCCTCTTAACGAAATTTCTAACTTCGCCATTGAATTCACTTGGAGAATGTAAACGACACAGGAAAGAGCAGTAACATTTGTTAAGGCCAAAAGCAACTGAGCAATTATTTGTCTTTGTCCAAAAGTTCATGGCACTCGTGAACAACATTTATTGAGCATGGTGCGCAATACATGCATATATTATAACTATAGAAAAGCATGGTCTTTATACGAAGTACTTTTTTGAAAAAATATTGACAACGCAGCACAACAAGAGCACATTGTTTAGAACTTGAAGCATACAAGTACAAAATTTTAAAAATCAATTTGAGATCAAAAGAATGTTGCTAATTATTAAATACATAGAAATACAGATATACAATATATGATACGATTCACTGAAATAATTTTGACCTAAATCCTATATGTATCGAAAAATCCACTACATATATGCATCATATATAATAAATTGCAAACCAAGTAGCTAGTAGTATAAATGAATGTTACTAGTAAAGATCGTTACCAAAACTCATAAACTTCAAATTTTGAATTCATTATTATTTGCCCTATTTGTGCTGTACGATTCCAACGAAAGAAATTCAATTGAACCATTTTTCTTGATTGTGGCTCCGCCGCTGTAATTAATTAGGACAATCACACCAAACAAATTAAAAAGAATTGTCCTAGGAAACATTCATTATGAACTTTTGTTTTCTGATCCTAATGTGACTCAACGCTTAAGCAAGACAAATAAATAAAAGAGTAGGTATTATATTGATATATTCAGGAGTGTAGGGTACGTGATGAATCTTCAAAATGAATGGCGATCTAATTGATTACATAATTTGGGTTTATCTTTAATTATTGCTTTCTAGAAGAAAGCAACTTATCATACTAGCTACTTTTACTAGGTTGGGGAAAATATCTAGTCACACACACTAGTAACAAATCAATAAAATATACTACTATATGATATGTATGTTTTTTTTTACATATATCTTTATCATCCAATTATATAATCACTAATATATATTTATTTTAATGATTATTATAGAGAGGAGAAAACGTCTTCTATCAGGATTTTTCATTCTTAAAACTGAACTCAAAATCTAATTCTACCACTATCAACAATAGATTCGATAAAAACTTATTCGCATCGAATATATACACCAAATCAATGATTACATAATACATATATATCTTCATAAACACTTCTCTCACTAAGCTACATTTAATTTAGTACATATTTTTTTCTTATTGTATTTAAATTTGTCGAATCAAATAAATTATTTTTTTATTCTATGTCCAAATGAACAATTAACATTAAAAAATTTGAATCTCAAAATGTGAAAAGTATCACATAAATTACGAGATAGTAAGTTTGATTCATGTGAATATCGAGTGCGAATAAATTTGTAGTACCGAATTGGTCCCACGCAAAAAGATAAAAGTTGGGGGGCGGAGATTTGAGGGATGGGGAAAAAGACTAGAGGGAAAATTTTGACGAAAGTGTATGTAAGGTCGCCGACAATATATCTGCACCGTATATTTTTATTAACCAGACGGTCTATGCATCTTCAGCCACTCTTCTCATTTAATAGGATTCTTATGCATTTAAGATGAAAGAGTTTCCTATGAAACACCACATTGTCAACCACCATGGAGTTTGATAGGTGAGATTTCGAGTTTATGTAACACATCTGAGATTGTTAAATGCTCGAGAGTTCTTTTATTCAACTCTTGTCACATATCTTTGGAAAATAAAAAAGTGGTGATGGGGTAAGTATTAAAACATTTAATTGTGAATCTTAATAATCCAGTAGATTAATTACTTGAATTTTCACTTTGGTGAAGATTCGATTTTCAACTAGAAAGTTGGCTGTCGGCCCAAGCCCTGGAAAAGATTGGGTCAGATGAGATTAGAGGCCCAAAATATTGGGTCAGATGAGAAGACAGGCCTATTTAAGCAATGATGATTGGCTTGGCAAAACAATTTCGTCGACAGCAGGATTCGAACCTGCGCAGGCAAAGCCCAACAGATTTCGAGTCTGTCTCCTTAACCACTCGGACATATCGACGAATTTGCGCTGTTTTTCTTGATTAATGATATTAATTTTATTATAAAATTGACTATCCAATTTATAACATTAGACAGAGCGTCTTTGTCTAATGTCCTTTTATTAATAATAAAAATAAAATCATCTAACGTGAATAAAAGTAAAAGCAAGGAGAGCTAAAGCTTAGCTTACAAATCCTAATGAGGTAACAAATCCTTGTAGCGAATAAGTACAAGCAATGAGAGCTAGATTTTATTTCACAAATCCTAATGAGGTAATAAACCTCTACTAGCTATTGTGACAATCTCTCCAGTTTCCAGAATGAATTATTTTGTCAAGGACATGATAGCTACATATATGATCAATGACGAATCTAGTAATTTAAAGTAGTATAACTTACATAAATCCCATAGTGTAATGATGAGATTACATTATATCCCTACTTTTTTTGTAATTACATTAATCCCTTAAATTTTAGTCATTCCGGATACATAAGTGACTGTGCGGATACATTAATATGAATACATTAAATAGGGGGTTGTTCCACTGAAAAAAGAAAACAAATCAGAAAATTAAATTACAATCCCATGATTTGCGCTATTCAGTTCCTCCTTCCTGCAAATCAGAGAAACCTAGATCCTAAAATAACAATCCAATTCAAAATTCAAAATCCCTTTTCACCTTTGTGTCTATTTCGACGAGGAAACATTCAAGAAGGTTTCAAAACTTTTTGTCGAAAGTTTGATAAGATACATAATGGGCAACACAGAAAGAGATAATCAAAGAAGCTACCGACCACTCCAATTTGAGTATCATCCATCTGATGCAAGCCTTATGGTTTTTGGAACATTGGATGGTGAAGTAATTGTAACCATGATTACAATGGATGGTGAAGTAATTGTTATCAACCATGAACATATCGATCTTGTTGAGACATTCCGCAATCTGGAAAAGTGAGGTGAGGTATGAACAACACAAAAGTGATGGAATTGTTGTTGGTCAAAATATTGATTTTGTGAATCTCAAATCAGTCATTGCAGTTGAATTAGAGATTGACGAGTTGAAGAAAAAATTGGAGATCTGATACATCGTTGAGGTGAAGAAACAAGAGTGTGGATTTTCAATGTATACGTTATGCATTGATACAACAGACAAAAAGGCTGAATAGATGCATACCTTTGATGGATCATTCATACCTTTTATATTGCTGTGTAATCATTTTTTGAATTTTATTTTCGAGATGGATAAATTTACCAATACATTACTATTTATGTATCTTATTTAAATTGATAAGTGTTGTATTTCTACTAGATACATTAAATAAGTAATTGTTGCCCATAAGATGTTAGGTTTGAGATCGATACATTACTGTGTAGTAGCTGCTATGTATCAGATACAATTAGTATAAATTCAAATTTGCATATCATGCCTAAAAATTGTGTATCTGTTCATGCAAGAATAAAATGTTGTGTATCCGATACATTCTATCATGTCTCAGCTATATGGTTCAGTAGATACATTAGAGAAGTAAAGATTGCTCGTAAAGTGTTTGGTTTTAGATCGATACATTACTTTGTGATAGTTATTAAGTATCAGATACATGTCGACAAATTAGATTTAAATTTGCCGAAAGTTTGTTAAGATACATAATGGATAGTTGTTGGACAAACAATTTCTTTTGTGAATCTCAAATTCACCATTGCATAATGATACATTACTGAGTGGTAGTTGCTATGTATCAGATACAATTAGTATAAATTTAAATTTGCATATCATGCCTAAAAAATTATGTATTTGTTCATGCAAGAATAGAATGTTGTGTATTTGGTACATTCTATCATGTATCAACTATATGGTTTACTAGATACATTAGAGCAATAAAGATTGCTCGTAATGTGTTTGGTTTTAGATCGATACATTAGTTTGTGGTAGGTAATTTTTTTCATAATAATATGTGTCCAAAAGAGTTGTAGGGACCAAATTGAAGGTCCTTCTTTCTTGAAAATTTTCAACTACTGTATCAATGATTACGTTAATTAACAATTTGGATAGAACAAAAATTAGAATTTCTTTTACTACTTAGCTTTTAAAGAATTTTCTGAATAAACTTGAATAAATATTATTTTTTCCATCAACATATTGATCATCTAAATATTTGATTTTAGATAGATATATTGTTAGAGTGATTTTAGGTGTAAAAATAGGAACAAAATCCTTGGGTTGAAAGGGATGTGAGTAATGTATCCGGAAAAGGAGAGAAAAAGAGGAAAGGAGGGATTTTAGGCGTGAAAATAGGAACAAAATCGTTGGATTGGAAGGGTGTGAGTAAAGGAGAGAAAAAGAGGAAAAGAAGGATTTTTGTAATATTTTGAAATGGTAGAGAATTTTAGAGAATATGGAAAGAAAGATTGTGTAGTTAGGTAATTTTTCGTTTAAAAGTAATGGATGCTCAACTATCTTTATTCCAATTTTGAACTAGAGCACCTATTATCATATTTTGAGATTGGGTACTCCGTCTTTTTATTTATTTATTTTTACTAAGTTTGCAACATTCAGATACTTGAAAACCCGAACTGCCACGTGATGTATACTAAAATGAGGACTCAAAACACATTAGTGAACTTTATGTAAACAAAATACATGGATGTACAAAGGCCATATTTAATATTTCTACTCAATCAATTAATACATTACAATCAAGCAACTCACTCTCTACATATACAATAAGTATTTTTCTGCTATACACAAACTTTTACATGGACTAATTACAACTTACAAGTATAATTTTCACAAAATCCCAGCATTATATAGAACAGAGTATATTACAAAAAAGCAGGGTAAAAAACCAGAATGTAGTAATAATGCACTTAGCTTCTTCATTCATGATGAAATTGCTGAACTTATAGTTGTTAACTTTGAATTACTTCTTTTTGTGAAACCAAAAGCCTTAATTTTACTACCATTTTGAATTGCCTTGCAAGCTGGAACAGCAGCAGTTCCTTTGTAAGCTTTACAAATATAGCTTATGAAGTTTTCACAGTCCTGCAACAATGAAACAAACATAATTGTTTGGTTAAACTAGTTCAAAGATACTCTTTATATAATTTGATATTGTCTGCTTTGGGTTAGATTCGTACAATTCTCTATAAAAGGTCTCACACCATTATGCTATATATGACTATATGTAGCTTATTTTTCTTTTCAGCTATCAATATGAGACTTTGTTCGCAGACCTAACAGAAATTCCTTACTACATATGAAAATTGGAAGTGCAAAAAATATGAAATATGGAACAAATCAACTTACTTCATAAAGTGGTTGGCCATCAACAACAACCCATGGCACATATGAGTTAGGAGGTTGAAGGGCTTTTGTTTCAGCAGCATAAAGGAATTCAAGCTGCAAATAACGTTCAATCGCGGAACATAAAAACTAAATTCAGAAAAATAACACAAAGAAATGATCAACAAAGAAAAGCTCACCTCTTTCCCACGCGCACTTTTTAAGCAATCAATAACAGGCTTTGCTTTTAATTTCAGTTTTTCAAAACATGTTTTCCATGGAGGATACTTCCTTCTGTATACAAAACTTTCCAACACCACATTTTCCATACATTTAATGAAAGGGAAGTATTTGTTCTGCATCACAAATTTAAAATTTTCGTATTTAAATGATCAACAGGACCAGAATAGAGAAAAATTGATACAAAAATTTCATATAGCCAACCAACTGAGTAACTTACTAAATCTGGCCACACATCTATTGCACAAGCCTGTACAGTGTTCAACAAACATTCGAGTTTGCCATGCTGCAAACAACAAGGGTAAATATTTCGTCAAGTTTAACTCAACCACAAAAACTAGTTAAAGAGATGAGAATAGTCCAAGTCATATTACAGAGATCACATATCCCGTAAACAACAGGTGCAGGACTCTTCACACAACATAATTATGTGCTTATAAATGGGCAAATATTTTGTCACGTCTAACACAACCTCAAAAACTAGCTCAAGAGATGAGAATTGTCCAAGTCATATTAAAGAGATCACACATCCCATAAACAACAGGTGCAAGACTCTTCACACAACATAATTATGTGCTTATAAAATATAATTAGTACTTCATAAAACTTAATTAAGCCTAACAATCATGTTGATAGAGAAAATAAAATCACATGAGGTGCATGTTATGAGAAATAATTAGTCAAATGACTAGTAGTTCGAAACATGTATTAGAACTTAAAAAAAAAATTAAGTGCATGTTAATTGTTATGGTGGAAATATTTACCCTCAACCAAAAGTCTTGGCTCGAGCCTGAAAATGAAAAAAAAAAATTCTAACAGGAAGCATTTTTTTCTTTAAATAAGTGTTACGTGGCTAGAATCTAGATTAGTCAAGGGCTAACCACATGCACGGATGGAGCTAGCAGCTAGCTAGCCTTCAAGATATTGGTTCGGCTGAAGTCAATAACTTTGGTCAGAACCAGTAACTTAAAAAAAAGAAGTTAAAAATCAGAATTCATAAATTTCAAATTTTTACTCCGTCTCTGACTAACCTGGCAATAGATAGTTCCGTTAAAAACAAAGGCGTTGCCATAAGGCAAAAGCTTGAGACGAGTAACATGAATGAGTCCAGTCTCGAAAAGTTTAGGCAAATTTTCCACTATGAATTTGGCGGAGCTATCGCATAGTGTCTCGTAGTAAATATCTAATTTGACTTTCTCTTCTTCCCCAGAAACTCCAACTCCACAACTCTCACAACAATAATTACTAGCACTAATTAGTAGTAACAAATACAAAGCCAATTGAATTACCATGCTGCAAAAAAATATTTGATCCACTTACAATTTCTTTTAGTTTAATAAAATGGATGAGGAGTTTGGGATAATGCATCTTTGGAGGGCTATGTAATATAAATCATTATGAAGGCATTAAAGTTCGTATTCATGAAGCGTGAAATTGGACGGAAACATAAAATTGATGTTTTTAGGCTTAATACATTCACGACCTCTTAAGTTATCAGTAAATTTAATTAGAAACTCAAACTGTTGTTTGTTTCAATTAAGCACATGAACTCTTATATATTGGATACTTTCAATTCAAATTTTTTTTAAAAAATATATGTTTTCTCATTTGGTCTATTAAGTGGTTAATCAATTCGAATTTAATCAAGCTCGTATCCGAATAATGAACGAAAGGAAAAAAAAGTATATTCTAGTAGAAGATAAGAAGGAATAGTCAAGTCATTTGCCTCACTTGAGCTTGACCTATTCAAAATCACTTTCCCATTTGTTTGTTTTCTCTTCATCAATTGATTAATACTGACTAAACAATGCAGTTGCTAAAAATGATTTATCATATAATAAAATAAAATTACGTCATATGTTTGTTGGTTTCTTGAAAACTATCTTATGGAATATTCAACAAATTATTTTTATAATTTTTTCTATATGATTCGCCTCTAGTCCCATCCATCCTATTTATATGTTATTTAATCCAAGTCGATTCAAGATGAATTGATCTCACTTTTCTTTAGAGTAAAATACACTTCTTAACCTTTACATCCCATCATTACATGTTCAATTTGTTTAACCTCTTTTTTTTTTTTTTAATTTGCTTAAAATATATATATATTTTTTCAACTTTTCATATGATATGTTTAAGATAATAAAATTAAAAATTATTTTGATACCTTCTACATATTTTTATTTTAAGAAAGACTCAAAAGATTTTTTTATTTTCTTACCATTGTGTCAAGTTAAAATCAGACAAACAAATTTAAAACAAGAGTGTATTCACTTTTTAAAAATTAATTTTTCACTTTATTTGTAATTTAATCATCGGTCATTCAACTTGGAGTTGTACTCAAATTTAGAAAACAACTTATGATATGTTTTCCAACTCACTTTTTACTTTTGAAATTGTGTTTAAGTATATTCAAACTTGAACATTGTTCTAAATATTTTTTAAAAAAAATATATAAACAAACACAACTCTATCTCCAACTCCTACTTTATAAATTTCAAATAAAGTAAAAAATATTTGAAATCTATATGGTCAAACACCTACTTAAATAGTCTCCATCCGAGTGGCGAATGCAACATGCAAGCACCTGGTTTAGTACTTTTAGAGTCAGGAGCGTATCTAGGGGGGGGTCACCGGGTGCACGTGAACCCAAGCTCCCCTCCCGAGATAATATATAATAGTGTTATATTTTTTTAAAAATATTGAAATATAGATGTGTGAATCCATATTCGGAGTATCATATTACAATAGTGCACCTTTTTACAATAGTGCACCCCTCATCTCGAAATTCTGGATACACCTCTGTTTAGAGTGGAATATAAATTTATTTATAAAAACTATTTAAATTTATAATAAATGGTAAGTAGGTTTGGACATAATTTTAGAAATATAATGAGTTCAATACTAAGAACCTTAATGATTGAATTATAAAATTCAAATCATGGATCCATCTCTAGTTCACCCAACCAATTAAAATAAAAATGTTAGATGAATATACAATCAATATAGTAGTATAACACATGCATACCGATTTTAAAAAATAAACACTGAATTCGAAAGGCTATTTGTGTAAAGATTTCACAGTGTCATATTTACAGCGTCCAAATTTCATCCAAGCCCATATTATATTAGTTGTGGGCTGAGATGAAAAAGAAGCAAAAAGGCCTATGACACCATAATTGAGGAGGTGCGGCTGCTCAATAAGTTACCGTGTAATGAACACACGTTATATTGAAAGGGATAATTGGAATTACATCGTGCAAAATAGTTCATCATTATTATTATTCCAAATAAGTAACAAATATTTCGAAGAATACCGATATTAATAATAAAAAGATTAATTATGAGAAATTTATATATTTGGTTATACATAAATATATTAATGATGTGAATTTTAAAATTGCAATCAAATTCAATATTATTTTATACATAAATAATTTACCTTCTAATCAATTACATAAAACATACTATAACTTATATAGAATAATTCTAATGTTAGGTAATTATTTGCTGGAGAAATGGACAAAGATTAATAAGGAAAAATATCTTGTGTATTCGGCATATAAAAGTTGACCCTTCTATCCTCATATAGTATTTTACTTACTTTATCTTTTCTTCTCTCTCATTCATAAACCCTAGCTAGTGCAGTCGATGGCCGGTACGTACGGTTACGAAGGCGGCGGATCTGCTCCGCCACCAAGTGGCGGAGGCGGCGGGTATGGATCGGGCGGTGGAGGATATGGTGGTTCAGGTGGTGGTTACGGAGGCAGTGGCGGATCATACGGTGGCGGTGGTAGAGGTGGTGGTGGTGGTCGAGGAGGTGGAGGATATGGTGGTGGTTCTCATAATCGAGGTATCTATTTGAATAATTACACTATGCCTGTAGTTTGAATGAGTTTTAATTCATATGTGACTCTATTTACAGGAGGTGGCGGTGGATACCATGGAGGAGATCGTGGAAGTGGAGGTGGATATCAAGGAGGAGATCGTGGAGGTGGTGGTGGATACCAAGGAGGAGATCGTGGAGGTAGCGGTGGATACCAAGGAGGAGATCGTGGAGGCAGTGGTGGATACCAAGGAGGAGATCGTGGAGGTCGCGGCGGCGGTCGTGGTGGAGGAAGTGGTAAGGAAGGTGATTGGTGTTGCCCTAACCCAAGGTAATATTCTCACATCCTTCTAGTGGATATTCAGGTCATGTTAAATTATCCTTACTCATTTCTCCCCCTAATTTCCTTAAACCTTGTGAAACTTCTACTTAATTCCATAAGAGCAAAAAAGGTTTATATTTGCTTCTACCCTTGAAACTAAGCCAATTGATAGCGTTTGTTTGTGCAATCTCTTTAAGCTAAAACATAGGTTATTTTTTGGAAAATCATGTTATTTTAGTGGCAATTTCATATTTATCGCTAGAAATATATGAGTTCCTATTTCATTACTTGTATGTAATCCTGCTACTGAATGTCCAGCCATTTTGCTCAAGATAACCAGTGTTTTCGTGTGCAGGTTCACTAAGAAATTTATGATTAGTCTTACTTTTTTAGTTGGGTTTAACCTTACACCTTTGTATAACCCTGAACAATTCTTGGATTTTGTCAGCTCTCTTGTATTAGGAAAGGTTTTATTTTTGCCCTTTCTAAAGCTGACTCTTCCTACTTCTATAAATCTCGCACCACTGGATGCTTAGTTATTAGTACACTTCTACTTCATAAAAAAAATAATTTATTTTGATTCTACTTGCCTTTGTCGTTATAATTGTAATAATCGTATATCCTATCAGTTCGACAAGATGTTAGTTCAGTGCGGTGGTTGTTTCAAGGTTATGTATTGTGGGTTTCATTTCATAATATTTCATTTAACATATGTTATTGTGTTTGTTACTGTTTCTTGTCAATTGTTATTAATTCTGGCATGTCTGGGTGTAGTTGTGGAAATTTGAACTTTGCTAGAAGAGTTGAATGTAACAAATGTGGTGCACCTTCACCTGCTGGTTCTGATGATCGAGGTGGCAGAGGTGGTAGCAGTTATAACAGAGGTGGAAGTGATGGGGGATATGGAAATAGTCGAGGGGGAAGAGGTGACAGCTATGTAAGCAGAAATGCTGGAGGTGGTAGAACTGGTTCTTATGGTGGTAGTCAGGGAAGAGATGGTGGTGGTTATTCTCAAGGTCCTCCACAGGCTCCTCCATCTTATGGGGCGGCTGATGGCAACTATCCACCACCTTCTAATACTTATGGTGGAATCCCTGATGCAGTCCCCCCGCCCACGAGTTATGTTGGAGGACCTGCATCTTATCCCCCTTCATATGGTGCCCCTGGTGGCTATGGTGGTGGGGATGCACCAGCTGATGCCCGTGGGGGTGGACGGGGTGGCCCTCCGGGTGGATATGATGGGGGATATGGCAGTGGTACCCGGAATGCAGGAGGTGGTTATGGTAGTTCTCCAGCTGAGGCTCCGGTAAAGGTCAAGCAATGCGATGAGAGTTGTGGTGATCTCTGTGACAATGCAAGGATATATATCTCAAATTTGCCTCCTGATGTGACCGTTGAAGAACTTAGAGAACTTTTTGGGAGCATTGGACAAGTAATATGCAGATTTCTTTTGGTTATGATTCTCAGTATCAGATTCATTCTGTATTGTAGCATTTACGTTGTTTTTCTTTATCATCACATGATCCTTTGCTGTGTTAAACGTGGTATTGATGCCTGAGCTTAGACAAAAGGACGACACAATACCTGTTATTATGATCTACTTGATTTAGCTGACCATTAAAATATTGCTATTGCATTGTGATAATGAAGTAGTTTACTTTTGTGACTCTCTCTTAGCATATATTCCTGGGTTAGTGCTTAATTTGTTTCTTTTAAATGTGTAGGTGGCAAGAATCAAGCAAAAACGAGGCTACAAAGACCAGTGGCCTTGGAGCATAAAGCTATACACAGACGAGCAGGGAAATAACAAAGGAGATGCAGTTCTGTCATATGAAGATCCTTCTGCAGCGCACTCTGCCGGCGGCTTTTTCAATAGTACAAACTAGACCCAAATTTATTCATTTGAGTTTATGCAGTAAATAATTAACTTGCTGACCATAAAATATAATCATCATCAGATCATGACTTCAGAGGTTACAAAATCACTGTTGCAATGGCTGAAAAGTCTGCACCAAAGCCACCTCCGGCATTTGGTTCTGGGTGAGCCTTCTTGAAATTTTGCACACTCTTTCTCTGCCATTGCATATTACATCAAGTTGTGCTACAATTCACAATTTATGTTAACTCGCAACATTTCTTAGTGGTTATGCTGTAGCATGTACACAGAGTTAGCAAATGTGATTAACTAGATAGTGGACATATTGTTATTTGATGCAATTTTCTGGAGTTTTGGTTGTTTACTAATTAGATGAGCAGAGCTGTTCTTGCATCTAATGTTAACTTTCATTGTTGTGTCAAATTTCATACTGAAGTTGCATGGCTAAAATTCATACTTGATGTTTACCTCTTAGGGTGTGTAAATTGAAGTTTAATTTCAATAATTATTTTTCAGTAAATTGTTAACACCATTGATACATTGATTCATTCCAGAGTAAAGCGAATTGAGCAATCAAAATTTATTTCTATAACTTGGTACTACGTTTGTCCTTTTTGAGGTGCATGTAAACCAGCTTAATCTTAATTGTGTGGCTTCACTACTACCACAACATTTTTGCTTTATCCTGCAAAAATATATTGATCAGCATCATCTATGTATATATCAATGTAAAACTGTAAAGTTACTGGTTACATGTATCAAATGATTTCATTGTGCTTTCAAGAATTTAGTGTTTTTAATCATTTGTCCACCTTTGCTACTTGAAAATCCACATGCTGATTGACAACCCTATGCATTCTTCCTGCCCTATATTCTTTCTACCGCTGTTGAGAACCGTATATATTTTTTATTGGTGCAAGGTATAGAAAATTGTTTTATCTATTGGATTGAATGAAGAATATGTTGTTCCTTTATATATATATATATATATATAGTTCCATTGTGTTAAAGGTATATTTGGCTAGCTTTATTTAAGTTGAGGTCTGAGGGTATATCGAAAACAACCTCTCTATTTCTATGAGGTAGGGGTAAGGTATGCGTAAACTCTATCCTCCCTAGACCCACTTGCAGATTACACTGGTTATGCTATTGTTTGTTGGGTTAAAGGTATTACTGGGGTGGGGATGTTTAGTGTAGTCTGAACTTCTGAGTCCCTGTGCTAACCTGGAGAGTTAATATATCTCTTATGCTTAAGTCTTTCTCTATTCTTTGACAGCCGTGGTGGTCGAGGAGGTTATGGTGGTGGTGGGCGCAGGGATAACTACAGAGACGGTGGAGGTTCTGGCCCAGATAGACAGTTTCATGGTGGAAACCGTTCACGTCCTTATTGAGTTCCAGCCAAGCATTTTATGTACTAAAAATTTGTGGTGGGAGGGTTTTTTAATTAGTTCCATTTCAAGATATACTCTCTGTGACTTAAAAGAGGTAGGCTGTTAATTCACTTTCACTTGAGCAATATCTGCCTTTTCTCCTTTCTTTCTGCTACTTGGGGTGTCGGAAGGGGTGGGGTTTTTCTAGTTCAGAACCTTTTTTTGATATGTTGAATGTTTTGATAGAGGCGATGGATATTCTGCAAATTGCTGCTAAGGTAGGTGAAATATTCAGGTGAGTGTTACTACTGTGGAAAACCAAATACTCTGGTAATTCTAGCTGAATGATGTTTGGTCTAGTGATTTTGCTTGCATGTTGGAAATGCTAGCATATCCGCATTAGACCTTGTATAATGAATTTGTTTTCCTATATGATGTGGCCCTTAACTACTTGTGCAGTGTTTTTACTGTGTATCTGCCAGTTCAGTTATTCTTCCGTGGAAGAATGTTTAGGACAGGTCTCTTGTACTTCTGCATTCTCAGAATGAATGGCGGAGTACAATGGGGGAAGTACTTGCTAATTTATTTGTGTGGATTAGAATAAAGACGTACAGTCGTTCAACTGTACAAATGATAATGATGTTGCATACAATTCGAGAAAACAAGACAGTATATTGATTGTTTGGTCTTTTGAGGTTTCTAAGCGCTTGCAAGTTAGTTCAGTCAATTCATGGGAAATAGTATTAATGTCCAATTGTTTTGTTAGTTCTAAATAAAATTGTGCGCGGCGATAACATTTTTTTTGGTGCATAAATGGAAGTTGCTTGAGTTTTTTTTTGGGTGCTTTTGCAGGTCTTTTGGATTCCTTTTTTAGCCAAGTCTCTGTTTTTCATTATTTTCAAATTTGGTACTTGCAAATTAGTATTTCTTAGTGGATGGTAAGGACATTGTAGTTGTATGACCTTGGCTTATTCTATTCTTCATACCATTCAAGTCAATTAGCGTTTAGACAATGTTGTGAACCTTTAATACTCCTTAAGGTCTTGAGAATACTGAAAAATGATTCATAAATGACTTCTCGAGATAAACACTTTCCAGAGGATGTTTTCCTACAATCTGAAGGCACTGTTCTGCTATTCTCATGTTAGATGCGTTGGTCAAACTAGTAATGAAAACATTGTTCGGGGAGTTGGGGATGTGTTCTCAGGTGTGAGAAAGGTTTTCTAATATCGTAAGGTTGCATGCAATTATTAATGATTTCATGGACTCTCGAAGGAAGGTGGTAGGGAATGTTGTGCATTTCCGCGATCATACCTAGCATGTCTCCTATGCTGTAAAAGATGTTTAATTATAGGAGCAGCAAGTGCTGGTTCTGTATTAGCTTGAATTTCTCAGAATGTTTTCTCGCTATCAAGACCTTGATAAAAATGGTGGTATTACAGTGGTCGTAAATTATTTCAGTTTTTTGGTCTAGGTTACAATTTGGGGGCGTTTTTCCCTCGTGGGCATTTGCATGGAAATTTAAGATCTGTTTAGTTTAACGTCATATCAAACTCGATTAGCTCGAACCAAATAATCATCATGATCTACATCCGACAGTCTGAACTAAAACATACAATGTGTTACTTTTACAAGTTAGGTTTGAGGAGAATAGTGTGGACGATTTGAGGTGGAAACATGATTTTTGATATATCTTCGAAAGAAGAAAACGATGCAATTCAGGAAGGCAAGATAAATTACAAAAGGGAGCAGAGCATAATAAAAAAGGAATACTAACTCTAACAAAATAAGTTATTAAATAGTAATGGAAATGGAATAACAAGAAACTACAACTGTAATATTTGTTTATCAACGGACTTTCTTTAAATATTAGGACTTTGTATAAAAGTTGTCGCATGGAGTGAATAAGGTCGACGTGGCGTTTGAAAGCTTGCATGGAGATTGAATTGCGATCTCACGTTGGGCTGGAAAGAACTATGCACCCAAATTTACATTTTAAAAAAAAAAGAACATGGATGGATTATGAGAATTTAACATATAATAGATATATAAATAATTTTTCTTTACCTATTTACATAGCGTAAATTTTATAAAAGGAGCCATTAGATTCGGAACTTATTCTTTTAAAATGTCAATATTTTCATTTTACACCTATAAGCAGCTAATATTTCATTCTAAACTAGTGGCGGGGTCAGAAATTTGATGAAGGATGTACAAGTTTTTTCTCTCAGTTGTGTTAAGATTAAGTAAAATTAAATTATACATATTTAACTTTTGTATACTATATAATTCTCTAGCAAATGATATGTACATCAGACCACCCTTTGCCCAAGATTGCTCCGCCCATATCCTAAACAAGTTAAAAATAGCAGGATAGAAACAATTTCTTCTTAAGAATAAAAAAGAAAAGAAAAGAGGGAGAAAAACAGAACCATTGAAAATTAGGAGGGTGTTTAAGAGGAAAGTAATCCAAAAAATTAGGCTAATAGGACGGATATATGTTCAATTATCCACATTTCTATCTAGCAAATTCAACTTACTTTAATTTTCTAAACAAATAGTATCACTAATTGTTTCACCAAAATTCTGTTCCATTTTCACCAAAATTTTTCTTGTTTAATCAACAAAAATGGTAAGAAGAAAAGTTTCAGCTTGGGCTGGATTTGTACAAGGGCGTCATCGTCAAGAATTATTTATATGTCAATTTTCAGATATGACAAATTCAAAGGGATGTATTTGGTCTGGTGGTAACCCTTTTGCTTTTAGTTTACCACTTGTATTGGCCC
This sequence comes from Solanum appendiculatum, assembly GCA_018342035.1. Lineage (NCBI taxonomy): Eukaryota > Viridiplantae > Streptophyta > Magnoliopsida > Solanales > Solanaceae > Solanum > Solanum appendiculatum. Next base: position 222,890 of record JAGDQO010001046.1, on the reverse strand, counting down.
AATTGATTTTCATTTTCTTTGTTACAAGAATTACTTTTGCCCTCATTCAACCTCTTAAACAAAGTATGGTCAGTGCACAACTTATTGTAAGCTTCTTTTTTCTCACAATTTTATTATACTTGTCTTGTGAAATTCATGCTTACGAAGTGGATTAGGATTTGAATTTTACGTGTTGAACTACTAAATCTAATACCCTTTTGTAATGGATTCAAAATACTCTCTTGCTTTCATTTTGTCCTACTTTTATTTTTAGTTCGTTTCAAAACGAATGTCTCTTTCTTTTTTTGACAACTTTTTAATTAAAATTTTCCACGAACATTCTACATATGTTTAATTAAAGATGCACGATTCAAAAATTTTCTTTACTTTTTAAACTACATGCCAAATTAAAAGCAGACAAACAAATTGAAATAGAGGGAGTATAATGTCTAGTTTCGTATGGAAAATGTGGGGTTTAGCTGAAATTCTTGTGTCCCAAAATTCATGCTTTCATCATTGTTACAAGTGGATTCAGGATTTAAATTTGATGACTTCAAGAACTAAATCCGATACCTTGTTAAAATGGGTTCGTAATGTTTTATTTCTTGAAGTTTTACTAATTTGTCTCAGTGTATATTTTTGTTTTGTATCGAAAATACTGGATTAGGTTGAACTTGTTGTTTATAGGCTGCTGCATAGATCCGCCTCTGATTATACCTAATAATTCTATTGCTTGTAGAGCTAAGGATTTAGCTTGATGAGTTCAATCGTTAAAGTTTTTAGCATTATTGAACACATTGTACTTTTGAAATTATGGGTTCAGAATTCGATGTTTGTTGAAATTTTAGTGATTTTTTTTACGTATATGTCTGTGTTTTCGTGTCTAAAATGTTGGTTTCAGTTGAAGCTGTTGTTTATACACCTCTGATCACATGTGTTGCAAAATTTATAGTATCATTATTGTTGGTCTAAAACAGGCTGGTATTATCATGGGGCGATCAGGCTTTGGTCGGATCCGTGCGTATTCGTCCTTAATATTTCGACCAGAAGGCAGAATGGTACTACAGACAATTTCAGATGTTGGTTTCATGTTTCATGTTTTTGTTCTTGGAGTTCAAGTAGATCCAACAATGCTGAGAAGAGCGGGGAGAAACGCGGTGCTAATAGGTGCTTCCTCTTTTGCTATGCCTTTTGCACTTGGAGGATTAGCCTGTTTCGCATTACCTCATTTGACTGTCATAGATGACGCGACAGCGCATTTCCTGCCTGTGATATCTGTAATGAACTCTGCTTCATTCTTTCCTGTGATCACTAGCCTTCTTAGTGACCTTAAGATTCTAAATTCGGAAATTGGTCGAATAGCTACATTGGCTTCCTTGGTTAATGACGGTTGTATATATGCTGCTTCCATACTTTTTACAACAATAGATGCATCATCAAGTTTTTCCAGGTGGAATGGAGTATTGGCCGTTGCATGGATAGGCACATTCCTGATAGTAATCGTGTTTGGTGTAAGGCCATTGGTGAAACATATTGCTAGGACTATACCGGAAAGAGGGGCTATGAAGGAAAGCCATTTTCTAATGATAGCTGTGCTAGCTCTCCTCTGTGGATTTGTCTCCCAGTCTATTGGACAGCCTGCTGCTGTTGGTACTTTTATTTTGGGAATAGTGGTGCCAGAGGGACCGCCTTTGGGCTCATCGATGGTCTACAAGATCGATTCTTTATGTACTGGATTGCTGCTTCCTGCTAAGTTTGCTATCAGTGGTTTGTCATTGGACATATTCGCCCTGGGAAGAGGAAAGAGCCTTTTAGGTGTCGAAGCAGTGATCCTATTGGGTTATTTAGGTAAGTTTGCTGGCACTCTTGTTTCAGCAGTTCATTTCGCGGTTTCCTTCCAAGATGCAGTACCTCTTGCTCTCATCATGTGTTGCAAAGGAATTATCGAGGCATCCTTTTATATCAGCTTAAAGGATACTGGAGTACGCAACCTATCTCCTCTCTTTTCTATGGCTATATATAAACTGTGTATTTTTTCTTTATCTGCTATAGCATGTACCGGTTAGTAGTCCCACTGTTATACTGTCAGTGTATAGAAGTTAAACTCAATCGCTATTCACTAATAGTAAACAAGTTATTTACATGTCTCGTATTTGGTTTATCTACAGGTAATAACAAGTGAAGCATATGCGCTTTTGCTAATCACAATGTTGGTCATAACTGGAATTCTGAGACCTTTAATTTGGTACCTCTATGATCCATCAAGAAGGTACTTAGGCTACAGAACAAATAGTATACAACATTTGGATCCGACAAGTGAGCTTCGGGTACAAGTGTGTATTCACAACGAAGATAATGTCCCGAGCTTAGTCAATCTTCTTGATGTGTCCAATCCATCTAGAAGGACACCGATTGCAGTGTTCGTTCTTAATCTAATGGAGCTCAAAGGCAGTGCAGCTGCTTTACTGGTGCCAACTCATAATAGAAAAGGCAAACCGAAACTCAAGTCTCTGCCTAGCAGAACTGAACATATATCTAATGCATTCTACATTCTCGCGCATAGAAATCAAGGTTCTATGGTTGTTCAACACTTCACCTCCATTGTCCCGTATGCCACTATGCACGATGACATATGTACAATCGCGGTGGACAAAGGTGTCAATATTGTGATCATCCCATTCCACAAGCAGTGGGCTATTGATGGAACAGTAGGAGCCAATTTCCCTGCAATTAGGATGGTGAATCAACAGGTACTCCGTAAAGCACCTTGCACAGTTGGGATCCTAGTTGATCGGGGACAATTAGCCGATAACACACAAATCTTGTTTGGCCATTCTCTTTTCCGCATCACAATGCTTTACCTAGGTGGTCCTGATGATGATGAGGCGCTCGCCTATTGCTGCAGGATGCTAGGGCATCCCCACATCACCATGAGTCTCGTCTGGCTCAAACATTCGAGTGACAATATCGAGAAGTGTATGGAATCACATATGATACAATGGTTCAAGGCTAATAATGTAGATGCAGGGAGAGTGAGTTACAAAGAAGAAGTGGTGAATGATGCAGTGGGGACAACTCAGGTTCTTCGTTCACTCGATGACAGTTGTGATCTTTGTATAGTTGGTAGAGACCACGACCAGTCCGAGTTAACACTAGGGATTAACGAATGGATCGAGTGTCCAGAACTAGGATTTATCGGAGACATGTTAGCTACTTCGGATTATAGTTTTTCATTGTTAGTTGTGCAACAAATACCACCCGGGACCGAGTTTATAAACATCCAGCCACTGCAGCCTGTTGCTAGTAGTTTTTATTCTGGTTCAGGTAAATACAGTCAGCATTCTGCTTCAGGTAAATTTAGTCAGCATTCAGCTTCAGGTAAATATAGTCAGCATTCTGGTTATGGCCCTTTTGGGTAGCAACTCAAGTTGTTGTCCTTTTTGATCAATGCCAAGAATGTAGAAACTAGGTTAAAGGCTACACAAAAAAAAATGGTCCTCTGTATTGTAAATTTTGTCAAAATTGTATGTAGAAATTAGGATGCACAAAGTTCTGTTTTACTTTTATGTGTAATGGAAGTATTCACTATCAGTGTAATTGAACTTGTTGCAGAAGGTTACTACTTGCCTTATGTGATCTGATAGTGCGTGTGATAACTAGAAATTCACCATTCTAATGAGTCTCGAGTTTCCTATAGGAAACATGTGGCTTAACAGTTCTAAGATTTAGGTAGAGTTTTGGTTATGTCTATCTTATACACCATATATAACAATGAACTTTGTCCAACGTCATTAAACAGGATAAAGCAGTGGTTAACTATCATATATAGAAGTTAAAACTTTTCCTCTTTTCCCAAATTGGCCATTTAATCTCTATGACTTCTTATCGAAAGCAGTCGATTGTTCATTATTTTTCTGTTGATCACTACAACAATTATTACTACGTCTCAATCCCAAACAAATTCATGTCTTTTGTTTGGGACTGAGCATTGTGGGGTTCATAGTCCTTGAACTGAGATTTCTTTTTAATTAAAAAAAAATAGAAACGAGCCCTTATTAGGGTCACTAGCACGAATACCTTTATTTTGTGGTAGTATTTAATTTTTACCCCCGCTACTTATTTAATGAAAATTTGTGGGATAGAGTACTTTTATTTATGACCTAATTGCGCAAGACACAAGTTTAGAGAATTTTTGTTTTGTCTAACATAAGTTCGATAGGAATTAAGAATCACCAACTCAAGTCTTAAGTTTATTGGATTAAAGCACTAAACTGTTTTTTTTTTTTTGTATAAAAGAATTGTTCAATTTTACGTAAGTATCATATAAAATACATATTTTGCTCCCTCCTAATGACTTTACGTGAGATTTTGGCAAGATTGAGTGATTTTTTCATTAGAAAAAATAATTTGCTGACTTTTGTGATATTTAAAGTTAGTGATTTTTTTGTTACAGAAAATAAAATGCTCAAAATAGTTTAGTGAGGTCAAGTTAAGTTGCACGACTATTTATCAAATCACCTCCTACTATGGGAGGTAAAACACTCGTCACTTAAAATTTTTCATTCACAAAGCTCGAATTCAAGATGATCTGATTATAAATGAAGGAATCCCAACTATTTTACCGCATCTGGTTCTCTTTTCTTCCTTTTTCTGTTGGAGAATGACAGTGGTATATATTGTATACATAAATCCTAGATGTGAAAATATATGGAATTCCTATATGAATCTATGAAAGGTATAAAAAAGAAAGAAAAACGCAAAGGAAAGAATAGGCTAGGCATAAATCGATATACTGAAATTTTAATAAAAAATAAAAAATAAGAAAAATGCTGCAAATATGAGCAGTTGTACGATTAACAGATGTAATATTTTCCCTAATTACTTTGGGTAGTTAGTTGACGGGCTGCCTAACCTATATGATGAAAGTGAAGTTGCACATTTTAATAATTGAGGGATTGGTTGAATCTAATAAAGTTTATCAACCACTTCCTCGTCCTTAGGCTTAGTGTGAATTTGTGAAATTGTTTGGGTTAACAATGGTACAATTACTTGACAAAATTTCACTTTTTTAGCTAAATTATGATAATTATTTAGTTGCACAGATGTCATGGTAATACAACAAACTTGGGAGTTAATATCTTAAAAGGTCATCGAACTTTGAGAATTTATCTAACAAAGTCATTCAACTTTACTTTATATCAATAAAACCACTCAACTTAAAACTTTTATCTTTAAAAATCATTCAACTACATTTACCATTCAAATAAATTTGACGTGACACAAGAAATTATTTTTATGTTGTATAAACTTTGTTATTCTCACATAATATATTGAGATTATTAACTTTTATTTTATCAAATTTCTATTTCTCTCAATTTATTTCATGGATTCTCAACCCATGAAGAGTAATCGCCAACTCCACAGAGATTCGCCTCTTTTATAAATCTTTTTTTACTTTATTTTTTTTAGCGTGATTAATTAGATACTAGTATTTAATTTGAATTGTTATTTTTGTTTTAGTATTTTTCAATTGAACTTGTATTGTTTGTGTTGAATCAGTATTTTTTTAAAAATGTTTTTAGTTAGATTTAGTTGTTCTTTTAGCGTGTATGGTTATTTCAAATAATATGGTGAGTTTTGATATTAATTTCTCGTTCTCAAAATTAATACTAACACACAGTTATCATCAGTAGGTGGCAATTTTTAAAGAAATCCAGTTTAAGAAGAATTTTTAGCTTGTCTTCCAAGATATTTTATTTGTCTTATAAGAATTTTCGAGAAACAAAAAAAGAAGAAGCATAATGGATCTTTAAATTTTTTATTTATTTGTAGGGTTCATGTTTATATGATATAAAAATAATTTATTTTGTCATATCAAATGTATTTTAATGATAAATGTAGTTGATTGATTTTAAAGATAAAAGTCTTAAATTGAGTGATTTTATTGATATAAAACAAAGTTCGATGACTTTGTTAGATAAATTCTTATAGTTCAATGATCTTTTTAAGATATTACTCCAAACTTGGATACATGCTGACATGCACAAATTCAAGATTTGAAGTTTATGAATAGTAAATTTTAAGCCTTTTAAATTATTGAGTTTTGAATTAATAATTTATATCTATTAAATATTTTTAAAGACAAATATAAAATTTGGGTCAACACTACTCATTCTATCGAACTCGTACCATCAACTCATACATCCGCCCTGGCTTGGATAATGCATCTCATAGGATAAGCCAATTTCAAGAACTTGTATGAATTTGAATGCTGACACTTTCTACGAGAAACAATAACAACAATATATTCAGTATAATTCCACAAATGAGATATAAATAGATAGATTATTTTCGATAGATCTATGCACATTTGGGTTATATTGTTGTAGCAATTGGGGCCATATATTCGCATGCAATTGGTTTAACTTCTTCAATGTTTGGCCAACAAACAGTAGTCCATTCATACTTAAATTAGATGTTTCAATTGTCTTTATCATGCTAATGAAATAATTCAACTTGATATATAAAAAAAAGATTTAATCTAGTCTTGAATAAAGTTTCATTATCCTCAATTAATTTCAAACGAGTAGTTTTTTTATGCTATCAACTAACTTAAACATAACTACATGGAATAAGTATCCGTTAAAAGTGATATTAATAACCTGAAAAATAAGACAAGTTTCTTATTATAACTTGTTGAAATACACAGATACACCGTATATAAGTTAATTCCATTTCAATTTCATCAACCATTTTCTTCTTATTAAATCTTAGTTTCAACCATGTTGACATTAAATAACAGCAAGATTAGAAATTAAAGAAGATATTATGAGAAAAATTTGACTATCTAAAAGAAAAATGAAAGGGGAAACCGTTATTAACTGTATAGTCAAAATTTACTTACGGATTTCAGACACCGTAGTCTAATACTTTAATTAGACTAAGAATAAAATTGCAAGTGGTTGCACCAAATCCACCATATAGTTGGACTAAGTTGCCTAAAACTTTCCTAAATCCTTGTTTGACTTTAAACTAATCATCTTTTAAAGAATTATACAAAATTTATGATTCCCTCCTTGTAACATTATAAATAGACAACTTCATTAAGTCCTCTAACAAAGCATTACAACTTTCAAGCTTTTTACTAAAGCAAATGCACAAAAACATAGAAATGGAGACTTATATAAGTTGTCTCATTGTGGTTATATTATCAATACTCTCCACTTTTGCTAATGCAGAATTTCACAAACATGATTTTACTGTGAGTATACATTCACCTTTTCTTATTATAATTTAGAAAAATTATCCAACATTGTCATGAAATAAACTTTTTTATTTGAACAGGTTCAAGAAACTAGTGTAACTAGGCTATGCAGGACCAAGAATATAATCACAGTAAATGGACAATTCCCAGGGCCAACCTTGACTGTTCGAAACGGAGATACAGTGGTTGTTAATGTCGTTAATAGAGCTCGTTACAACGTTACCATCCATTGGTAATTACCTTCTAAGTGACAAATATTTTTTACACTGTCTGTGCATAGAATTAAACTGTTGTAAATTTTTGTGCAGGCATGGAGTTCGCCAAATGCGAACACCATGGGCTGATGGGCCCGAGTATGTTACACAATGTCCAATTAGACCAGGAGGATCTTACACATACAGATTTACTATTGAAAACCAAGAGGGTACATTGTGGTGGCATGCTCATAGCAAATGGCTTAGAGCTACTGTTTATGGAGCATTAGTTATTTTACCAAAACAGGGTTCTAATTTCCCCTTTTCACTGCCCCAGAAAGATATTCCTGTTATTCTTGGTAATGCTTCTTTCTATTTATCTTTTCGATTTAACTTGTATACATTGACAGTGAAAAAGACTCTTTACATTTTTTTTATTCCACTCCGAATTCGACATGACACTATGTTTTTATTTTGTGCAGGGGAATGGTGGAAAAGAGACATTATTGCAATACAAAGACAAGCACAATTCACTGGAGCAGCTCCTAATAATTCTGATGCATATACTATTAATGGTCAACCTGGTGACCTGTATAGATGCTCCACACGAGGTTCTTACTACATATTAGACTCCAGAAAGTATTTAACTTATATATACTGACAGTGTAAATAATCCGTGAAATGACTAATTCAGAATTTTAATGCAGGTACTGTGAAATACACGGTGAATCCCGGAGAATCAGTTCTCCTGAGGGTGATCAACGCTGCACTCAATCAACAACTTTTCTTCTCAGTTGCAAACCACATGCTCACTGTTGTGGGAATTGATGCTACTTATAACAAGCCTTTTACAACTAATGTCATTATGGTTGGACCTGGACAAACAACTAATGTAATTCTCACTGCTAATCAGTCCCCTGGCCGATACTATATGGCAGCTCGTGCCTATGCCACAGTACGAAATGGGCAATTTGATAACACCACTACCACTGCCATACTTGAGTACAAAAATCTCAACTCAGGCGCGAATTCAAGGCCTTTATTGCCTCAACTTCCAGCCTTCAATGATACAAACACTGCCACTGCTTTCGCTAACCGATTGAGGGGCATTCCTAACAACAATAGAGTTCCCAAAAAGATTGATGAGAACTTGTTTTTCACTGTTGGACTAGGCTTAGTGAACTGCACCCCTGGTCCTAGATGTCAAGGTCCTAATAATACGCGATTTGCTGCTAGCGTGAACAACATTTCATTCGTTCTTCCTAGAAGAACTTCATTGCTGCAGGCCTATTACCAAAAAATTCCAGGGATTTATACATTGGACTTTCCACCTGTTCCACCCGTGCAATTTGATTACACGGGCAATGTTTCACGAGGACTCTGGCAACCGAGATTTGGAACAAAGTTGTACAAGCTCAAGTTTGGTTCTAATGTACAAATTGTGTTGCAAGATACTGCTATTTTCTCAACAGAGGATCACCCCATACATCTTCACGGATACCATTTTTGGGTCGTTGGACAAGGTTTTGGTAACTTCAATGCTCAAACTGACTCTGCTAACTTTAACTTGAATGATCCGCCTGTCAGGAACACAATCGACGTTCCTGTTGGTGGATGGGCAGTCATCCGTTTCGTTGCTGATAATCCAGGTAAAGAACCTGATTTAATCATTAAAGATATTTAAGTTAAAAAATTTAGTATTTTCTTTGAGAATTTGATTGATATATGAATTTGCTACAGGGGTTTGGTTATTCCATTGCCACATTGATTCTCACTTGGCTTGGGGCCTAGCTATGACATTCATCGTCGAAAATGGAATAGGAAAGAAACAGACAATGGAGCCACCTCCACCAGATCTACCACAATGCTAAAAACATATAGTCAATGTTAGATTCAGAAGAATCATATGTGTTGCAATTATAGCAACTGTCCTTGTTATGTTTTTGTCCTAAAATTAAGCAGTTATTAGTGTCTCTATTTGATGTTTCCCCTAAGTGTGAGCCATCAGGATTTAGCCTTGGCTTTATTGAGTCTGAAATTCATTAGTCTATGATTAATGTTCAAGTACCAATCAAGAAAGAGTCATTTTGACGTCATATATTATATAGTAATCAGTATCATACAAAAGTACTGAACAGTTTTATTGTCAATGTCTTTCTTTCTTAAGAATATTTCTTCAGGCTGAGTTTATATATGAGAAAATGGTCAAAAGCCCCCCTAATCTATATCCGGAATTCCAACTACACACTTTAATTTTACGGGAGTCCTATCACCCCCCTAAAATGTTTAAAACTGAAATAATTACACCCTTAAAAAGCCACAACCACATCTATGTTGACCTGTGAATTTCACACGTTTGCCACGCGGAAATTTGATTAATATATTATTTTTTTCAATTTTTTTTATAATTTCTTTCCCCTTTCTCCTATACTCTTCCAATTCCTTCAAATCCCTAAAGTTTTCTCCCAATTCCTTCAAATTTCTAATGTAACTTGACCATTATTTTAAACACCAAAGTCCATTGAAATTGGATTGTGAGGAACAAAGATGAATAGTGATAGCGGAGTTTGTCAAGCATATTCGAGCTTCCTCGTTGGAGAACTGAAAAACAAACTAAAAAAATTTGTGCATATCGCTGCTTCGTCGAGATTTTGCTTGCTTCGCCGGAGCTCGCTGGTCGGAGCAGTGGAGCCACAAGGTTTTGTTGTTGTTGTCGTCGACCTTGATGTGAGAACAGAGGTAGATCTTCATGGTGGATGTCTCGGAACGAGAGAGAGATGAGAGGAGAGGCGGGGGGAGAAAGGGTGGTGGTTTGGGTTTCGCCGGAGGCGGCACAGTGGTGGTTGATGGTGTGGCATTTCACCGGCTAGTTAAGCAGCGGAGAGAGGAATTGATGTAAACCCAATTTGATTTTTTTTTTCAAATCTGATCCAAATCCTTTTTTTTTGGGTGATTGCTGGTGGTTTGGGTTTCGCCGGAGGCGGCGACAGTGGTGGTTGATGGTGTGGCATTTCACCAGCTAGTTAAGCAGCGGAGAGAGGAATTGATGTAAACCCAATTTGAATTTTTTTTCAAATCTGATCCAAATCCTTTTTTTTGGGTGATACAAATACATGTCATTTTATATTTAATTGATTTGATTGGTTTTTAAAAGTTTTTTACATGAGAGTTTAAAAGCTTGTGTGAAATCAACAATGGTGGGGTAATGTGGCCAGGAAAGGGTTGAAGGAGAAGTATGGTAGTGGCAAAGGGGATGGGAGCTGTGTTAACTGTTTGCAATTTGATGTTGCTTGGTCATTGTTAATGAATGGTTTTGTTCAGGCTGTTCCGATCCCGTTTAAGACTGTGAAAAAGAGGTTTCAGAAGGTGAATCAGGATAGTGTTCGTGATGACATGAAAGGGAATCTGAGGGTAAATGATGTGAAGGAAAAGAAGCCAGGTGATCAGGTTGTGATGGATAACTGTGATGGAGTGAAGCACAAAGAGGAAAAGAATTTATCTTTTGAGTGCTTTCTAGGTTTTCTTTTTGATCAAGTAGCTTTGAATCTTCAAAAATTTGACTTAGGAGTCCCACGATGGTAGTGGTAATGATGTCTTAGAGAGGGAGTTTTTTACATGAGAGTTTAAAAGCTTGTGTGAAATCAACAATGGTAAATCCGGTGAAGATGGTAGTGGTAATGACGGCTTAGAGACGGTGAATGGTGGAGGAATTTAGTTTTTGTTGCTATGGAGAAGAAGCACAATAAATAAGAAAAAAAGAATACATATATTTATAAAAAGAGATATTAAAAATAAAGTTTTAATATTTGTTTTTTGTGCTCACTCTCTCAAAGAAAGTGAAATACACTCACTTTGTCAGCTAAGCACTCAGGGAGGTAATAATTTCAGTTTTAAACACTCCAGAGGGGTGATAGGACTCCCGTAAAGTTAAAGTGTGTAGTTGGAAATCCGGATATAGGTTGGGGGGCTTTTGGCCATTTTCTCTTTATATATCTAAACATTTTTAATGTGACAGCGACAACGTATAACTAAACATAGAAGCTAGAACATGACATATACCTAACCTACAACGCTTTCCAAGACTAATTAACTCCCTCTGCAACAGTTAAATTGACTGAATTACTTAATCTGTTGACATTTGTTCATATGGTACTCGTTGTTTAATCGGATTTGTTATGATTTCATCACTAAACTAGCCAATAAGTCCTCAATGATATGATTAAAAAAAGATGGAATTAATTTAATTTCTTGACCAAATACTTGAAGCCCCTCTCCTGTATGGTTCTTAATAACTTGTGATCTCCCAAGTCCCCTACCATTTCTACACAACTTTGGGAAATGGCTTGGAATGCAGTATAAGTTCAAATCTAATAGCAAGAAACTCAAAAGATGCTACCGTTAACTTCAAAGGAAGATAGTAACTCAATTCTCAAAGACTTGAACTTTAGACGTTTGATTAAAGCCAGATGATCCAACTAAATATCCTACCACCTTCTGATTTCTCTTCTTTTTCTTTTTCTTGTTGTAGGCTAGCAGATAAAATATTTTTTCGAGGTAATGATAAAAAACACACCTAATGTATCCCGGTTTATCGAGTTTCATACCTGAACTATTAGTTGTACGAGTTTCCCATTTGAACTATCACCAGCTATTTATCAAAACATACCTGAATTATCTGTTGTTCCCTTTTACTACTTGAAATATCACCGACTCACAGTACAACTACATCATACGGACAGGTAAACATGGACGACAGGAGTATTAGTCACTTTTAACTTTTTTTGAGGCATGATCTACAATCAGCTGCAACTTGTCTTTCTTGTGTGGTACCATACCTCATTGAATGATTGTATTACCTTGTCTCTGCGAAAGCACTCCTAAGTAGGAATTTGGTCGTACATGAATACTAACTAACGGAAATTTACACAAACCACAACAACACAATTAAATAACCTATTCAAATAGCTGTATTTTTCGAAAACTTAGCAGACGGAGCTATTTCTACTGTGTAATACTACCTTCGTCCCAATATATGTAACACAGTTGAAATTTCGAGAGTCAACCACGTTTTTCTTTAACCGAAACTTCTTTATATGTCTTTTAATGAGTTGTTAATTATCGTGATTTATGCTTTTTCCGTAGTTTTCAAATATATAAATTATATTTCAAAAAACTTAAAATTTCTATGTCCAAAATCCAAATTCACTATCAAAGTTTAAAAGTTGAATCTCGAATTTTAATTGTGCCACATAAATTTGGATATAGGGAGTAGTTATGTTCTAGACTCTAGAGGCTATTATTTTTTCATCAACTTAAGTGCTGAACCATAGATGGTACTAGCAGAACAGAGGAAGTTTATTTGAAAATTATACTCCATAGATAGATAATTTTTTAATGTGTATAATATATTGTATGTTGGATTCCTTACTATGTTTAATTCTTTATATTTTAACTTCTTTTCGTGAAAATCATTCTCCGTCACTCCTCAAAGGGTTATGCTGATTTTAGTGATTGGTTTACCTTCTTCATTGTTTGGCCAACAAACAATCCATTCATACTTAAATTAGATATTTTAATTGTCTTATCATGCTAATGAAAAGGAAGATTAATCTGTGTCATGAATAAAGTATTCCTCCTCAACTAATCGAATTATTTTCAAATTCATTAATCATTTTCTTCTAATATTAATCCCATTGTCACTTATATATACTAACAGTGTAAATAATTTTTACATTATCAGTGTATTCTACTGAATTATAGGATGTAAACATTTTTTAAGGTTGCTAAATGTACATATGTAGTTATCATTTAGTAAACCTTATAGTGTGAGAAAGTTATATCATCATGTATAGAAGTTAAAACTCGATTAAATCACTCGATTAGGTACTACCATCTTAACATATTAAAATACGAGAAGATCTTATGTAGAGAAGGAAGATGAAAATTAAATAAGAGATACTGAAGAAACTTTGAAAATTTAACAGAAAAAGAAACAGAGAAACCGTTAATAACTAAAATTTACTGATTTATAAGAGAGACACAGCAAAGTTACACTCATTGAACGGATGATCTTTTTGTAAAATTTAAAGCTATCTATTTTATTTGGATTAAGAATAGAATTGCAAGTGGTTGCACCAAATCCACCATATAGTTGGACTAAGTTGCCTAAAACTTTCCAAAATGCATGTTTGACTTTAAACTAATCTACCTCCAAATCCCTTAATCTTTTGTTTTTAAATGAATAAACAAAATTTGTGATTCCCTCCTTGTAACATTATAAATAGACAACTCCATTAAGTTCTCTAATCATTACATTAACACTTCATTAATTCGTCTAAACAGAATATTACAACTTTCAAGCATAGGCTCAAACAAATGCACAAAAGAAGAGAAATGAATACTTGTATAAGTTGTCTCATTGTGGTTATATTATCACTACTCTATACTTTTGCTAATGCAGAATTTCATTACCATGAATTTATTGTAAGTATGCATTCACCTTTTCTTCTTATAATTCAGAAAAATTATCCAGCATTGTCATGAATATATATATATTTTTGAACAGGTTCAAGAAACTAGTGTAACTAGGCTATGCAGAACCAAGAATATAATTACAGTGAATGGACAATTCCCAGGGCCAACCTTGACAGTTCGAAATGGAGATACGTTGTTTGTTACTGTCGTTAATAGAGCTCGTTACAACGTTACCATCCATTGGTAATATACCTTATCAGTGACAAATATATTTTATATTATCGGTGCATAAAACTTAAACTGTTAGTAAATTTTTGTGCAGGCATGGAGTTCGTCAAATGCGAACACCATGGGCTGATGGGCCTGAGTATGTTACACAGTGCCCAATTAGACCAGGAGGATTTTACACATACAGATTTACTATTGAAAACCAAGAGGGAACATTGTGGTGGCATGCTCATAGCAAATGGCTTAGAGCTACTGTTTATGGAGCATTAGTTATTTTACCAAAACAGGGTTCTAATTTCCCCTTTTCACTGCCCCAGAAAGATATTCCTGTTATTCTTGGTAATGCTTCTTTCTATTTATCTTTTCAATTTAACTTGTATACACTGACAGTGAAAAAGACTCTTTACACTATTTTTATTCCACTCCGAATTCGACATGACACTATGTTTTTATTTTGTATAGGGGAATGGTGGAACAGAGACATTATCTCAGTCCAAAGACAAGCACAATTTACTGGAGCAGCTCCTAATAATTCTGATGCATATACTATTAATGGTCAACCTGGTGACCTCTACAGATGCTCTACACAAGGTTCTTACTGTAACCGATTTAACTTATATGCACTGACAATGTAAATAATCCATGAAATGACTAATTCAGAATGTTAATGTAGGTACTGTGAAATACTCGGTGAACCCCGGAGAATCAGTTCTGCTGAGGGTGATCAACGCTGCACTCAATCAACAACTTTTCTTCTCAGTTGCAAACCACATGCTCACTGTAGTGGGTATTGATGCTACTTACAACAAGCCTTTTACAACTAATGTCATTATGGTTGGACCTGGACAAACAACTAATGTAATTCTCACTGCTAATCAGTCCCCTGGCCGATACTATATGGCAGCTCGTGCCTATGCCACGGTCAGAAACGGGCAATTTGACAACACCACTACCACTGCCATCCTTGAGTACACAAATGTCAACTCAGGCGCGAATTCAAGACCTTTATTGCCTCAACTTCCAGCCTTCAATGATACAAACACTGCCACTGCTTTCGCTAACCAATTGAGGAGCATTCCTAACTATAATAGAGTTCCCAATCAGATTGATGAGAACTTGTTTTTCACTGTTGGACTAGGCTTAGTGAATTGCACCCCTGGCCCTAGATGTCAAGGTCCTAATAATACGCGATTTGCTGCTAGCGTGAACAACATTTCATTTGTTTTTCCTAGAAGAACTTCATTGCTGCAGGCCTATTACCAAAAAATTCCAGGGATTTATACATTGGACTTTCCACCTGTTCCACCCGTGCAATTTGATTACACGGGCAATGTTTCACGAGGACTCTGGCAACCGAGATTTGGAACAAAGTTGTACAAGCTCAAGTTTGGTTCTAATGTACAAATTGTGTTGCAAGATACTGCTATTTTCTCAACAGAGGATCACCCTATACATCTTCACGGATACCATTTTTGGGTCGTTGGACAAGGTTTTGGTAACTTCAATGCTCAAACTGACTCTGCTAACTTTAACTTGAATGATCCGCCTGTCAGGAACACAATCGACGTTCCTGTTGGTGGATGGGCAGTCATCCGTTTCGTGGCTGATAATCCAGGTAAAGAACCTGATTTCATCATTAAAAATATTTAAATTTTCAAATTTTGTACCTGTTTTGAGAATCTGATTGATTTATGTGATTTGTTACAGGGGTTTGGTTGCTCCATTGCCACATTGATTCTCATTTGTCTTGGGGCCTAGCTATGGCATTCATCGTCGAAAATGGAATAGGAGAGAAACAGACAATGGAACCACCTCCACCAGATCTACCACAATGCTAAAAATGTTGACATGGAACCACCTCCACCAAATTGTCCTTATTCTTGTTTGTTCTAAAATTAAGCAATTCTTAGTGTGTTTATTTGCTGTTTCCTTAAAAGTGTGAGCCATCAGGATTTTGCCTTTGGTTTATTGAGTCTGGAATTCATTTGTCTATGATTATTGTTCAAGTACCAAGTTTGACTTCACATTGTATGTACTAATCACAATCTTGGATTCTGTCAGCATCAAATAGAAGTATTTATATTGTCATCATATTTCTCTTTTTTCTTAAAGATCTTCTTCATGGTGAGCTTGTATATTATAAAAAAAAATTTATAAATATTTTTGTAAAAAAGAATTATAATAGTCTAAGTGACAACAACAACATTTAATTACGTTTAGATGTTTAAGACCACAAGAATAAAAAATATTTTGTTAAATTTTCTTTAATTTCTTACTCAATGACAAGTCAAAATCAGACAATTAAATAGAAACGGAGGGAATACTTAGAAAGATTAAAAAGTGATAGGCTAGCAAATGGAGGAAAGCACATCTTTCCGATTTATGTAGTAATGTATTTGAATTACATATAAATTACTGAAAATAACAGAAAAAATATTATCTAAAATCTGAAACGATTGAATTACCCAAAACTTTTTAAGGCTTCAATATTACTTAATCCCAATTTCAACTAATCGATTCAAATTTATTATATATAAAAAAAGTTTTTGAAGTAATTTACTATTATACCTTTTATCAAATTATTATTTTTCAAATATTATACCAACCCTACTTTTCTTTTCTTTTCTTTTTTAAAAAAAGGAAGATACGTAGTTAAAAGGGCAATTGATACAGCAAACATGTGGCTAAAACAGCTCCACTTTTTTGGTTGATATTTGCATTGAGAATCTTAGAAAATAGGGAGAAAGGGAAAAAGTATTCCTAAAATCATGGCTACTCTTTCGTTAACATGTTCTTTGCCTCTTCAACCACCTTCTTCTTCACAATCACACTCCCGTAAATTGGTTGATTCGCTTGTTTCAACTCCATCTCAGTACAGCAGTAGCAGCGCCACATCTAGTAGTGGTAGCTTAAAGCCCATTGTAGTTGATGGGGATCCGCCCACTTTCGTTTCTGCTCCGGGGCGCAGAATTGTAGCAGGTTAGTGTCGCTTTTGCTTTCTGGGTTTTCAAGATTATTATCTGGTAGAGTGCGTGTTTTAATGTTTTACTATATTAGAATATTTAGAAATAGTATCAATAGGGAATTGTGGGTTGTTGCAGAAACCGAACCACTTAACTAACCCCTTTGTGCCATTCTTTGGACTGAGATTGGTGATGCAAAAACCAATCACTAAGCAGCAACAACAATGACAATATACCCAACTTAATCTCATAAGTGGGGTTTGAGAGTCTACAAGTTGTATTTGATTTGAGTTAGAATTTTTGGCTTACCCCTATATAATAAGGAGTCGTTTGGTTTGACTTCAAGTTATGATGGGATAAATTATGATAGTATTAGTTATGATGAGATAACTTATGATGAGATTATTTTTTGTTGAGTGTTTGGTTTGTTGTATTAAAAATAATAGGCATTGCATAAATTTACAAAAGTACCCTTCATGAATGTAAAAAGTGAGGTATAAAAAGGGTTTGAAAGGATACTTTTGTCATTTACTTATTTTATCCCGGGATAAGTTATCCTGGGATAAGTTATCCCGGGATTATTATACCACCCAAATAGAGGGATAACTTATCCCGGTACTAATTATTAATCCCGGGATAAGTTATCCCGGACATACCAACCAAACAACAAATTAAGTGGCACTACAATTTAATCCCAGGACTATTTAGTGTAATCCTTCACACGAAACGACCCCTAAGGGTACTATATTTCCATATATTTCCATAAAGAGACATCTCAAATATTCCGCAAATTCATGGAACTATTCAAATCAAATCCAAGTCATCCTAGGTCGAGAAATATACCGCTACCCATATTGATTTATCAATAAAATATTTTTGTTTCTTCAAATTTTGCTTGTGGTTGATTTATTTTCCATATGTTTAAAATTTGTTGCAAACAGGATGTACACAGACCTTATCCGTACCTTTGTGTGAATAAAGAGGTTGTGATTGTTTTTCAATAGACCCAACTAATCACTAGAGCATATTACATAAAGAGTTAAAACGGTCAAAAACATATCTAATCTATCCCACTTCATTGAGTTTCATGCCTGAACTATCGGGAGTGTGAATTTCTTGCTGAACTATCACCAATGATTAGCGAAACACAACTAGACAATGACTAGACCAAATGTTTGTCTAGAAAGGCTTCTAGGTGCGTGTGTTTATAAAATCGTCGTCCGCTTGCCATATATAACGACTCTATTAACTGACACATTAATTTTTTCAATTGATTTCTTTAAAATCCTAAACTCTCTCCTTCCCAGCTGGAGATATCAACCCTACGACAAAGACAAGACCACGGCTAAGGTGGAGAAGAAGATTTTGGATGTCACAGTTGGAATAAATTAATTTATAGGGTGATAGTTTTAACCTTTAACCTAATATTAATTTATTTAGATTTGCTATAGTGGAATTGTTTTTCCACGTGGAGCGCCACGTGGCAGGATTTTTAATTAAAGGAGAGTATAGTATACACATCATCAGATATTAGTTGAGGTGTGATTTGCTAATTTTTGAGTGATAATTCAGGTAAGAAACTCATACTCTCAATAGTTTAGATATGAAACTCTAAAAATTGAAATAGTTTAGATTTATTTTTGACCCTTAACTTTTACATAAATGAAGCCAAAAAATAGACAGCAGTGCAACAGACCGGAACTTTTGATGGAGATATCTGGAGAATTTCTTTGTCAAGTGTATGGTAGCACTTTTTATTTTTTTAAGCTCATGAATTTGAGAGGAAGGCTTATTAGTTGCATATATTATCTCCTAACTAACCAAACCATGCCTCAATCCTAAACAAGTTTTGTGTGTGTGTGAGAGTGAGTGAGAGAGAGACTGAGAGAGTGGTGAAATGATGAATTGGAAATACGCAATTGAAAGTTATGTTACTCAGGTTATGATTGGAGTTCTCTCTCCCTAACCGTTTGCATTTTTGATTGGTCTGATTTTTGTTTCAGTTGGAGATTTGCACGGAGATCTTGATAAGGCAAGATGTGCACTTGAGACGGCTGGTGTGCTTAGTTCTGATGGTCAAAGTTTGTGGATTGGTGGTGAGACGGTAAGCTATTAAATGTGCAATCACATTTCTAGCTTGAAGGTTATAAATGGCATTCTACTGTAGTTGAGATTTATCAACTCATTGATTAGTGTATAGAAATATTACATAGTTCTTTTTACCAGGTTTTGGTTCAGCTCGGAGATATACTTGATCGAGGTGAAGACGAACTTGCAATTTTATCTTTGTTGAAGTCATTAGATATCCAGGCAAAAGCCCATGGTGGGGCAGTTTTCCAGGTCTGTATATGTTAATCCATATTCTACAAGTATCTTGGCAATATGCTGACATGCTAGTCTCTCTATCTTTATTGTTACAGCTGGGTAAATGTTGCTTTTATATTGTGCAATTTAATGACTATTTTGGAGGCTTGAATGATGATTTGCTGTTAACCTTATGTGTGCCTCATGTCATGAATGATTTTTTTTTTAATAGGTCAATGGAAATCATGAAACTATGAATGTCGAAGGAGACTACAGATATGTTGATAATGGGGCACTTGACGAGTGTATAGACTTTCTGGAATACTTGGATAAATGTGAACGCAACTGGGAAGAGGCTTTTGTCAGTTGGTGTGATGTGTCTGGCAGATGGAAACAGGATCGGAAGGTGTCTCAAAATTATTGGGCTCAGTGGAATTTGGTGAAGGTGTGTTCCTTTCAAATCTAAGTCTTCATCTCATTCACTGATGGGAGGTTTTGTAGTTACTTTGAGTGGCTGGACAAACAAATATATTGGCATAAGAAGCATTTTACTGTTGACTTAACCATAAAAGAAAAAGCATTTTATTGTAGGTAAACAGAAAATTACCTTGTTACCATAAAGTAAAAGGCATAACCATTTACACAAGTATTGAGATTAGCGAGCAGTTCAATTGCAATCAGCGGGTTGATGAAAAAAACCTTTAAAGCGATAACTGTATAATTTTTAAGTGGATACTTAAGATAGTTTCCCTTTTTTAACTTTTACACTCGTAAGAAACATTTGTTGTTTTTTCCATGTGCTTTGGTGCTTGATATTTTCTATGCTTATTAAGTCATCCAAATATTAGGACAGCGGCAAAAGGGTATAATTGCAAGATCAATCCTGATGAGACCTGGGGGTCCATTGGCATGTGAGTTTGCACGACATGGTGTTGTTCTTAAGGTTGATGATTGGCTTTTCTGCCATGGCGGCCTTCTTCCTCATCATGGTAATAAGCTAATCATCTGCCCCAGTTTTCTGGTTTATTAGGAACATGTAAATGATTTTCTTAGATGATTATTAATTCTATTGCAGTTGCCTATGGCTTAGAGAGGTTGAATAGAGAAGTTTCTCGATGGATGAAAGGTCCGAGTGAAGCAGATGATTCTCCACAGATCCCTTTCATAGCCACCAGGGGCTATGACAGTATTGTGTGGAACCGTTTGTACTCCAGAGATGGCCCGGAGCTGGAAAACTACCAGCTTGACCAGGTTATATGCAGTTCCTTCTGTGATTCAGCAGCCTGTCCTCTCATATCATGTGAACTTATCCCGGTTTCATCCTGAATCGATGGAACTTGTTTCTCCATCAGTTCTTTTCAGAGTTGTATTTTCTAGTTTATTGCCTTCTGTTCTTTTCCTACATTGAAATCAATTATGTTTAGTTTATTATCTTATTGTAATATGGCTATATCAAGTGATGCTAATCTGTAACTTAATGCTTTCCTCCTTTACTATCAGGTACAATATCTTCTTGAAGAGACACTACAAAGTGTGGGCGCCAAAGCTATGGTTGTAGGACATACTCCTCAACCGATGGGAGTAAATTGGTAGAGGATCTTTATATGATCTGTTATTTTTCCAAAAGCAGTACTAAGATAGACACTTTGTGTTAGACATACCTAATTACTAAAACCAATGATTACTCCTCGTATATTGATTAATTCTGGTTTTCCCTGCAGTAAGTACAACTGTAGCATATGGCGCATTGACGTAGGAATGTCTAGAGGAGTACTTGACTCAAGCCCTGAGGTGATTTCCTTTCTGGCCCACGTACTATTATAATTCCAATATTATATGATTAAAAATGAGAAGATAAAACAACTCACTTTCACTACTGGTGCTGCTGTTAAGAGAGTACTGTTTTCTTGATTTGTTTTCAACTTGTAGTCATGTTTGCTAGCTTTCTTGTCCGGCTCCTTAACCAGTTGGATGCACCCTCTTATACTTAAAATCTTCGACTGTCTTTTATCAGGTACTAGAAATAAGAGATAATAAAGCTAGGGCCATAAGGAGCACCAAGGATTGGTCCGGTGAACTTCAGGTCGCTGATTACACGTAGATATCATAGAAACCCCCAGGTATGCTTGAGAAGAACGTCCATTCTTCATTTGGTTTGATGTTTCACTTTATAGCACGACAAGGGGTGATTTTCTTGCATTTAGTGGCAGTTCCATACCTGCTCCCCTCCTTGCAAATAGAAAAACCAATCGAAGAATAATATTTCAAAAAAGGACATCTACTTACTCTCCTTTCTATTTTTGTTTGCATTTCATGATTTTGATTGGTTAAACCGATTTCAATTTGCATATACTTTACTCGTTTTAGGATCAATTTTGTAATTTGTGATAGCATCATTTCATCTTATTTGTGTCTACAGGCTCTTGATATATCTTTCTATTTTCACCATAGCCATGGTTCAGTTCCTGTTATTGTCAAGTGAGAATGAAACAACACAGGGCTTTCGTCTCTTACAAATGGTCATGTGAATTGGTGAATGAGAGTGATTTCAACCATTCCAGAAAACAGGGAACTGCAAAGTGAAAGTTGGCTCCTTGTATTCTATTTGTATAAATCGTGTATAGTGATCCACTTTAATTTAAATACTAGTCAGAAATACACTGTGTTCGTCAGTACACAGCAAATCCGAGTTACTGGTAGTTAACTATAACAATCATTTGCTACGCCTACATTTTAGCCATTCTCATAAAACTTTAGATGTTTGAACAGAGATCCGTAGCTATTTGAATTTCAGTTTGCTTTAAAAAAATATTTGAGTATCAAACAAAATGTTTAGCTATATAATGAACTGTTGAAGGTATCAGAGACAGAAATATATGAACTGAAGTTAGAAAAATAGCATCATATAAAAACATATATTTGTGGAAAAAAATTGCACCAGCCGGGAATCGAACCCGGGTCTGTACCGTGGCAGGGTACTATTCTACCACTAGACCACTGGTGCCTGTTGTTTATGCTTTTATACTAATTAAACAAATCTCTTCGCAAAATGCCTATATATCTTATCTAAATTTATCGCTTCACACTTGGGTCTCTTTGTCTTTTGTCAAACAGCCTACATTGATCAAATTCTTCATGTCCTAAGTGCAAGAAACATCTGAATAGAAAGTCTATCATTTATTGTTACGATAATCATGTAAAAACCAAGAAAAGCGGACAACTAATTTGATAATAAACTCCCCTTGGCTATCAAAAAGTCATAGGGGTGAGGGAAATCAAGTAAAGATCAAGACAAGTAAAAGCAATGTTGATGAATCAAGTTGGTAATCCAACTATGCTTTGAAAAGAGAATTATAACAATAACCAATTCTCATGTGATTAATTAATACTCAAAATTTTCTAATCCAATTCAGCCTATTTCTCCATGATATGAAGAAAAAGAATCATCAAAACAAGGACTCAATCTCACCAACTTATTCGAACTTGGCATAAATTTATACAGACCCTAAATAAAAATATAAATATAACTTCGTGATTGTAGACGCGAATTAAGGCTACACAACCTCTCTTCTTGTTTCTTCGTCTTCAAACTCCCACAGCAGGTAGAGTTTCTGTCTCAACCATAGATTATGGTATGCATACAACAATAGAGAGAATTCTCTTTCTTTTTTTTGGCGTGGAGATAAGTGATAATATTCCCTTTCTTATTATATATTCAAGATGTCTCACTGTCGTTAACAGTGTTGTGCTCTTGGAAGAAGCCCTTGGCAGCTTCGTATGTAGACCAGCAAATTGCAGCAGCAGGAGCATGGAAGAGCATCCTTGGCATCCACCCCCTCATGAGACCTCTATAACCATCCTTCTTCACAATTATCCGAAAAACATCCCCAATTGACCCAGATTTAAATCTATCGCAGCCACAGATACCCTGCACCAACACGTTAAAGATTAAATAGTAACATAATTTAGCAAATGCCTCACTTTAAATCAAGGACAACCTACCCTTTGTGGGATACTACGCGGAACTCAGCAATCTAAGACCACAATACAAAAAAAACATTGGACATATTCTAGTTAAATATTTATAAATGACGAGGATTCATATAGCCGAACCCTGGTACTGAGGCGTAGTTGTTGTAAGGTACAAAATTGGACTAATTCCTAGATTTTAAATGCATCTGCACAGGACCGATCATTAGGGCTACATGAGGACTATACAGACAAGTTGGTACAAGATAAAAAAGCATTGATTTCTTTGGCAGAAGGAAGAAAATAATACGGTCCAAAGCTCACAATTTTGTTCACAAGTGATGGATGTTTGTTCAAGATAACCAGCCAGATTAATCATTTCAGGTGAAATTAAAGCACACCAGACTTCCAACATAATGGGGCAAAAATCAAAATCACAGCCAATTGGCCTTGCAGCAAGTATAGATCTAGAAAAGAGCAAGTGAAGATCAGATGATAAAATTTTCTTCTATTTCCTCATTGAGTAAGAGTGTAAGACCACATGTGATTTCGTTCACAAAGCCAGAGTGTTTCCCAGACCATCCTTAATATAGGTTTCAAAGTTTTGAATAATATGTCTTCGATTATGTGAAATAAGAAGTTCCTGTAAAACAGGACAAAATGCATGAGTATCCTCATTTGACCTAAATGTATAAAGGAACAAATGAAACTATTTACGTCTCGCCATAAATACTATCTCAATATTTGCAAATACTAGTTTGGCCTTGAGTATTTGCAAAGATGAATTTCAATATTTGAACTTAAAAGTGTTGAGGGGTAGTATAGTTGTATTGATTGTTAAGTGTTAAGGAGTTTCTTAATAGCTGGTTGTTCTGCAGGGGCAGCAACCAGTTGAAATAGATTGGGAGGTTTGTTCCAGGTTGTGTTTTTTGAATATTAGGAAAGAAAGAAAATGGAGATGTTTTGAAAACAACGTGTGACCTAGTGGTCAATTAAGTGGGTTGAGAACCATGAGGTCTTAGGTTCAAATTTCAATGGAGAGACAATAGGTTTCATTTGTTCCTTACTTCGTACATTTAGGTCGGGGTTCTTTTACTAACTCTGCCGCCAAGGCTTTTTTTTTATAAGGGCCGCCAAGGCTTGGATATAGATGAGAATGTACCCTGACCTTACCACTACCTCGTGAAGGTAGAGAGGTTGTTTCCGAAAATAAAAGAACCTAACTAGACAAATCATATAGTATTCAACTAAAAACTCAATTAGGCAATATTTCTCTTCCATCAAAGAGTAGTCCTTAATCACTTATTAACATCCATAAAGTGTACAAGACCTTAAAGGCCTAATTGAGTAAGCACCAATAATTGAATAGACCTTCTTGGTATCCAAACTTTTACAAAGAACGTTACACAAAAACATGCAATACAAAGAGGTTACAGATAACCTTGGGCACAATTTCTACTCAGCAACTGCTCCTATGGTTGAGGTTAATCCAACTCGCTCCAACCCTCAATAGTCAGGACAAGCCAGCCTCAAGTAGCTCGGGATATCCAAGAAGCCGAGTACAATTTTGTAGGTTTCTTACTTCTTTGTTTTTCTCTACTTATGTGCTTTTAAGTTATGTAACCTTATCCTCAAAAACCCCAGTCCGAAGATAAAACGTTGCCGACCTTTTCCGGCTCAGTTCTTAATAGTTAAAATTTCAAAGTATAGAGTTTTAATTCCAGACCCATATATACCACTACGAGTGACAATGTTAACAACTAGATTCCTAGATAACCAGCCCAAATCAGTATAAGAAATAACTCCCATAAAGCCAGAAAGCATACCTGGCATTGTAATTGTGTCTTTACAACATCAAGGGGCGTTGTAACTAATGCCGCTAATGCTCCAGCTGCCGCCCCAGCAGTGGCATGAACTATTATACTTTCATCACTTGCACTATCTGGCGAAACACCGGACAGCCCCAGTTTCGCCGCCTCATACGTAGCAAAATGCACAGCTGTATATGGGGCATTCATCAAGACAGTAGTTTTATACGAAGCATAAAAAGCCCTAAACCCCTCTTCCTTCAAAACCCTTTTTACACAATCCAATACACCCTTATATGGGCTTTCACTCAGCTGCAACCTCTGCTTCACCGTATCCATTGGTGTAAAAACTGCATCACTTGCAACTGTAGCGAAAACACCTGAAATAGCATGTGCAGCTGAATTATTTGGATTCCCACCGGAAAATTTTTTCTTACAACTCTCATAAACAGAGAAATAAACAGCATGAGCCGGACCAGCACCGAGACCCATAGCTCCAATGCCACGGTAAAGTCCAGCAACACCTTCCGATTTAAGAATTCCCCCAAGCGCCGTACGGATACTAGCAGATCTTAAGGGACAAGTACCTAGTGCTTGCATTTGGGTCTTGATTGTATCTACGGGGAACATCGCCATGTGTTCAACCGTACCGGCAATTGACCCGGCGACCATAAACTGCCAAAAATGGAGTCCGTCATGTGCCGGCGAGACCACAACCGCCGGGTGGTAATCGGGTGGTTGCGGCACCTGTAAGAGGTCCCGTTGTTGAAATTTCGGCGAAGCATCGGTGGCCATGGATGAGAAAACTAGGTTTCCAGTACCTTCCGGGTCGGGTACGGGTTGTGATCAAATTGGTTCCTTTTCTGTACAAGGATTAGCGGGTCAACAACTTAGAGAAGTGTAAAATCAAGAAAAGAGAAAGCTTTAAGCTTTTTTTGAGGGATTTTGGGGAGGGTTTGAGGAGGAAGAAGAGTTGCGGTTAGGTTTAGGGTTCCAAAAAATTGGGAATTTTGCTAATTACTGTCAACTTTCCTAATCTAAGTTGAAAAGGAAAAGAAAACTAATTTTTCGTTTTTTCTTTTATTTATGTATTATTTCAATCGTATGGCCAAATCAATTTGTTCACACGCCTCAACCAATTTATTCGATAATCTTAATTTTTTCATTGAATATTTAATACAACAATTGAATATTTATTACAACAATCTAATTAATAGAAAGGAAAAGTCATTTAGAGCTGATACTCTAGTTATAAAAATAGTTATACAAATAGCTCACTTTGTAACGCTAGCGTATATTTGAGTCATTTATATAACGGCACGATATATGTGAACCATTTTTGTAATAAAAAGTATATCAGCTCTGATAAAATTATTATTTTAATCTTTAAATGTATTAATGAGAAAAAAAATAAAAATTATGTGATAAATAACTTTTTGATTTTTCAATCAGGGTATCTATTTTTTTGTAAAGTTGACAAATAAAAGTGGAAGGAAGGGTAGCTAATTAATGAGGAAATTATTATAATATAATTAAGTAATTACCTTCCCAGTTTTAATTTATTCATTTTTAAAAATTAAACATTTAATTAGGTGTAAAATACTTGATACAAATAAATAATTCCTCTTTTTAAAACCCTTTTTGACTTTTCTATTAAGATCATTCAACATGGAGTCGACGTGGTTGATTTTTTATTTTTCACGACTCTTCTCCTCTAGAAAGATTAAAGAATGAGATAAGAGTGTGATTCACATAAAATTTATATAATTAGTATAGCTAAATTAATTATAGCAAAATATTTATGATTTATAATAGGTTATCAACTTACCATAAACTACTAATTAATTATATAAAGTTATTTATATACTTCTTAAATAATTTTACTATGCAAATATTTATTACATGTTAAAAATTGTAAGTGCATGGAACCTTCTTTTTTCTTTTCATCTCCAATTGTCTAGAAAGGGAAAAAAGGAAAAAGATAAGGAAGGAGTTCGTCAAGAAAAAGAAAAGACGTACAGAGAAATGTAAGCTAGTGTTACAGAATAAAAAATTTAGATCAAATCTTTGTATTTTTTTAATATATAAATTTATGTAAAAATAATTTATTAAAACTTGATAATAAGTCATTTATATTGTTTAGAATTCACAAATTTAAAATGTTAAATTGGTCTCTATACCGTCAAACAATATCTCAAATTTGTATGAGATATAACTTATTCAGCCAAGCTTTTAGGCTTATTTTGATAAGTGTTTCCAAAAATGTACACATGAATAACAACTAGTATTTAACCAATCTTTTTAAAAATGTTTTTGTATGTTTTTCTCAAAAGTGCTTTTCAAAAAAAATAAAAATAATATTTTAACTTTTGTTGCTCCCAATTGCACACGCAAGTGTACGTGGTCGTAGAAGTAATAAATGACTCTTTTAGAACCGGATTGTCGTACCCAAGGAACTTATGATCAATGTATATCAATTCAATTAAATCTACAACTTAAAGAAAGTATTAACAATATGGTTTTGAATACTACTACTAAGAACAATTTAAATAATAAACTAACTAACAAGGATAACTATAATTTCGGTGTTTTAATCAATTAAGGGACAATTCTAAGGCTGCAGCATGTTTTGGTTTCATGTATCACATCTCATGCAAAGGATCAATTTTAGTTATCACATTACTGATTTTACAGGGTTGATTTTATGATCATGATCTCTCGACCTCTAATCGCCTACTCCAACTAGCTGTCTAACTACACCGTTGAGCAGGGATAGGCAGTCCTAATTGGCGAGCATTTATATTTCATCATGTTTCGTAACCAAGCTAGGTGTTCGTCCGGGCGTCACTCCTAAACACGAATCTAATCAAAGTTAGAACAAGCTCTTTGCATTCTCTGGTCTATCTGCCTCTTCATCTCTCGAGTCCAAGAATAGACAATAGATTTATTTCTATGGTGGCCTAACATGAAATACTAAAACAAGAACACAAAAGTAATTTAAGCGATAACCAATAATTAATTCAAAACAATCTAACGTTCAACAATAAGCCGTAGCTACAGCCCCAGAACAAGGGTGTTTAGCCACACATAATATTCATAAACTCAAAAATAATAAGTTTCATAAAATTCAAACCTAAAGAAGAAGTAGAGAATTGAACCCAAAGATGAATTGTAATCCCTTGCTCTTCCACACCAAAAAGAAATAGCTCTCCAAAATAATTATTTCTATGGACTATTTATAGATGTAGAAAATCCTGAATAAAATAATTGAGTCCAAAACAAATTAGGAACCCAAAACTAAAACAGAATTGGATTCCTACGTGAAACTGCTTCGTCTGTGCATATTTCCGCCGCCTTCCCTGTTTTTGTTGCTGCTGCTTTCAATAGCCTCCACGTGGCAATTTGGCTTTCAATTTGCTTTCTCTTGCACTTCATATATATTATATATTATTATATTAAATTTAATCCATTAAGCTATGCTTGATTTCCTTCTATAAACTTTTATCTTTAATTTGTTTTAGTTCCAAACTTCTTTAACTTTACACCAATTTAATCCTACAAATAAAATACACTATTTAGCACAATCCATAAAATCTATGCTCAA
Source organism: Solanum appendiculatum (assembly GCA_018342035.1). Taxonomy (NCBI): domain Eukaryota; kingdom Viridiplantae; phylum Streptophyta; class Magnoliopsida; order Solanales; family Solanaceae; genus Solanum; species Solanum appendiculatum. Next base: position 194,103 of record JAGDQO010001046.1, on the reverse strand, counting down.
AAAGGACAAATATAAATAATAAATATGAGGCAAATAATGATAAGAAAATATATTTTTGGCCTCACATCAACTTTTGAAAAACAATTTTTGATATTCAAAATCAAATGTTATATAATCAATTGAACATTCTATGCCCAACTAATTATGAGTACCTATCCTCGTACCAAACAACTCGATGGGGTTTTAGGGCATTATGATTATGGTATTCAAATTGAACAAAACAAATGTCGTTAACGAGTGAGGTTTCCTCGAATCGCAGAGCACCTCTACTCTATACATGATCGGAGATGCAGAAAATAAGTGAAAATACTATTGATCTTTCTGAGTATGATGAAAGGTAAAAATATGAAATAAATGTTATCGATGTGTTATACGTGGTTCGATTTTAAAACTTTGGCTTGGAGCAACATAAGGACCAAAAAAGCTTGGCAATTGGCAACACAAGTAACTCAAAAACAGATTTCATTCATAACCAAATAGCTGAGATTTGATAATACTACTTAAAAGGGGTTCTGCAATAATGTCCTGCAATAATCTCATGAACATAAATCAATATTATGTTCACTTACAAGTTCAACATAACACTTGATCAACTTTATTTATGGCACAAAACATCCTCAATGAAAGCTTCAATGTTAATTTCAGAGGATCCTCCATTTGTTGTGGAAAACTGACAAATTTTCTGTATTTCTTTAGCTCTTCTCCTCGTTTCCATCACTTCCTCATTTCCAGAATCCATAAACCATTTCAACAGGCTAGAAATCTCTTCCCTAGATATCGAACATTGATCATGTTTTTTCACCCTGTAACCAAATTTCCAATCTTCAACAATTTGCTTACTGTTAGTTTTTTGATCCCAAAAAATAGGAAAAGTCAGCACTGGAAGGCCTGAAAATGCTGCTTCTTTAGTCGAATTCCATCCACAATGTGACCAAAATCCACCAATCGAAGGATGTGACAACACCTTCAATTGGTCACACCAGGGCACAACAAGCCCTGCACTACATCCATTTTTCAGAAATCGAACAGTTTCATCACGTGCCACCCAGAAAAATCGAACACCACTATCGTGCACACCAGCCACGATCTTATCCAGTTCATCACGCGAGACAGAGAGAAAGCTCCCTTGTGAAATGTACAAAACAGAACCATTTGGTTGAGCATTTAACCACTTAATGTGGTCTGGTTCATCCATAGAAGTAGTCGAGGGGGAATTTCTTTCATTAGTAAGGTAAGGTATTGCTGGACCAATTGGATAGACAGGGATCGAGATTTCTTGCTTAACAGCCTCGATAACAGAAGATTCGAGCTCGTAGACTGAAGTGAACAAAAGATATTGTGCTTTAGAAACTGTAGAGAAGATATCCATAACAATATCCGATATTTCTTCCCGCTTTCCATCATTAGATGATGTAGGAAGATCTAAAACACGAAGCGAAGGAATTCCAGGGATATAATCAACTTGTTCGTGCATTTTTCCTGTCATAAATAATCATAATCATGTAGAAGTAAGAACATGTAAATAAATAAAAATTGCTAATCTATAGCTTGCTCTTGGAGAACACATTGCAATTAGCAAGGCGAATTAATTTCCTTGTTGGCTAAAGAACTAATTGTGTAACTTGTAAGTGGTAGCTAGAGGTAATGTCGTATTAATTTTATACCTGAATAACTTATTTTCTAGCTATCTACCAAATGTCGTGTAAGTTATAAGCAATTTCACTCATAAATCATACCTAATACATGCATAACTCTAATCAGCTACCAAACGACCTTTTAACACTTAAGTACCAGTAGTTGTGCATTGTAATAGTGGATAAAAGTTTGATTCATTCAAATTTCTTACAGAGTCTACAAATAATTAAAATGTTAGTCGAATCATAACAATATTTGCACTTGTCAGTATATATAACTTAAATCTTCGAAGAAAATTCAAAGAATGAAAATGCAATACCTGATAAATTGTCTCTAAGATGTCCATTCTGAGCAAGAAGATCCATGTGATAAGCAATGGAGAACATAGTCGCAGACATAGTAAAAAGAGAAGCCACCGGAATATTCCTCCGATTCCCTAATCCGATGACCCAACTTAAATACGTATCGTACACTATAACATTCGGTTTCATCGTCAGTTCATCAATCAATTTCTCAACTGGACCTCCCATTTTAGTTAAAATAGCTTTGAAAAATGCAGTAAAATCTTTAGCCCGGCCAAGTTCCGAAGGAATAACGTTAGGGATCGTGGCGTACTTTATGTTTTCTGGTAAATTATCTGAACTTATTAAGCTATGCCACTCTTCAGTGACGATGAAAGTGACGAATATGTTGGGATATTTACTGACTATGATTTTACAGAAATTCATCATAGGATTTATATGGCCTCTTCCTGGATATGGCATTGCAACGATGTGACAATTAATTTGTGAAGTAAGTTCCATACTTTGGTAATGAAATTAAGTTTTGAATAAAATGGTGAGTTTGCTTGGGTTTGTGCAACCTTATTATAGAAGTGTGTTGTACTGTTGTTGATGAGTGGACAAGAAAAAAAATGGAGTGATCATGGTATTGTGGTCACGCCATAGCCTTTTATCATGACTTACTTTATACTCCATCTGTCCAACAATAGTTGTCTACTATTAATTTGGCTATCTAACAATAGTTGTCCACTATTAATTTGACAATCCTTAAGAAACAATCAATAATAGTGATAATATTATTATATTATCATTTGACTTTATTAAATTTAATGCTTTGAGAAACACCTAACGCGTAAGAAGTATTTTTTTTTTAAAATGAGTTTAATTTGTATGCACCCATTCTTAAAAACAGAGGGGCGCTTGGTGAGAAATTAAAATTTGTGGTCACGCCATAGCCTTTTATCATGACTTACTTTATACTTCATCTGTCCAACAATAGTTGTCTACTATTAATTTGGCTATCCAACAATAGTTGTCCACTATTAATTTGACAATCCTTAAGAAACAATCAATAATAGTGATAATATTATTATATTATCATTTGACTTTATTAAATTTAATGCTTTGAGAAACACCTAGCGCGTAAGAAGTATTTTTTTTTTAAAATGAGTTTAATTTGTATGCACCCATTCTTAAAAACAGAGGGGCGCTTGGTGAGAAATTAAAATTTGTGGTCACGCCATAGCCTTTTATCATGACTTACTTTATACTTCATCTGTCCAACAATAGTTGTCTACTATTAATTTGGCTATCCAACAATAGTTGTCCACTATTAATTTGACAATCCTTAAGAAACAATCAATAATAGTGATAATATTATTATATTATCATTTGACTTTATTAAATTTAATGCTTTGAGAAACACCTAACGCGTAAGAAGTATTTTTTTGTTAAAATGAGTTTAATTTGTATGCACCCATTCTTAAAAACAGAGGGGCGCTTGGTGAGAAATTAAAATTTTCACCGTACAAGTTGATTGGGAAACACAGGTGAGAAACTATTCTTACTGAAACATTGGGAAGGTTTCTAAGTTTTTCAGGTGAAAATACCATTATTTTTTTCTTTTTATTGATTCAATTAAAATATTTATAATAATAGCCGTTGAAATTTTTTACTTCATGATTAGGGTGTATCCTCCGATTCATCTATAAAATCAACCTCAATCAAAGGTGAAACTAAAATATAAAGTTAGTGGATTTTGAATTCTAATCTTTTTGAGTTATACTAGTCTCATTTAATCATCTATAATCGTTCAATGAATTTTTAAGACAAATTTAAATTTAAACTGAAGTTATTGAGTTCGACTGAATTCATAGCCGACATTTTTCCACCATCATTGACCTCAAATCCATAGAGACAAACCAAATTTTCTAATTGATAGATTCTAGATTATGTGTTTTCTTGTTAAATTATTTATATATATAAAATAATTTTTCAAAATATAAATACAGAATTCAAATTTAAATTATTGAATTCTTGAATCTTCGTTCAAATGCAGTAATATACGACTCAGCTGGGACCTGCTGGTCTTCAAATTTTTCTTGGGCCTTCTGACAAGTAGCCATGTGACTCAAAATTGGGCTACAGGTCCAAACAAGTTTGTGGGCCTGTAAATGTTGTCAGTGCCTTATAGAAGTGACAAAATGAGGCAGCACTAATAATCGAAAGGGCAACTTACAGATATGGCAAATGCATTTAAAGAAATAACACTATATTGGTGTAGTTTATATAATTACAATCAATGGGTAAATTTTAGTTTGCTATTAAGATTTTTTTTTGTATATAGCGTGTTTCTTGACTCAGTAATATACAAATTGTATTTTATGAATTAATGAGCATTAAATGCGGTAACTGATGATACACAATCTCATAATTCAAGGGAATTGTGTCAACTAAATACTTCTTGTTCCAAAAAAAAGAGTTTTATTTCCATAGAAACTCCATATGAAAAATCAGATTTTTCCTCCCACCCACTACTAAACCATAGGATTAAGCAAAACTATTGTATATTGAAGTGCAAGTAATGTTTTAGTTCGTTAATATTCATGGTTTTTTCTCTTCTTCTTTTTTAAGTGGTTGTAGTTCGATGAAATCAAAGATACGATTTGTATATTTGAAATGTATATGATTCGACAAGAAGATTGTTCTAATTTAATTTTCTAAATTTTGTTTTAACTGTAATTTATATATTAGTCAAACAGTGTGTATATTGTAAGGTTGATAGAAGTTTGGTACAAGGTTTTCAAGTATGTGGGGAACGTTTGTTTATAGAACTGAAATGAACGATTTGTATATTTCAAGTGTGTATGATTCGACAAAAAGATTTGTCTTATTTAATTGTCCACATTTTGTTTTAAGTGTAGTCTTTATATTTGTCAAAAAAAGTTTGTATATTGTGCAGTTGATAAAATTTGTGTACAATTTTTTCAAGTTTTAATTGTGTAAAAACTTGTATGTGAATTGTATATATAAATTCTATATGTATATTGGGAACGTTTGTATATAAATTGAGGAACGTGTATGTATATACATTATGTGTAGACTTTATAATAGTCAAAAAAAAGTTTGTATATAGTACGATTCTGTATTATTTGTATAATTTTATTTATCTTGTGTATAAATTCTAGAAATAATTGTAATGAATAGTATATAGAATTGTTATATACAAATCTGCAAATTTGTATACAAATAAGGATAGTATTTAAAGAACAAACATCTTTTCTTGAGTTTTATACAACAATTGCGACACAGATTGGAGTTGACGTGAATAAGAAAGCATTGAAGATTGAGTATAAAGTTGAAGCGCAGAAAATATAGATATAATTCATACAATCTTGTGATACTACATGCAATTTTGTATATAGTAACTAAATATACAAAACTCTGTATATATATATGTCAATCAACTTGTATATATCAAATAAAATATACAAATAAAATACTTATATATGCTAATATACAGATACTACATGCAATTTTGTATATAGTAACTAAATATACAAAACTCTGCATACATATATGTCAATCTATTTGTATATATCAAATAAAATATACAAACGGCAGCATAGAATTGAGAATTAAGCATAAAGTATACATAGTCATTTTTTCTCTTCGATCTCAATTCTTCAATAGATTTTTACTCTAGAACAAGTTTAGAAGATGGGGTCGAATCGTCCATCTTGCTTTGAAATATGATAGTCTAATAGCTAATGGAGGAATTTTGAAAAAAAATTATACAAAAACTAATAAGCATAATACCTATACAACTGATGAAACCCGGAAAAAAAGAAAAGAAAACTTACCCACGAATTAGGCGGTTCACGAAAATTGAAAGAAGAATTGGAGGGAGAAGGTGAAATTTTCTCATTTCAAATTTTAAATTGAAAGATGAAGAGTGATTTTAGGAAATATAATTCATACAATCTTGGAAATTGAAGAAATAATTATGGCGAAATTAATGGTTTGAATTCATGAGAGAGAAAGTTGAATTGTATATAATGATATATATATAAGGAAGAGTTCATTCACGTGGGTCCCATTGTTAATGACAAAAAAATTAAAACTGTATTTATTAAATGTAAATAAATTAAAGTGTACCCTTAATAACTAATAAACTAGTAAAGTTGCCATTCTATGTAATTTTTCCTAATCGAAATGTATATCGACGTTTTACTATTATTTACGACACTTCCACTTTAATGTTAAAATAATGTCTCGTAAAATTAGGTATTATTATAACATTATTTACGGCATAAAAAGACTTGACAAAATATTTTAATTTTTTGTTTGATATTATTATAACATTATTTTGTCTAATAAATTTTGTTTGATACCTTAACCAATTATAAGAAGAAGAAAAAGTAAAAGAAATTAAAATTTGGTAAGAGTTGGATGGGTAAAGTACATAAATATCCATTTTTGGAGTTGCAATTTTATTAATGCTCGTTGTATAATTTTTTATTTTTTTACAAGTTTACCCTCTTTTGGGAATAATCACCCATATGCAAGGTTGAAAATTTGTTTTGTGAGAGCATGTATAAATTGGTTTAAATCTCATGCATGTGTGACTGAATTTGTTTTGTCAAACAAGTTTTTTGGTACTTTAAATTCTAACCATTCAATACACAAATTTATTTCAAATAAGCTTAAATTTGAATATAAATTTCATATATCATTAAGGACAAACTCAAATCATTAATTTGTCAAAATAACAATAAATCTAACAAACTAATGAAACACCTTTATTTTTTTTATGTATGTCATGTTAAAAATGACTAACTTTTTAAACGCGTACATCTGAACGTAGAAGCAAAAATAGAAAAAACAAAAAAAGAAGTATTTACTTTTAATTTGCCTGAAAGTTATATGATATGGCCATTCGTGCAAAAAAAAAAAAAACATACGACGAATATTAGTTAAATGATACAACCAAAACGGGCACTCCATGAAATTTTCACGAGTTGAGCATATTAGCTATAACTCATTATTTAATCCATTTTGATCCACTCCATTTTAATTAAACTAAAATTACCGTTAGACGAATTAATAAAGAATCATTATTTATTAATTCAATTTATTTTAATCCACATAAATTCAGCTTAATTCACCCCTACTATGGGCTACCTGATTAGACTATACTCGATAAATTAAACATTTTAAATACTTCTTTCGAATGTTTCTTTTTGAACTTCTATTAATTAGTGATTCAACATCCATGCATGCCGTCTCATAATATCCATTTAATCATTCATTGGAACCAAACAGGACCATATCATATGGTTATGATATTCAATCATAGTGATTTAAATAAATAAATAAATAAAATCAAAGTAATTTAATTTGGACTATATAATAGTAATATAACCAAAGAGAGAAAGCACCGACCAAATTCCATGAAAATGTTTAAACCTTACGTAGCTCTTACTCCACAAATTCCACATGCTAGGGAGCTAGGCCTGAGCACATATATACATACAAATTAAATAATTAGTGCTATATGCTACCCTCTTCATCCTTTTTTTTAAAATTGAAATTCAACTAATTTGAATTCGTGCCACTTCATCTCTTCATTATTCTTTCTTCCTTATTTGAAATTCTAATTTTTTTTTACTTAAAGTCGAATTTAAAGAAGAAAGACTTTTTGCACATATCAAAAGTATCCTTGGAATTTGTGGTTCAAGAATATCACGGTAAAAATAAAAAGTTTCCAAATATAGAATCGTGCGCATCATTCTAATTTTCAAAAGACTAAAAACAAAAGGGTGTCATATAAAATGAAACAGACAAAGCCGTCCAAATGCTAACATTTCATTACTTAACAAGTACTTCAAAACATCTAATACCACCAGCTACATTAACAAGATACCAAATTAAGTAATTAAACAAGAAGCTGCCTAATTTAGTTTATGTCCAGAGAGACTCTCTCTTTACAGGATCTTGCATTATAGAACTGCTAGAGGAAGCAAAGCTGAGATATTGCTGCAGATTATTATTGAAGTTATTATTAATAGAGTTATTATTATTACTTATTCCATATGGTGATTTATCTAATTCTTGTTCCATTAGAGTTGTTGGTAAATTGCAGGGAACAGGTTCTTGTTGCATTTGGATGCATAGTATTTCTGCTTGAGCTACAGCCAACTGCATTTGTAACTGAGAAACTTGATTCTGTAGAAATGAAATGGCACCTACACATCCATAAACAGGATCTCTTACTCTTGCATTTGCTTCATACACCAAACTGCTTACTGCATCTGCTCTCTGCTGTATTGGAAGTTCCTAAATACAAATGTAAACCAAGAAAAAAGATATCTTATAATTGTTGCATATATTTGACTAGTGGCACGGAGTCAGGATTTTCACTCAAATATAGAAAAAGGAAACAACCAAAAGAAAACATGTGGTTCAACACGAAATAATTTTGACTGAATATAGATCATAATTTTTTGACGAAGGAGGTTCAGTCCCCAAAATCAATTAGCTCCGTCCCTTTAATTTTAATATAACATGAAAAAACCACCCATTCAACATTTAATTTTTGGTCATTTCAAGTTCATCTTTGGTTTTATGTATTCAATATTTGAAACTTCCCGACCAACCAATCTAGATTCGCGCTCTATAAGACACAACAAAAGAGGGAAGCACTTTGTACTAGAAGTTTTGTTATTCAATCTCCGGACTTGAACCCTAGACCTAGCTCGGGTTAAAGATGGATGAGATCTTATGTTCATTTCATGTTTAGAAAATATTTGTAAAGTTTTTTTTTTCCCTACTAAAACCACCAATTAATGATTGGTGCAGGTTTTGGCATGACCCGAACCTGTATATATCTTCTCAAAATATATATACATGATGGATGAATAGCTCATCCTTATATAAAAATAAATAATATGCCTACTAAACTTCTAAGAGTTAGAATTTTTCTAACTACTTCAACAATAGTTTTGAATAAATTTTAAAGTTTCATTTTTTACAAAAAGGATACATACTCAAAATTAAGGGTTTCTTCATATATTCTTGTTCTTTTAGGTTGGTGTACAACATAAAAAAGATTTTTTTTTATGACAAGGGAAACCTACAGCTGCTACTCTTTGGGTGCGCACAGGGTAAAAATTAGAAGAAAGAGAAGTACCTGCAACATCTTGCTAATATTGCTAGCACCAAAGACCTTGTGAACCATGGCAAACTTGTGGGGATCATCAGGAGGGAAGTAAGGGGCAAAGATGCAGTCTTTGGCGCATCGACGCCTTAACAATTTGCAAGAAGCACAAGGAGAACTTCCTGTTCCCATTTTTGTGCCAGAAAGATAACTTCAACAAAGAGAATGAGAATTAAGGAAGAGAGAGAGATTGTAGTAGCTAGCTTAGGACAAAGTGTAGTTTGGAAGAGAATGAGCTGAGAACCTATTTATAACACTTTAGAAAGAGTTACTGTAGTAAAGAATTCATTGACAAATAAAATATCATGGAAAACTTGGACAGGGTTTTCTGGTACCTGTACTAGTGAGAATTAGCAGCACCTGTGGTGTGAGACTATGACCAATAGACAGATTCAAGATTTGAAGTTTATAATTATACAACAATTTCGAATTAACATATACAATAATAATCAAGTTTACTATCAATCATTTACCGGTATTTAGGAAATTTTTAAACACAAATTAATGGGTTCACATACCCGTTATCCATCTATAAATGTGCGTACACTAATCCAAACACCATGATTATTAAAAAAAGGATTGTGGACACTTCCAATCAAGAAATGTGAGTCCATTAGATATTAATCATGTAAAAATAACATTATAAAGCTGGATCTTCAAGGATTTAGGAAAGCAAAACTCAATACAAAAATATTTCGAGCTTCATTATTTTATTAATCTTTGAGATATAGTTAGTTTAATTAAGTACAATAAAAAAAAAAAGAGGATAAAGAATTAATGGTGACACCGCCAAGAAGCGTTAAAGGTTGGCAACTAATAATTCAGTTTGATGAATTTTCACGTTATTGTTTGACTAATATACATTAGAGATCTATACTTATAGCCAGCTAATAAATAATGAAATGTTGCAAATGAAATATTTTATTTTAAAAGAGTATAGTATAGTATATAGTAGATAAGACAAGGGGCAATAAATTCATGGGAGAACAACTAGGGTTAGGGTTTAGCAAAATGGTGAGTAACGATGCAAAAACCCTAGCCCCAAGCAAGACCAAAGGATGAGCTCGACGTGAATGTTTGTTGGCGGACATTCACAAGGAAACATCAATTTGTTTGATGGTAAGTTGGTGACTAATGACTATATATGTTTTTCTTATAAACCGCAAATATAGCAGTGTCAAAAATTTATTTATTTTGAATCGGAGGGAGTATTTGTTATGAGTTTTACTACTATTACATGTATATAAGCTACTAATTGATAAAATTAGCTAGCTTATAGATACTTTTTGATTTATTTATATAATTAATAAACATCAAAAGTATTTATATTTAACAGCTTATATATGCTTTTTTTGACCAAAGTCTTTGAATATATCCTTAGACCATTGTATCTTTACCGTCTTTAAAATATATTTTCTTAAAATATAACTTTTTATTATCTCTTTAGTCTATTTTCGTCATTCTACGTTTATTTTCCCATTAAAAATATTTTTTAAAATTTTATATTTGTAAAGAGCTCTATTAACATTTTAGTTATCTTAATAAAAAAAATTGCTTATCAATTTTACCAAACACACTAATAGCACACTTATTATTAATTTCATCATTTCTTTCTAAACATGCGTGTTTATCTATAAAATCAATTTCAATACCTAAAAACATTTTCTCAACATTTAATACTTATCAACTCCTTTAATCAATTAATAATCTAAATGGGCTCTATTTATTAGGTCATTTTGAATATCAAATTACATGGACCCTGCAAAAGTTGGTAAATGACCTGTTACATTGGTAAGAAAACATTAATAAAGTAAAAGCCTTATACATTTTCGGTGTATCTATATATTATATAATTTATATGCTAAATCATTAATCAGTTTTCTCCAGCTAACCCACCTCCCCTGCTAAAAAAAAAGAAGAAGAATTGATGTTACCAGAAAACATGAGTCATTGTAGGCAAAAGAAGCTCAAGTAACTGAATTACTATTGTCTTGAAAATTGAAAATTGACACAAATCAAGTGGGGAAACCTTTTTATTTTTAATTTTTCCACATTTTTTTTTGTTGATAATTTAAGGTTTCATTTGTGCCAATTGACTTGTATTCCTGCAGACGAACATTATTTTAGTTGACATTAATTAGCGAGTTTTATTAAAAGGAAATTGTTTAGGCTGTAAACCATGCGTTTAAGCTGTTTAATCTATAAAGTACGACGTGCTTAACACAGGTTCCAAGTTAAATAATTACCCTATAATCACATACACGTCCAGCATTTAATTTCTTTTCATGTACACTAATGGCTCACCTCTTCATGTACGAAATGTTATTTTTGGGCATAATTAGCAGAACTATTGAACTGAGCTAAAATCTTGTCTGATAGATTCGTTTTTCTAGATTTAAAAGAGAGTGTGCGCTCTTATTTTCTTCTCTAAACACATAGGTTTATATTCAAATCATATTAACTTACTAAAGTTAAAGTAACAATCCAATGAAGTAAGAACGCATATCAATTACTTTATTCGTCCATTATACTAAAAATAGATATTTATTTTGATTTGTCCAATTAAAAAATAAACTAGATAATTTATAATTTTATATCTATTTTACACTTCCTATTAAGTATACTATTCATCTTTCAACATTAAGATGAATAAATAGGGTGATATATAGTAAAATTATCATATTATTTGTTGCTTCTTAAGGGGTATGTCAAGTCAAACCTAAACGGAGATAGCAATCATTAAGCACTAGTAGTTTATGTGCAAACACATGCTATGTGTCTATGGATTTGGTGTAAATACTAAACACGAGTATCTTTAAAGTGAAAACTCACTTACTCACGATTGTTTACATTGAATTAATAAATGCGTATCGTGTGTTTGTATTTAGGCTTCTGTCATTTAAACGTGGTTAGGTTAGTTACTTCATTTACTGAATTTATTAAAAATTTTCATTCAATCACTTAACCATAGTAATTTGAATTAATTTGATGAGGACATATTACGTATTTACCCTTTTTCAAGAACAAGAATGGAATGGTTAGAAACTTTTTGGCAGAATAATTAATTATGCATTACGTCCAATTTAGCACCTTCTATTACACATATTCCAAGAGTTCTAAAAGTTGGATATTTCCTTCAGTTTTACTCTTCAACCTTAGCAGATGAATATCTCTCTACTTCTATCCTCAAGACAACTGAATAATCCAATATTTGTAGCAGCAAATTCTAATATTTTCCATAACATCCCCCGATAAAATATAAATTGGAAAAAAATAATGAAAAGTTCTTTAATTTGGGGAGGAAAACAAAATGAAAGTAACAAACAACCAGCAACCAAAATATAAACCAGTTAATTAGTCCACGGACTCCACGCAAAGCTGAAATAACTGTTGCAAATAATGAGAAGACCCAGATGAAAACAAAAGTAGTACTCCCTCCGTCTTAAATTATTTATCGTGATTTTAAAAAATAATTATCTTAAATTATACCCCCTTCATTTCTTTTTAGTCGTCATGGTTTCTTTTTTTTTTTTTAGAGTCAACGATATGAATTTTGACTAACATTTTAAGATGTATTTATGAATTTTTTTTGCAAATGATAGTAGTTTCCATATAGTTTTTGAATATCTAAAATTTTATGATAAAATATCAAATGAATGCAATCTAATTTAGCTTTAAAAATTAGTCAAATTAACTCTCGAAAAACGCAACATGACAATAAAAAGGAACGGAGGGAGTAATTTGTCATTTTAGAAATGTAAGACAAAGTTCATTATTTTTTCTCATTTTATTCTTAGTACTACTTAAGACAAAGTTTTGTCATTTTAGAAATGTAAGACAAAGTTCATTATTTTTTCTCATTTTATTTTAGCCATTTTAGAAATGTAAGACAAAGTTCATTACTTTATCTTTGTTAGTGTTGTCTGCCTTTAATAATAGATGAATCAAATTTCATTCAACTTCTTATTTTTCTCATTTTATTCTTACTTAAGGACCAGGTAAATAGAGTAAATATTTAATGAGGAGATATTAATCTTAAGACAAGGTATAATTAGTAGGGAAAATACTCCTAACTAATATTATTTCGAGGGATATGTAAAAGAGACAAACGACAGATAATTTAAGACGGAGGGAATAGTATACTTATACGATAGAACACAGTGGCAACATGCACAAAATGAAGTAATTTAAGCTGTTACAGCTTACACATCTGATTCACCATTAATTAAGTTGGGATGAAAATGAAAAGATTCTTCAGCAGTATGGCTAAGCTAGACATATAATTAAAAAATATTGATCAACTTATTAGAGCAAATGTATCACGAGGTTTCTGAAATGATACACCATAAACAATAAGAGTTGAAGAACCCCAAGCTTCGATTCCCACTCTTTAGCATTTAATGCTTTCCACATGATTCCAAACTTGTTATCTTCTATTCCGAGGAAAACAGCTCTCTTTCCCAGCTACTAAAAACTCTATTCAATATATAATTATCATATCCAATTTTCTATGTTCAACTAGTCTAAAAGTGACCAAATCACTTTTTCTTCTAAGACCCAAAAAAAAAAAGAAGTTATGGGTCCCCCACCTAACCTCATAAAATACAAAAAAATTCTTCTGTTTCAGTTTCCAATTTAGAATTTTTCAAACCAGTAACTTCTTATAGCTAGGAAGAAGACGTGGTCGACAGGATGAGAAACTTGTAAATATTGTTTATTGGTTTTATGGCATAATTAATTTTTTAAGGTGATGAATAAAATAAGAGTGAAAAACAGACATCTTCAGTACCGTCTTAGAGAAAATAAAAAACATGCGAGCTTCAATGCATCCATTAATTGCACTTGGTGATATGGAAGATTCGATTATTGGGAAAATGGATGTTTTCTTATTTATTTAAATTTAAAAATATCTTTTTTTCCTTTTTTTTTTTTTTGTTTTCTTTTGTTCAGTCTCTAAAGTGGTGGAAATTCAAGGCTTCGGGTTCTGTTGAACACTAAAATATTGGAAAAAAAAGAAAATAAAAAAACAAAGCAAAAGGTGGAAATATTTTTGTGAAAATCAATTCCCTGAAATCCTAAAATCTTCCATGAGGTTTATCGAAAGAGAGTAAGTCAGAGCCTGAAATCAGTCACAGTAGAGGATTTATCACATCATTCTCTCTGAGAGCGGATCTAGAATTCAAACTTTATGGGTTCAAGGTCGAAATTCTATCATAGTTCATTTGATTTATTATCTTTAAATCTAATATTTGTACTCACTTTGTACATGATGATGTTTGATTGAACAAATTTAAAGTAAAAAAGAGATTTTTTTGGCCTAAATAAATTATAAATATTTGTGCCTTGTTATCATTAAAGATAAATTAGACATTTTAAAACTTAATTGTCACTGAAAGTAAAAAGATGTCATTATTTTTTGGACCAACCAATAAGAAAAGAATGACACATAAAATGAGATTGAGGAAGTAGCAATTTAATGTATGTTTTTAACACATACAAAATCTAACCTAAGCAATTGTGTTCGGATGAACCCTTCATCTATTACCCTATATATGCCCCTAATTCTTCCTATTTAAAATTGTGCATGATACTTTCATCTCACACAAATTCTCAAGTGATAAAATTTTATCATAGTCCATTTTATTTACTATGTTTGAATCTATTATTTGTATTGACTTTTGTCCCAACTTATATGATGATATTTGATTGAGTGAGCTTTAAGAAAAAAAGAAAGATTTATATGGTCTAATATAAATCATAAATGTTTAGGCGGTTGTAAGTCATATCATTAAGGATATTTTTAAAGTTTAAGTTTATTATTAAGTATAAAAGATTGTCATTTTTTAGACTGACAAAAAAGAAAAGAATGACATAAATTGGGACGAAGGAAGTACCAATTTAGCGAGTGTTTCAACACATACAAATTTTGCGCTCAGCAATTGAGTTCGGATAAACCGGTTATCTATTACCAATATCCACCCTTAATTTTTCCTATTCAAAATCGTGCATGATATTTTCATCTCACATGAATTCTCAAGTGATAAAATTAAAGAAAGAAGATTTTTTCCTTGTGTCCTCTTTCATTGGATTCAAAAAAGATATACAAATTCCTAATTTTTTGAGTCAAAATTTCTTACCAAGCCAACTCTCTGATTTTGACTAGTAAGTAACACCTATCCAATTTGGTGAAGTCTGAAAATTGACAAAAGACTCAACTGCATAGGCACGTGATTGCATGGAGAGGGGCTGAAGCTAATATCTTGCTGCAAATGTACTCTTTGTTTGTTGCTTAGACTTAATTACAGATTCCCTAAGAAACATATTTTATTGAAGGCTTATCACCAGCATGCTAGGTTCCTATTGCAGGACCAAGGTCGAGAAGAGACAAGGCAAGCAGTCTGACCTTGTCTCATTCAGTAATTTAAAATGCCAAAAATTGCTTATTATGGAGCAAAAATAAATTTTGAAGAGTTTTCAATTGATGAAACAAATTCTCTTCAATTTGACAAGAAACAAAAGAGTCAATAGATGAAACAAGAGGTTCTTACCACAGCACAATATTTTTGTTATAAGACCATATTTCTTATAAGTTTTAAATTTAAACAAATGATATCGTGGTATGTTAATAAGAGTAATTACCTTCCAAGATACTAAACATAAGAAGGGAAGTTGATCTTTGATCATATTGGTAACTCCGTAATAGTAATACTTCAGAGAAAAATCATTCCTGCACGATCAATTGTAATCAAATGATGAAATTAAATAAGATCTTCTTTACTTAAAGGGCAGGGGAAGGAATGATATTGACATAATGACCTACCAAAATATTTTATGTGTCTCCATCAGTTATTCCATCCAGTTTTAGATGTCGGTATTCATCCAACTGGCGTCTGTGTCGTCTTTTGATTCCATCTCTAAACAGAGTGCTTCCTGAACTTTTAACTTCCACAGAAATGTAGGATCCTTGTGAGTTCTGCTGAATATTTTTGTTCTTGAAGTACGTTGCTGCCTGCGCCTGAACTAATGTACCACAAGAAAGCTTTAGCAGTAATGAACTGATAACAATTAGCTTCCCCTTCACCACCCTTCTAGTTACATGCTCTGATGGAACACTTTGATGTCATTCCACCAATAAATTCACATACATGTTAGGAACATATAATGGCAAAGCATTAACTATGAAACAAAGGAGGGATTTAATGAAATACTTGAACATACCAGATTTTGAAGACGCTGAGATCACAGCAACGTCTTTAAGCTTCTTAATTTTTTCAATTACGAAATCATTTTCAGGGTCATCTACGATGTTCATATCAAAACATAAGAGCGCCTTTTCACATGCCTGAAAAGTACAAGTCAGAGGTAGATATTGGGATACACTTACTATAAACAGTAGGACGTTGTAACTTCACAATAGTTATGAAGCCATAAGGTACCAGGCTCAAAATAAATGTACAAAATAGATAGCATCAAGTGAAATACATATGTTCTTATAGTCGGCAAGGTGTTAAACATGCAATAGTTGCGCAGCGAGGTTGATCTAATTCCTAGCATAACTTTCACTACACATATAAGTCCATAACAAAGTGTCCATACTGTATTTCTGAAGTACACAAAGGAGGACCCCTTGCTGAGGTAGAGGAGGTTAATTAGAAGGAGATGTTGTCAGCAGTGAGTTTAATTCCTACTTCAGAATGCAAAGAGCCATACTTAATCTACATCTAACAAATTCTCCAACAAGAGGTATAGAGATAACGAAGTTTAGTGATTTTTACAATAGCATCTGGATGTCAGATCAAAATTCAGGTAACCCAACAGATAAAGAACCTATTATAAAGTTTATTTCTGGTTGATCTAAAAACACATCCAAAAGGGGAACACAATATGACATGAGAAGAACCTTCAAGCTATGATCACAGAAGTATAGAAACATAACAGTACAAGCAGTAGCATCATTTTAGCATTAACTCTGACCTGAGCATGAATTTTCAATGGATGGCATATACTAAGAATTTTGTTCCTTGCTCATTTGCACAAGTAAAATGCTTACAAGTGCCCAAAATTTTGTCAGAAGTTTACCTTCTTTGCAATGGAACAAAAGCCACTTTCAAGTGAATGCTCAGCAAAAGTGAGCCACTCACTATATGAAACAAGAAGCCTCTGATCACTGATAGCTTTCTGCTCTCTCATAAGCAATGCCTCATATCTCAATGCTAAGCAACTCTGTGAATACCCAATAGTTAAAAGTCACGTGTTTGGAACAGAAAATAAAAAGGAAAAACCAGAATTTCTATAATAGAAGAATACCATCATCATCACTTGTGGTTTCTTAAGGCTTTCACAACATAGGATATGCCTACACTTTGGATCTCCTAAAATGTTCAACACACTTTAACTCTGATAAATTTTGTATGCATCTTTCACAAATATCAAAAAGAGAATTTAAAGCATGATGTGATGTTTAATATCAAATGAATTTTCGACAACTACATCGACATTCTGTTGAAGACGACAGCTAACTCTTAACCTCATGCTCAGTCAAATTGTTTCACATAAAAGAAAAGAACGAGGTGTGTCTGCAGTATTATACCATGAAAGCTATCCAATCATTACACTTATTGGATAGTCAGGTTCTCGTTTTCCTAACCATTACTTCTACTGATTACTTCATTTTCACAAACTTTAACCGAAAAGAGTTTTTGTACATACATAAGGAAGGATATATTTCCTTTACAGATACATATTTCTCTGGCACGCAGCAGTCACTGTTTACATCTTTTGCTACTCACATTACCACCTGCCACCCCCACCAAAAGCACCGTCACTTGTACAGCAATATAAGTTATCTGTGTCTACTACTAATACTTATTGAAGTGCATTCGAACACTAAAATTAAGGAAATAACTTCCTTAGCAAAACAATATTAGCATGAGATATATCTTTCGAAGATAATACAATTCCCGAACACAACACGCTACAAAATTTCAAGCAGCACTTCAACATATCACAAATTCCACCAAAATACATGGTTTAATACATGACTCTCTTTCACTGTAAGCATTTTTTTCAGTGTCTTCAACATCATCCAACTGAAAACTACTATTCTTTCCGATTAACTCTCTCTCTGCTTCCAAATAACTAAATCAAAGTGAAATGTACCAATTTGAAATCGATAGAGTCAAAGCTGTATACCTCAGTATCTCCGATGAGAGCAAAAACGCAAACTAGAAAATCGACGATCAGAAGCTTATGCTCTGCAGATTTTCCAGCAATTTCCTGAATAATGAGGAGAGATTCGTGTCTCATGAACTGTTTCAAAGTACACACCACTCCGTCCAGAGATTTGAAATCGTTCCAAGCTAAAACGGACTCCAGAATTCGAATAGTTCCTTCATCCAGTCTGCACAAAAATCATGCTCACAAGTGCATTTTACTGAATCAGAATGAAAATTTTGATAAATCGAAAACAAACCTACGGCTCTCTACTTGGAATCGGAATAGGGAGATTTGCTGCGAAACTGCATTTGACATCTTCACGAGAAGGAAATGAAGAGCTGCAGATTTCAAACTGCCCTAATTTATAGTCTTTTCGAATCTTGTACTTTCCGCGTCCCTTTTTTTAATTTTATTTTGGGCTAATTTCAAAAAGCTCCTTCTTGTTACAGAAACTACACTTTCCTCCCTGTGATTTATATAATCGAAGTTCGATTAAAACTGTTGATGACGTTCGAAGATCATTACAAAAAATTGGATTTAGCAGCGAATGAAATCCGGTGCTAAATCATTAGATTTCATGCTAATTTTATTTAACGAATTTTGATCATGATAAATTGATATATTATAGTTCATTCATATTTCTTTTTATAAGCAAATTTTACTATAAATTAGTGGTATGATGGTTTTTCTTTTCTTTTGATGATGTAAAATATATGTCTATTTATTTTAATTTACGAATTGGTAAGTTTGGAAACAATGCAAATGTTGTCAACGAGATGGAACGAAAGGATAATGTCTCTCATATCCTATCTACGAGTAACTTCAATGGTAATCAGTAACATTATTTATTTATTTATTACTCTTACTAGAGTTCCCATCCTTTTTACTCTTTTGCTGATTCGAACTCACATTCTTAAGGTTGGAAGTGAAAGGTATTTATCTTAAGGTAATAAGTTTCATTACGATTATGAATGAGTCATCAAAGTGTTGGTCAAACAAAGTAAATTAATATTACTCCTAATGTTTTTTTGAACTTTTCTTTTATGTGTTGAAACTCCGAGCCATCAAAAATGATAAATGAGATGAACTACAGTGAAATTGGCATAGTAAAAACAATTTAAAACATGACAAATAAGTAGATTCCTCTGACTTTAAGAAAAAAAACAACTCAATAGAATAGTTCAAAAGAACCCATAAATTTGCCGAATCAAAGGGATCTTCCAAATAGGGGTCTTAGGTTCAAAACCCTGGCATATTTCTCAATCGAGCTCGTCACACATGACTTGCCTTAGTGTTGTTTACCTCTCCTGTGTGATTTCCGGGTTCCCTTGTCATCAAAAAGAATAGTTCAAGAGGAGGAAGCAAGCAGTGGTCGATGGCAAAAAGCTACCAAACTTGACATATAAGGGATCAAAGTAGCATGCGTAGTCGAAAATAAGCCCAACAGCTTTCCAGTTGCAACGTGAAAAAATCCATAGTCTGAACTACCTTCTCCAAGTTGAATCACCACGATCTCATCTGTAACAATTATGGTGTACGCATTATCTAGATTTGTTACAGAATATTCAGGAATTTCAATTGGTACCACAATCATATCGAATTCTTCCTTAGTTACATCAAAACAAAGAAGAGTTTTTGTCGTTCTTTTCATATTTACATCTGTAGAAGTACAAGTATTTGCGTACCAATATAATATCCTCTTCAAATATACAGCTGTAAGAACTTCTGAAATAATCTGATGAGGAATTACTTTCAAAGGCCTCCATGAATGGTCAGTTCCAATAGTGAAAACTGAAGGTTTAATCACTTCCGAGTTTCGATCATCAAGAACAACCACCTTGTATTCATATGAAAGGGGGCAAAATCCAAAGCCCACAGCAGTAGCCAAATCAGTTTCCCGCACACCTGTTATATAAGTACTAGTAGAATTAAAACAGAATCAAGAAAAGGCCTAAAATTATTGCTTCTATATAGATTGGAAATATTATAGTAGTAGTATTTATAGAGCAAGGATCATGTCAATCCGAAGAGACGCGTTATTTCACAATGAAACACTAAGAGAAATACCTAGATATGTATGTGGTGCAGTTGTGAGATATTCTTTAGTGACAGGATTGAAGACATGGAAACGAATTTTATCAGAAAAAGACCAAAAACAGACGAAACCATTCACAGAATTGACCATATCATCCTCATCCAAGGATGAAAGTTCTGGCCTAATAGTACATCTTTAGCTGTGTATAAGTATTAAGTCTTCCAATCTTCGAATTGATGATCATTTTGATTATAACTTCTGTGCCATTCCAAGGAAGAAACTGTAACTGAACGATTATCATTTCCGTCAAAAGCAACAATAACTGCTTCCAGTTGAGAGAACGATGAGGATTTTATTCTCTGTTCAATGTGTAAGTAGGCAAAGCTCCCAGTATAGATAATCGAACACCACTGCATACATACCATCTTTAACTTTTCAGCCAAATCATGGCCAGGTACTCTTCGTAATATCTCAATAACAACTTCTTTGGGTATAGAAATGACATCTTGTTTTTTATTTCCCTTGATTCTCTTTGAGATCTGAATTCCTTTTTTCTTCCTACGGTGCCTAATAATCCAGAAGAAAAATGTCATTGATTATCTAAATAATTGACAATTTATTAACTAAACAACAATAACAATATACTGAGTGAAATCTCCCAAGTGAGGTCTGGTGAGGGTAGAGTATTCAAGTGCAGCAATAACGATAGATTAAGTACAATAATTTGCGGTCGTCCTTTTACACTTGCTAATAACAGAAGAATCCAAAGATAGATCACATTTCAATATAATGCAGTAGTGAAAAAAGATTGCAACCTCTTCTGTTTCTACTTTGGTGGAAGTGAATAATTTGATGTGATCTTAGCAAAGCAAAAGACTAGCTCTTCCTTTAGAATGTGTCAACTAGGGAAAAATAAAATAAAATAAACAATAAGGCCTAAGGGAGTTCTATTAAATGAAAATTTAAAAAGTAGAAATATTACTTGTATAAATACTGAGTCTATCATGAAAATATGTGGAAATGAAAAAAGTGCGGAAATTCAAAAGCATATATGACAACCAAATTTAATGTATCATGCTACAATCAGAGTACAACATTACCACTATCTCGTGGAGATAGAGAGGTTGTTTGACCCTCGGCTTGGAAACCTGTATCTGAAGAGCTGAATCCGCCTCTGAACAACAACAAATCCAGTGAAATTCCATAGGAGGAGGAATAGAGTATACACAGACGTTATTCTTATGTCGTGGAACAAAAAAATAATTTCCGAAAGACCTTAGGATCACTTGTCACCTGTCAATCTATGAGAAATAACCAAACTAAAAAGTATCATATTAATAAATCTCCTTGGACGTGATAGTATAAAAGACAATTGCGAATGGGAATAGTTACCAATTTTTACAATTATAAGTTAAATTTTGGGTAAATTTCAAAGAGATCCTTCTTGTTAAATAAACTACACTTTCCTCCCTGTGATTTATGAAGTTATGCATAACTGCGTCAACTTTATAGTTTTATCACAATACCTCCTTTTCCCCTTCCATAAGTCCGAGTAAGTGTCATTCACTATTGTATTTCCTTATATGAGTTAATATTATAACTTAAATATCAGTAAAATTTTGTTTTATATAAATCACAAATAAACTTCAGACATATAATTTTAATAGAATTAGAACTGTCTCCAAATAGAGTTTTTAATTTTGACATGGACTCTTCTTAAATACTAATGGAACTTTCACTGCCTCTTAATTTTTTTTCTATACATAAAAGGGCAATTTATTACACATCAAAGACTAACGAACCTCATCAACAGTTAACTTTCTCCTTCAATAGTTGTTCAATACAATTAAGCACAACGTTTTAAAGGTATACTATACTATACTATATATTCTGAATTTATATAATTCTACTTATTTATATGATCCAACTACCTTTCTTCTGTGTTTTCATTGGATTTATTTTCTTGATTGCCGTTATTCTCTTATCGTACGTTCATATATATCCTTTTGAAAACAAAATTTTTTTATTTTTTTTTTAGCTATATTGCCTTTCTACTTAATTTTGTTATCAATAGAATTATCAATGGGGGTTGGTTTTCTCGTATGGTTACGTCTAACGAATAAAGTTATTATCATATGATTAACTTACATTCTTTCCCTAAAAATTAGAATCCTTTTCTTGATTACCTCTTCCATCACCCAGACTACTTTGTGCAATTATGTCTTGTGACATTTTCAACATTAGCATATCTTGCTCAAATATATTTTCAACACCTTTGTTATATATTATCGAAGTACTAATTATCAATCATATATTAATATTTGACTTTTCAGAAAGAATGGAAATCTCAAAGACATGCAAGGGACAGAAAAAACATGCCATATTTATACCCAAAGAAGTTGTTATAGAGATATTAAAAAGAGTACCGGGCAAAGATTTGGCTGAAAAGCTAAAGATGGTATGTATGCAATGGTGTTCAATTATCTACAGTGGAAGCTTTGCCTACTCACACATTGAGCAGATGATAAAGTCATCATCGTTCTCGCAACTTGAAGCAGTTGTAATTAAAAAGGCAAATGATCAACAGTCTATTACAATTTCTTCTTTGGAATGGCACAATTATAATCAAAATCATGATGAATTCGAAGACTGGGAGATTAAAGACTTATATACAACAAAAATCGTATTGGCCCAGACATCTTCACCAAGACATAAGTGCCACATGATGAAGACGGCGAATTCTATGAATGGTTACATCTGTTTTTGGTCTAGCTATGATGCTTGTTTCCATATCTTCAATCCCGTCAGTAAAGAACATGTAACCACTCCAACCTTTACATATAAAGGTATTGTTCGTTTTGTTTATAATCTTTATATGCCGAAGTTCACTAACTCTAAGTGTCCTTAAAGTAATATTTGTGTTTACATGTAATATACATATAGACTTCAACATAAACTAGGCTTAAGTGCCCAGATACCCGATTTTGGAATCACCATTTAAGTCATACTAATTTTGCTACCCACTTTGAAACAACTTCATACATGTTGTTCAAGCAAAATGTTTGAAGTTTCATTTGTTCAGAAATGCTTGAACCTTAAACCATGTGAAAGGGTAGACGTGCAAACATTTCAAATAATTGTGTCCAAATATACAGGGTACCCAAGAAATACTATGATCTTTGCTCGATAATACTGAAATTCTCTATGAAGTGGCTATGAATACTCTACCTTGTACATGAATACACAGTACATGTAGCCTTTATTTTTAAATATTGATCTATTCTATTGCTTACCGTAAAACAGGTAGACAGAATGGATATACTGCAGTGGGCTTGGGATTTTGTCCACTATCGTATGAGTACAAGGTGGTTGTTCTTTATGATGCAACTTCGAATATCATCAAACCTTTAGTGTTCACTATAGGAAGAGACAATTCATGGAGACCTTTGAAAGACATTCCCCATTATAATTTTCCTAATAAAGTTCAGACAGTTGCATATTTGAAGGGAAAATTATACTGGTCCACAGAGACTTTTACTGCCAAAAGATATCTTAACACTCTCATTTGCTTTGATGTTTCTAAGGAAGAATTTGATAGAATTGTAGTTCCATTTGAAATTCCAGAAGGACCGTTAAGTGTAGTGGAAAAGGGAGGAAGACTTTATCTGGTAAACATACATTTTGTTCCTATTTGCTCCCTCTTGATCAAGGTATATGTTGCTGACAGAATTGATGATCTGAGTAACTTAAATTCATGGAAGATAAAGTTCACTGTGACTGCTCCTAATATTGCATACAAAATGGATGGACTCGGGGATGTGTATCTCATAAGGGTTACCGATGAGATCTTGTTGATTCAACTTGATAGGAGAGACTGGGGTTTATTCGACATAGCAAATGGGAAGTTGTTGGCTTTAATTCCTATGCGTAATTCTGTAAGTGCAGCAATCCCATATACGCCAAGTTTGGTTGCTCTTCGCCACCGCCCACAACTTGCTTCCTCCCCTCTTGCATAGTGCTAGACTAGATTGAGTTTGTTATTTTTAAGTCTGAAACCAACTTATATTGTCATGCAGTTTCACTTTACGTTTTTTTATGTATCAGTTTTGATGGCTCGGAGTTTGGACAAGATACTAAAAAGAGCTTTCAGCAACACTTCAAATGGACAATTTTTCTCATTATTTGAGATTTGAAACTGAGATCATAACGATATCTTTGAGCTTCTATATTTTTTCAATTACGGAAGTCTTCTATTCCAGGGTCGACTACAGAATTTATTTCATAAAAGCGTCTTTTCATATGCATATTAAAAAATAATGGACAGTGGCGGCTCAAGCTAATTAGTGGCCTAAAGCCAAAAATAAATTGAATGCCTAATTTTTAATTACTTTTTAATTTTTTTAATTTTTGAGATGTAAAGTTATTTCTTTTTTTTTTTAATAAAAAAAACTTTATTTTTTCAATGGTCTTAAACTATATATATATATAAAAAAAAGAAAGAAACATTCTTTAATGTTTCGAAATGAACTAAAAAAAAGATAAATAAATTAAAAGACATATTATAATTTTTTTGTTAAAAAGGATTTATAATAATTTTATTATTATTAAAAATTTGCGTTTTCAAAAGAAATGAAGGCATAACTAATTGTATTAGTTTGCATCAACCGTGATGATGAGCATATATCTAGGACCACAAACTCTCCACTCAAACAACAAATCAACAACATTTAATCCCCTAAAGAATTTGCCACCGACGGCCAAGCCAGTATATATGCCCTTTACTTCCACTTTCATGAACTACACCTCTAAACAACGTGTCTAATTTTCTACTATACAATGTTATTGGTAGTTTCATTCTCGTAAATAGAGAACATTGGTCAAATGACAAAGGGGGCTTTGAGCAATGAATCCAACTAACTTCTCACTTGAAATATCAAGCTTCCTTTGTGAATTTTTTGAATTAATCAGTTTGCTGAACCACAGAACAGGTGGTTTGACGGCTTCAAACATATCCTCATTAGCTAATTGCAGAGTCTTGAATTCCTGACAAATGGGCCAGCTAGCTGTGGTATTGATGCACTCTTAGGACACATTGTCCAGTTCCAGATGGTCTGCTCCAAATGGACAATGACGGCTCAAGCTAATTAGTGGTCTAAAGTCAAAAATAAATTGAAGGCCTAACTTTTTAATTACTTTTTTAAATTTATTTTTGAGATGCAAAGTTATTTGTTTCTTTTTAATAAAAAAATACTTTATTTTTTCTATTGTCTTAAACTATATATATATATATATGAAAATATTTTTTAATCTTGTGGTCTTAAACATATCATGTGTAAGTTAAATTTAAAAATTGACAAAAAAGAAAGAAACATTCTTTAATGTTTCGAAACGAACTAAAAAAAAAGACAAATAGATTAAAAGACATAGTATAATTTTTTTTGTTAAAAGGGGCTTATAATAATTTTATTATTATTAAAAATTGGGCCTAAGAAATGAAGTCATGACTAATTATATACCTTGCACATCAACCGTGATTAGGGTTGTTCATGGTTATGGTTAAAAAACCAAATCGAACTGCAATCCGAACCAAACCGATAAAAAAATTGATATTTGGTTTGATTTGGTTAGGTTTGGTTTTAAATTTTGAAAACCGATACTATTTGGTTTGATTTTGATTTTGGTTTTACTAAAAAACAACCGCAAAAATAACCAAACCGAACCAATAAATTAGATATATAAATTTTATAATTATTTATATATTATTCATAAATAAATATAAATATTTTGTTAAATTTAATTAACTTAAGCCATATTCTCACGCTCAACACTTAAATTTTAGCCCAACTATTACAACCATAAGTCCAAGTCCATCAAAATCCATTACTTTAATATTTACCTACCCTATCTCACATAAGATAATCACACTTTCTCTTAATTGAATCACTTTGTTCGTGTAATAATAACTCTAGTATTGCTTAATTGCTTAATTGAACCGACAGTAGCTTTCCTATGGATTGTTCATGTAGTAGGTGTTTGTGTCTATCGAGATACGTATGTCCTTAAAAATTTTTACTCCATTTGTCTCAATTTATATGACACTTTTCGTTTTTAGAGAGTCAAACATTTTAAATTTGACCGATAATTTACGCATGAAATCTTCAAAAAAAATTTAAATGAAATTTATATATTTATAAACTACGTAAAAAGTACTATAAGTCACAATAATTGACAATTCAAAATATTTAAAAGATGTATGAAAAATTTACGGTCAAAGATACACTTGTTTGAATCTCGAAATCTAAAAAGTGTCACATAAATTGGGACGGAGGGAGTATTACTTTCCAAATCGAAAAAATCAGAAAAACCGAACCAAACCGACAATAACCAAACCGGTGGTTATTTTTTTCGTTTGGTTTGATTTGGTTTTAAAAATTAAAAAACCGACTAGATTAATTTGATTTTGATTTTAACCAATAACCGATCCAAACCGAACCACGAACGGCCCTAACCGTGATGATGAGCATATATCTAGGACCACAAACTCTCCACTCAAACCACACATCAACAACATGATACATTGTTCGATGGGTATATTATAGGAGAATTAATTGTAGTGTAAAATCCAACATATCTAATAAGTACAATATAAAAAGCTTAAAACTCAATAGTTTTGGACCCAAATTTGAATATGTTGACAAGGAAAACAGATATAGGTGATAATATAATATAAAAAGCTTTTGGCAGTCACTACTGAAAAATGGAGAATATGTTGTGTTAAAAATTTTGCAAAATATTTAGCAGCTCATATTCTGAAACCAGAGAACCTAGTTATAGTACATTCACTCTTTCACCTTTTGCGCTTTGCTTTGTCGATCAACCATTATCTTATTAGAAATACTTTGAGTTAAAAAGAAAATAAATAGACACTACTAGCTTAATAATGTAAGAAAACAAATATTGGATTTAACTCAACAATAAAAGCTAACTATTGAGAAAGAGAATTGCCACCGAACAGACAATCATATAAGAAGACAATAACTCATTCCATTAACCATTATATGAGAAGCAAAGCAAGGAGACGGTGCTGGGATTGTTGACGACTATATGAACTGAGTTTAGGATGTAATTCAAGTATAGAGAGACAAATGTATTCCCAAGTATATGCTTAACTCCATAATATAACACATACATTTCCGATAAAAACATTTTTAATTCTCCGATAATATAACACAAGTAACAAATAATATTTTTGGAAAAATATCCCATAAAAATAAAAAGTCAATGCAATTAAACCCGTGCAGATTCAATCAAACACCTATTTTCTTAGGATTCAGCAGCATTAGTACATAAAATCAAATTGTTTAAAACATTTTTAATTGGCTACAAAGACCCAAAAGACTTCAAGGCTTAAAAGAAGCCTGCTCAAGTGTATAATACATGTGGACTTCTACATCTTCCTCTCATCTGACCTATGGGGTGAACAGACAATACCAGCATGTACTGGACTTAAGAATGCTCATTTCTTGGCATAGGTGATTGCCATGGGATTTTGGGGGGTGATTTTGAAGCCTTGAAGGGCCTGCATGGCAACTGAAGACTGGACATCATCGTCAAATTCCACGAATGCAATACCTGGCTTTGCTTCAATCATTCGAACTTCTCTAAAGCCAGGATACTGTTTGAAGAGCACTTCAAGCATCATACTTGTAGTCTCATGAGGCAGATTCTGTATAAAGAGAATATTATTTGGTTCTGTAACATCTTGAGCACTTGGCTTTCCTTGTCGAGATGCAGCCTGCAAAAGTTGTTCAACAATATGAAATTAATGAAATAATAGATGAGCATATTCAGATAATAATATTGAACAAAAGAGATCAACTGTAACATATAAGAAATTGTCATGAAGTCAAGCTACTAGTTATTCAGAGCTATGGGTGTAAGTATAACCAGGCTATGAGCGCATTACTTTGGGGTCATTACAAAGGCAGTCATACTATATTTGAAGTACCATATGGACAATCAATCGCACAATTATGGACAAAGGAGAGGCAGATATTTGTACAACTAAACCAAAGAAAAGAAGCAATAGTTGAAACAAATAATGAAGGTGCACCAAACTTACAGCTGGACCTCCGTTAGTGTCAGCTCTTGGGCCATTAGCTGCACCAGTCGGTGGAGTTTCTTCAGTACGTTTCCTTTTCTCCACTACATATTTATATGTTAAGTTAGTCCAGATCACTAGAAGTCAACAACATAACTGACAAATGCATTTTAAAAGTTATGCATGCATGTGGGTGGTTACAATACTCCATAACAAAGTTTTTCATCACTACTCCCTGATTTTATTTTGAAGCTTTTCTCTACTATCATATACATTAGGCACCCACAATGATGAGATAATTGTAAGTGGATGTAGACAAGATCACATGCAATATGACAGGTGCTACTCAATGATTATGCATCTAGTACTATTCTGTTAAAACCCTTCAGTTGAACTATAAAATATTCTGTTGTAACAAAAGAATTTTGCCAGAAGGAAAATCTTAAAGGTAAACAGAACTTATAATAGTAATTAATGTTTATTTAGCTTGTTTGAGTGCTCTTAGCTTCAGCAAAGAGTGCTCCTCTTGGACTATAAGATTCACTTTTTAACATTTCCAGAGATGACTTTCCATGACATGAACCAATGAGAAGCTTAAGAGGAAATGGAGCAAGTGAATAATATACAACAGAAGGAAGTCACCTTTTTCATCTTGTTTCTTTTTCTTGTCATAGGTCCCCTCTGCCTTAGCAATACAATCTGACTTTGATTTAGCATATTGTATCCGCTGCATTATATCAAAGCTTAGTAACTGACATCTTTCTACTGTTCTAAACCATATAAACTGAACAACAGCGAGCCAATTTAATTTTTTTGGGGATAGCCAGCCAATTTAACCAATTAATACAAACATTTAGCCCCAGAGAAAATTAAAACTAAAGAAGTCCCATTGTTAGAAAGATAGAAGTCCATATTGTCTACTGTGCACTTGTATACAGGTTATTGAGATGCAACTCTAGAGGACACACTTTGGGCCCGACATGCGCAAAGCACAAAGATAGTTAAGATATGCACCAAAAATTGAATATTAAAACCAAGCAACAAGATGAGACAGCTTTCCAGATACAATTACTCTAGAGGGGTATATTCTACAAAGCTGAGTGAATTTCTTCCTAAAAGCACATGGTGATAAGGATTTAGACAAAAATGAGTAACAGATACAGAGCTTTACTTGTATGATTATTTCAGCAACCTCCATCTAACCCTTCCCATTTAACAATTGTTGATAAACTTCAGGTCATATCGAATTAATCTAATACTCTTTTTACCCTATTACACAGTTCCAGAGTCTCCTTTTGCTTGTAAAGGTTAAGCAGATTGTTGTGGGCCTTAATCCATATTTTCATCAGCTATCTATGTAGAGCTTATAGATGTCCGGACTCCAGAGAAGATCAAACTAGCACATTCCTACTGGTACAGAAAACCAGTTCATACAAAACACAAGCATACATGTATCTGATCTTATAATGGTATCATTTTATTTATAACTGAGAAATCCCCGAGGTCCAGTGGCGCATGATTTGATACTCTGAGGGGTAATGGGACATCCCGTCTCCTCTTCTCCACTTAAATACTAGGCTTTTGCCTCAACAAGAATTTGAATGCAATGTGCGCATAATCTACATACAACGTGAGGCGCTTTTACCACTATACCAAACCCTGGGGGGCAAATGGTATCATTTTAGTTTACGGTATGTTTCCATGGTCCTTAATAAGAATAATAACTCATGGCTTGTTAAGGTCATAGTCTATTAATGTTCAGGCAGGCAGCTATATTTTCAATTTTATACCACCACAACCATAATCAGGAAAAAAAAAATAATTCAAAGATCAATCAAAAAATTCTTTAACTCAGGCAGACAAGGGATGGATAGCCTAGTGAGAAGGGCCTCCACCTCCAACCATGCGATCGGGAGTAAGAGTCACCATTGAAGCAAAGTAGGGAAAGGCACTATTTGGCTCCTGAGCAGGGTAGTTACGGTGAGGATTACCACATTCTGAAAAAAAAGTTTCGCATACCTTTTTGACAAATACTGTAGTAGTATTAGTTTTAATAATATAACTTGGTATACTTTTTTAATGAAGTGCAGGTATTTAGCAAATATTTGAAATGGTTAAAAGCATAGAGTGGAGTCAGAAATATGCTCCACATCTTGACGACTACATGATTAAGGGACAGACTACAAAACCAGAAATCAGGGCAGTCCAAGCAGAAAAGATACATTCAGAGAACTATTGTACAGTAGACATAGTAGTAGCTTTTTCTGATAGGACAAAGGATATCACATAAACATAACAAGTTGATAAAGGATCACATAAACATTAGCATATGCCACGCAAGGAAGCTAATCATTCCGGATCATCACATACTTCAGGAGATAGATAGAGAAAATAAGGACAGTGAAGCAGGACGTTTTTGAAAAATTAAGCCACAACAGCCATGTTAGTACAGAAACAAGAGAAACAGATTGTGATTCCAACTTTCATTATGCTCACCATTGGTTTGTCATAAAACGGGAAGTTTTGCATTTGCCTCACAGCATTACTGGCAGCTGTTACTTCACTAAACACAACCCATGATTGTCCTCTAAGTTTGGGAGTCTTCAGAGCTACTATATCGACAATCCTCCCATACTGCGAGAACAAGCAATACAGCGACCTCTTTAGCTCTGAGAAAGAAGAAAAAACCATTAGCATATAGCAAAGGGCATACACTAATCCTCCTGCAAACAGCTGTTGCCAAACCCATTAAAACCATAACAGTTAATAATTATATTCCACATTAATTTCTAATATACAAGAGACAAGCCAGAGGATGCTTGGCATTTTCCGAAATTAGATAACAGAAACGGTTCAAATGGCATCATTGCCAGTACATAAAAAAAAAAACTCCACGCACACCATAAACAAACAGAAAAGCATTTGAAAGCAAAAACGAGCAAAAGAAAATAGACAACCCAATAATTGGGTCCTATTGCAAATCTCTGTTGTAATAAGAATACCATTTCTCAAGGAAGTGTTACATAAGAGTCATAAGTTTTGGTACTTGATAGAACACTAACAAAGCGAATCTTGAAACTTTCTCCTTGATAGGTACATCTTTTTTCGTGCCAAGTTTAACCCTCAACGCAAAAATTATAATACAGATATTAAAGCAAAAATGTACAAAAATAAGAAGGAAATGATCACCAGAAAGCTTGATGAACATCGAAGACTATTTTCCCTGTTCAATCCCCAAATTAGTTGGTGTCCGCTAATGAAACTGTCCAACTCCATTCGGGAACATTCTATTCCAATACTGCATAAAGTTTATCTCTTAAAGAAAAGTGGGGTGCTAAAAACCTCACACTTATCGCACCCCTAACATACTAGGTTCAGTTAACACCAACTTTGCAGAATTCAATTCACCCCAAAAAGGCTTGTATTCTTTTGACAGAGCCGATGAATGGGACTGGGAAAAAACACCACTAGACCTTTACTTTGCTCAAACTCCAGCTCCGCTAAACTAAAACAGGGCGCCAAAAAACGGAAACCTCTTCTTTTTTATTAAGCTCCTCCAGGCACATAGCTTACAAAATTTGACCCAACATCCTTGGGAAACAATCTGTGCTTACAAGTCACTTGAAACTCTACCCTTTACTTTACCCCGTGTAAACATACATATTCGACATACCCTTCTATTATGACTTCTCTAATTCCTCTCTCAAACTTACAACTCCATATAGTACTCATACACAATGGATTTATATGGTATTTTGCTGCCATTTACAACTATCCAACAATGAAAAGATCATAAACAGCTGAAATTTTGCAGCCTTAACAATTCCTGATTCGAATTTATGCTAAAACCCTAGCTTAAATCTTCAAAAAAATATATATATATAAAAGTTACCTTCTTTCTTGACCTTCTCGTTTAAGTTCTTAATGTAAATAGTTTGATTCGGTGGTATGTCTCCTGTAAGCATCATTACCAAGCAGAGCAACTTTTCTCTATCTGTATATTCACTTGCTCTTCTCTGTGATTTCTGAATGTGCGCGACAAAATTCGAAGAGTTTGGAGCTACAAAAAAGGCGAACACAAAGTGGGTTATGGGTTTATTGGTCTGCAATAAATAGTGGGCTTAAATTGACAACCGGCCCATAATTTTTTTATTTTTTATTTTGGTAACAAAATGTGAAATATTACCATAACACCAACAAAGACTACAAACTAAGAGCATCTAGTCTTCCTGCCACCTTCTAGGAAGAATGCTAGAGAGAACCTAGACCTCGGATGAAAGAAACATAAACAACAGCCTATTCTAGTTACAAATTCTATCTATCAAGCATGGGCATTTACTTGCTTTTATTGCACTACTAATCATACTCACTCTTTCTTTCCGTTCTCTCTTAATCTGTGTCACTATACCTCCCTTATTTACAATTGTTTGCCTATATACTTTCCAGTTTCTAGCCTCCTAGGTATAATATACTAACGCTCCACAAATCGCAGCCACCACTTCTTTTTTGAATTGCCTCCAGTGTCTTCCTTTAATCCATTGTAGGCTTTGTTTAAAAGCCTTTTGTGGGATGTCAATTCCCACCCATGTTGCTAATGCAAGTCTGGCTTCAGTAATCCATTTGCACTCAGCAAAGAGATGTTGATCAGTCTCATCCACTCTGTCTTTACATAGGCAACACACTGTGTTCTGTACCTGTATATGCATCATTTGTAGCCTTTATTTGGTCAGCAACTTGTTTTGATATGCTAGCCAACTAATCATTCTCTGTCTTGGCAACATTATGCAACTCCAGATTAGGTCTGCTATCCTCATTACATTCATGTTCCCCAGTAGAGCATTATAACTGCTAGATATTGAATATTGTCCATTACTAGTCAACCTATTGAATATTAGCCCATAATTATTACGCTATTTTTTTTATCTAAACACTATTGGTTTAAACTGAACAATAGTCTTGATGAGCTTGTTTAATTAAAGTTAATGTTATGCTGCTCTTCCCTTGTTCAAGAGAAAGCGAGGACTGAGTAGAGGTTGGGAAGATCTGAAGATGTAAGATCGGGCAAAGGTTGATTCAAATGATTAAAGGGGTCTTTAATAAAATTTTGTCACACATAATATGTTTTCGATTAACTAATTAATTTTAATCTATGTATTGACAGTGTAGAGAATTTTTATAATACTAATATTATTAAACACGTTGTAATAAATTATCAAATTATCTTTTAGTTTTTGCATTATTGGTCTAGATTGAATGATAAGTCTACATTGTAAAGTGATTCTGGTCAATGAGTGCTTCAATCGCATTTTGTCACATATAACATGTTTTTGATTAATCAAATGGAGTTCAAGTTATATATAATAATAATATTTTTTTAAAAATACATTATTAATGTGATTTAACTTGTTGTAATGTACGACCTATTACTCTATTTTCAGGTTAGACATTATTATATGTCTCACCTTTATTTGAAAACAGTGTAAAGATTTTATGCACAATTTTATGATAAATACGTAAACTTGGTCTAATGTAAACATATTTCGATGAAATATTTTATAGCTAATTATGAATTGCATCTATACAAATGGACTTTTTTATGCAACTCTTTGAATTATCTCCCTGGTTAGATCAGTGAACTAAATTCATCTGAAAAATAATTATTCACCTTGGTTAATATTTTGAAGTTCATCACTTTTTGATTTAGCCACTAAGCTAATGGGACCTAATTTAAAGAGTGTCCTTACAAAGGCTATACTGTGCAAATAATCAGAGTATCTAAATGGACCTCACCATTTGGGCTTACCCACACTTTCTTGTTAGGACAAAAATACCCTCAATGTTTTCTCAAATTTCCCAATCTCATCAAATGCAACAACTCTACTGAAGCATTCGCCGGCTAAAACCCTTGAGCTTCAAAAAACCCTGAAGAAATGCTCCGGTCAATACTCCGATCAGCCGCTACGGCGGCGAAATCCCACCCGACCACTGGAGACATCCGTTTACCGGCAGCAATCTCAGCATCTTCCAAACTCTATTCTTCCAGAACCTTCGCGACGAGCACACACCCGAGGAAACCCAACTTCAGACCTGATATCAAACAGGAAAATGCTGCTGCAGGAGCCAAAGCTGCTGAAACGCTCAATAAGGATCTTCGTGCACGCGCTCTCAAAGAAGACGAGAAGGATAAATCCCTGGATATAGGTCCAGATGGTCGTCCACTATTCACCTCCGCAACTTCTATTTCTGAGCTTACCAAAAAAGATACATGTACTTACATGAAATTCAGGTACATCTTTCTCTGTTCAGACATTATTAGGCCAGCATTGACGAGTGAAGATGTGTTTTTTCAAGTGGTGAATGCACCAATTACTTAGCTTGAACTGTATCTTAAAAGAACTGTTTTTGATTGGCTCAAACTATATATTGGAGTGAAAAATGTGCTTATACTAAACCCGGACAAATTATAACAAAGCTTTAGTGGATGCAGTGGTAGGTGTTATACGTGGAATTAAAGTTTTGGATTTACTTGGTTGCTAAGTTGGTTTGTATCTGTACTCATGAAATGGTTGTTTTAGGAGGGAAGAGCTGGAGAGAGTTTTGCCGGAGGGATTACCAATGGGGATGCTTAAGGAATTCGGTGACTCTATGAGAGATGCATTGCTAATACGCCAGAGTTTTCTGGATCTTCGAGATAATTTTAGAATGGTTGTTGATCCTACCTTGCAATCTAATACGAAAGGTGTGTTCTTTGTCTTTTTGTGCTGCATATGTTCAAAGGTCCATTTTCTGTCTTACCATATATCATGAATTATGATTGAAAAGAGTTGTATTTGTCAGGAGTACTCATGTGAAATGTGGTTTAGTGGAGTATCAACTTCTACTTTCATAGAACCCTTAGTTTGCCTTGAATAATGGACGAGATGGTTACATATGATATATGTAGCTGGCCCCAACTTGTTTGGCATCAGGCATAATTAATTGACTAATGTGAATTTAGTTTCTTCAAGTTTGTTAATTTCTTATCAGTAACAAATATTCAACAGAAGGTCAGATTGAACTAGTTTGGGGGAACTGACTGAAGAGAGTAAATTGGAGGTATGCGCATCAACTCATAAGGATGCATTCAGCATTATGAACTCCTCAAGAAATCAGAATCAGATGGTTGCAGAATGTGGTTCTATAGGATGGAAAAATTCACTTTAAAGACTTTTAAATAGTTTGCATTAGTGTGGAAGATTGTTTAATGACTTGATCTACCAAGAACTATTTTCTTATAACCGAGAAATCTCTAAGTACCAATGGTGCACGGTTCAAAACTTGGTGGATAATGGACCTGCTGCTCTACCCTTCTCCACTTAATTTACCATGCTTTTGTCGGCAGTAGAGTTAGAACCTGTGACGTGCATTTAACCCACAAATTATGCATTGCTCATCTACAAAGAACTTATCATTTCACATTGCTTTTCACATTTTTTAAGTTAAATGCTTTTCCTTTTCTTGAAGAATGAGGGGAGGAGGCAATGTCCTCAAATTTGGAAAAGAGTACACGACAAGTAGGAAGTATAAATCAATCTAAAACCCTAGAGTATATCTTCCCATGGAAGGAAGGAAAAAGACAGTTCGATGATATACATTACATTTATCACTTGCGCTTTCTCTCTTCCTAATATCTGCATCAGTTTACAGCTAAAGCTGCCATTATGTCCCTTCTTTTGCTGTTCGCATTGCTTGCAGAAGTATCAAAACTTACTTGATTTATCATCTCAGAGCTAAAGCTGAGTCTCTGCTCAGGACTCATGGATCATTTTGCAAAATAGAACTGCCTTACAGTTACCAGATTTTACTGTTTTCCTAATAAACTATACACATTAGCTTCACTTTTTTTTAATGATGGTCGTGATCGGGCTAGCTTGCGCACCTCGACTAATTCCACCGGGTACCTGCTACCTCCACCAGCTAACAGGCACTGCTTAACTTTGCCCACTGATCTTTCGGCATATGAGGATAAATCACGTAGTGTTTTTTGTCTTCACTTGTATTCAAACCTGAGACCTCATGATTTTTCTTCTTTTCCTATTTTTCTAGTTTTTTGCTAGTCTTGGAAATTATTTTTCTTTCCCTTGGATGAAATCCTGTATAATGATGTCAAGAGTATGCAGAGGCCTAGTGACACTGAAAGTAGTTTTTATATCTCAACTTATAGTTGTGTAATAATGTAAAGAAGATTACTTAATTTATCTTAAGAAAGAATAATTAAATTGTACCCTGTTATGTGTTCCACTTCATTTGATATCCGAAGAAGTCAGTTGTTTATGAGCTGATTTTACTGTAACTCATGATTAGGAGAAATGATTGACGATGTTCCTCAACTTGCAGGTCTCAAAGCTCGAAAGCAAGTTATATTAGATGGTCCTGTGAGTTCTGGAAAGAGTATTGCCCTTGCAATGCTTGTTCATTGGGCACGTGATGAAGGTTGGCTAGTTCTTTATGTTCCTAAAGGCCGAGAATGGACTCATGGAGGCTTTTTCTATAAAAATCCTAAAACAGGATTATGGGATACTCCTGTGCAAGCAGCAAATGTTCTCCAGGCAAGAAATTTGTATTTTTCTAATATATGAGACATAGTTTGACTAGTTGAATTTCATTTGGTCATTGATATTGTCATGCAAAGGTAGGGTGGACTAAGATCTGTGTACATCTTACCTCCCCACACCCTACTTGTGGGATTACACTGGGTATGTTGTTGTCAATTGATATTGTCATATATTTTCGACTTCTGTAACTGAATGAACCGAGCTTCTCTTTACTCATTGTTTCAAATATTATATAATTTATGCAGAAACAGTTTTAGCCCACTAGGATGTGAGAAAAAGATCTGCTAGTAGGATATACTTAACTTGGGACTGCTATGTATACCCAGTAGATCTTCATACACTGCTTTAGAAAAAAGAATGTGAAGCTGTTCTTCAATGTCATGTAGCAAATATGGATCACTATTTCTGCATGTTTTCCCCATGACTTCACTATTACTCTATCTCCTCCATCTAGTGCTCGACTTTGTTTGTGTTTAGGATCTCTTTCATTTTAATCCTATTCCATAAACATGAAAGTTATATTTTTTGCAAGGTATATACATGTGCTGGTCTAGTGTTACTTCTATATTCAAACAATATAAGATTGATACCAAACTCTTGATATTGTCCATATATTTATCTGCTTCTTTTTCATCTAGTATCTTGTGCTAGTTGTTTCTGGAGAAATAATATCTTTTATTAACTGAAGTTGTTTACAAGTCTAAGAATTTAACATTGGGATATAATTTCTCTCTCAATTCAGGATTTCTTGAAGTATAATAAGGATCACCTCCAAAAGATACCCTGTAAAATTTTTGAACCTATTCCATTGGGAGAGGGAGCTGGTGTTGGATGGATGAAGGGTGCTGATGTGGTACAAATACCAGAAGATTATACTCTTCTTGACCTGGTTCAGGTCGGGCTTAATTCCACTCACGCAGCTGTTGGGGTGGTAGTTCGTTTGAGGGAAGAATTATCCCTTGTGAAGGATATACCTGTTCTTATTGCAGTTGATCAAGTGAGAAAAATACTCTTCCCTGTGACTTTGCCTATTGTTTCTGTCCCTTGAATCATTCCTGGGATAGGGTGAATTTCCTTTTTCTATTGATATTAATCATGCATTCCCTTTTCCTGATTTTTCTTTTGGTCATGGACAGTACAACAGTTGGTTCACATTCAGCGAGTATGAGGAGCCAGTAACTGTTCGTTCTTGCCGACCTATTCATGCGAGAGAACTTGCAACTGTAAGCTGTTCTTTAAGTGTTTAAAAATGTTGCTTCGTTAATTATTAACACAGTTCTCCTGCCTTTGTTTTCTTGGCGATCAGTTTATTTGATTTTAGACTACAAGACATTGTGTTTAATATAAATATGTTAGTCTCCTAAATTGGATCTAGGAGGATGTCCTTGGAGCAAATTATCCCGGGTATGCATCCTCTTTCTGATTCCACATTTCTGGAGCATTCTGATTAGGAAAACCGAGAATATAAACACTGAATGTTACGAAGAAAGTTTGGAGTAATATCTGGGAAATTTTGAGGATTCATCAGGAATTGGGAAGTTCCTATGCTGGCCCCCAATTTGAAACTAGGACAGACTCAATAGACTTTACTTAGATGCATGAGGTGGAAAAAGCTAGTCAGTAGTGACCTATGTCGTACTATAACCAATGAAAATGTAGTATTTACACGAAATGACAACCAAAGATTTGTCATACTGCCTGTAGTGCCATCCTCATTGCTGAAACATATGGAAAATGGGGGCTTTTAATGTGATTACTATGTGTTCTTATTCTGAATTTTATTAGGATATGTTTCTAGTATAAATAATGTTTTGAAAGGAGATGGATGGCTGAGAAAAGTCAAAAAATTAATGTGAAAAGTCCCCTTTTTGCCTCATGTTATTGACTCGGAAGGAGTGAAGCAAAGAGCTCTCGAGTCATGAGAGGTCTGTTTCACTGACAGGGGCTCAGAACTTGTACACTTTGATGCAAAGAGGGTACACCACAATGCATAGATGGCTGTGGTTGATTTTTTGGAGCTCGGAGCCTTTGTTAGC
Organism: Solanum appendiculatum; assembly: GCA_018342035.1. Lineage (NCBI taxonomy): Eukaryota > Viridiplantae > Streptophyta > Magnoliopsida > Solanales > Solanaceae > Solanum > Solanum appendiculatum. The sequence goes on along the minus strand of JAGDQO010001046.1, from coordinate 154,986 downwards.
CTGACATAGTGACATACATCAATTTTTTGGTGCGGCACACTGGCAAATTAGCTGTCTTTCTTCTGTCAGTGCCATAAATGCTAACATGTCAATTTATGGAATGCCTTGTTCCAATTATTTGATACACTTGACAAGTAGCAGCTTTACACTTGACTGCAAGAGATTTGATCATTGATAAGCAACTAAGGATGCATCTTATTTTTGTATGGCATGGTTGTGAATTTTTTTGATAAATTGTTACATTTTGTTAAAATTATCTTATTACTGTAGCTTGCCTGTTTAAGTGTGGTCACTGACATAGTCCCATCATATGCAGGTGAATGCATTTAGGTCCATGATTCATGACAATATGATGGTGGGTGCTTTCTCGCATTCAACTGCTGTAGGGAAGCTGCGTAAAGACTTACCAGTTGTTCCTGCAGATGCTCGCGTCAATTTCCCACGTTATAGTGTGGATGAAGCTGCATCCGTTTGTCATTACTACCTGAGGTATGCTTAGACCTCATAATACCTAAGAAAGAGTGAATACCGAGGATTCTGATGTCATCATTCACTCGCCACATAAGTACTTAAGAAAATAGAACTTGAGATAGAACAGGAAAAGGAAATAAAACATTTGAATAATTAAAAAAGGAGAAAGAAGTGAACAATTGAATTATCCCCCAAAAAGAAGGAAAAGGAATGAACAATTGATTCATCAAAAGGGAAACACAAGCAAATAAGCAATGGAAGAAGAAGAACCATGGAATGGTCTGTTTAATAAAAGTTTGAACCATTTCTTTGAAAACAACAAAAGAAAACGAAAAACTATGGAATGCCTAGAGAAGGAAAATAGAGTTATTTTTTAGGATTAGAACTTAGTTGAAGGTCTGCTTCATAAAACTGTCTTATGTTATGTGGCCACAGAACACCACTGTTTAGTACTAACTCTCCTTGTGTAATTTTCTCATTTTGGCAGACAACGACTCATTCAGCGTGAGGCATTTACAGAACAAAGCTGGAAGAAAATCTATTATCTTTCAAATGGAAATGGCGCAGAAATGAGATGGCTGGTTCCTTTCATGCGATGAGCTACAAAGAATCGAACTTCAACAGATAACATTGAGATTTTAACAGGAAATGCCTTGCATCTGTTAATGCTCTGTGAATCTGGTCATTCTCAGCAACAAATAATATGGCTGCTTTCTTGACCAACTCTCTAGAGAAAACAGTGAGGTTTACTTCTTGAAATTTTGCTCTGTACTCTAGGCTAGTTTAGGCATATGTTGCCTGTGTTTGTATGCTTTGATATCCAGAACATTACCACAGATTCATATATACATCATTATACCAGGCTATTTTTCTTTCCCTTTTCTTTTGCTTCTTGTTCTGACCTGGTGTATGTATTATTCAATAATGTCGCAACTGCACGATACATTAAACCTCCTGAAATTTTCGGTTTTATCCTTAACGGAGGTGTATGCGTTTAGATTTACCCCGTAAAGATGACACTTCTTCCCTCATGGCTCTCACAATAATGTCTCTTATTGTTCAAACAAATTGTTTGCTCATCTATTAGAATTTTATGTAGGAAACGATAAAATTGTAACAATGTCAAATGCAACTTTAATGAAATTTGTAACATTGAAATAAAAAGGAATGATGGATTTAATCATCTCTGTTACACGGCCATCCAACTTGCTGAGAGGTTGGTCCTCTTTTATACCCAAAATTTCTGTTTGTCGAAAAAGATTACAACCAAAGCCACGACCAGACTAAGCTCAGCAAAACCGGGAAATATGGTTACTCGAAATCTGTTCCTCGGAATGAAATGCTTCCTGAATCCAAGAGTGTACATAAGACTAGTCTGCATTTAAGTACAATAAAGCTGGTTAAAACTCAACATATGACAGAGATGAAAGTTAGCGTGAAAGCAATCCTGTAGACCTCAAGAAGGCAGTAAGGGTCTATGTATTTCTAAAGAATTCAATCAAAACCCACACCTTCAAACACGACTCATGTATGGCTCTACCAGGGAACTAAAATTATATGACAATGTCACAACCACCAATAACTAGATGTTATACCGCGTAGTACTGGAAGTTGTGTCAAGTCCATGGTATCAAGTTAGGGAAGAAAGTTCCTTTTTTTAACCAATTGTACTGCCTAATGTAGAGTATATACTAAAATATGAAATCCCGGAAGTCAACGAGACCCAAGCATTAGTAACCCACTGGGTAGATTGAAAACAGAGAAGTAAGTTTTACAGAGTAAAACCTTGGTTATTTCTTTGACAATCCAGTATATGAGGTATGAAGCACAATGTAAATCCATTTAAGCTTTTCCCTAATGAATTCAGGAGAGAATAGATGTTTATGTAGGATGAACAAATGGCGTCAGGGGAGGGAGCACCTTTCAATAGGAGGGGAGTATTTCAGCGGAAGTCTTTTCTCTGCTATAAGCATATTCTTCCTAACTAGAGAAAACACATTGAAATAGCTGTATCCTGTGTGAAAGATTCCTAATGGAGCTCGTGTTGGTCAGCAGAAGAGGTGTAAACCAATTCTCATCTCCAGTTCATTTAAGGCAGAGAATCATAGTAATTTTCCTCCCCTAAAACTTGAGTTCCACTTGCTCTTTAAAATATTTCTTTTGTGATATGGTGTCGGGCTCAACTTGTGCACACCTCGACTTTTCTACCGAGTCCCTACTACCTTCCACTAGCACACGTCTCGGATAACTCTACCTTGACTATTTAACTTGCTATATACTATAATAATACCTCAGCTACTATGGAATTGCCTTTGTAGATGGTGCAGGATCTCTTGAAGGCGGAACCTTTCATCTTAAGATCAGCCTCTGCGCCTTCACCATGTCCATCACCAAGGAATATGTCAAACTCTAGTTTAGTAAATGTATTTAGCGTCCTATTCACACTGAACATCAACTCCTTCTCTTCATCATCACTTACCATAAAGCCTTGCCATGATCCTTTCTACAAGACAGGAATTAAACAGAATCATACAACATCTTAGATTCAAAGTACTAAGAGATTAAGAAGATAAACAAGCATACAAACCCTTTTCCTTGATCATTTTAAGAGATGATGTCAAAGCATTAAGATTATTTTATAGCAAAAAATAGACATCCTACATTATCATTTTTTACCCCTCCCTAGGAACTCCCACCTTTTTGCTTTTTTGGTGACTTGAACTCACAACCTTAGAGTTGGAAGTGAAGGCTGCTTACCATCCGAGCAACTCCCTCTCGTCTACATTCTACATTGTTATCACAAAACAACCCTTTGCACATAGAAAGGAGCTTCCTTTTACTAGTTGTTCTTCCTTCATAATGTAAACAGCTAAACATTGTCTCAACAAATTAGAATCAGCAACAGAGAAAGACAATGGAACTATACAAATGGCAGTATTATCAGATGCATAAAGCAGCAGTTTCTGACTATAAACTTAGGTTTTTTCAAGGTTTTACCAATTAATTTTCCTAAGCTAAAAGAGGGTCTCAACAAATTAGAGGCAGCAACAGAAAAAACTTACAATTAATCGAGCTAAGAGAATTAGGGTATTGTCCGATGCATCGAGAATTAGTTTCTGGTGATGGGTATGAGCTGATGAATTATTTGATTGACGACGGTCAACTCTGAAGAACAAATTGCCAACAGCATCGGTAAATTGGATGTTTCCAGCATCCCAAAAAGACTTATACTTCTTCCATACAAAAAGATCAAATGGGAATTGCCCGTCCGGCGGCCATTCCTCCGGCGTAGTAGTGGTTCCCATCAACCAGCTAAATAAAGTTAAATTGAAGACGAACTCCGTGAATCAATCTTGTACTGGAAGAAAAGTCCACTCAATGAATCAATGAAGAAATCGGAAATTTTGGAGATGGTGGTGGCAATGACTGGACCTCACCGGCTTTTTGCTTCGACAAGAATCAACTTGAAAGATATTTTTTTATGAATTTCTCTTAGCATTAGTTGAGTCATGAGTGGTAATTAAAAATTATATCCATAAAGCCTGATTTTTTAATGGGCTAAAAAACACTTGAAAACATTATTTATTTTTACAAAAAAAATCTTTTACATTTATATTTACGAAAGTTTTAGTTATAGAGCTTCTCATAGTAATCAACCTCTCACACTTGTTCATATGTTACAAAAATAATAATGACGTAAAAATAAGTTAATAACACACAAATATCTATATATAGTAAGTGTTTGATCATAAATGTTGTAATTTCAATTTTAAATTTGATTTGAAATCAATATGCTTATGATAGTTTTCATAAAATTATGAATTTGTATATTTGTGAGAAAAAATACTAACTTAAAAAATTTATCACAAATTTTCATATCATGTTCAACTGGACCTTTATAAATCAATTGCAAAGTAATTCTTACTCATCAATTTCATAAACACGTAATATAAAAAGTGTTTTAACTTGTATAAATCAAATCATTTATATTTAATAATATATAAGATAATCATTTTATTCTCTCTTTTTTTGCTGACTTGATAAGGCCAAAAGTACTGACAATCACGATAATTGTTCTCGACGGAACGCGCGAAACATCGCCGTAAAGTTCCTCTCCGGCAATGGCTACAATTACCGAAAGTTCTTCTGTTCCGTCTAAGGATGACCTGCCCCTCACCGGTAGATCTGATCGGAAAAGGTTCCTATCTCGCCGTGACGCATTCCGTGAGTTCTAGGGCTTTTTCAACCGTCAACTTTTACTATTTTCAGTTTGTTCGGAATCATAATTTTTCAATTGATCCAGTTCTTATGCATCGACAGTGCGCGAAATCAGTGAGAGGCCACTCAAACGACCATTGCATGATTTTGCGAAGTTTTCAATCTCTGATTCTTCATGCAAAGGTATGTTAATGTTATACAGTAAAAGGAAACAAAATTTTCACTAAAAAAATTTAAAATATTAAAAAAAAATAAACATGAACATACGAGAACTTCCTCCGGTATTTTCTCAGCTTGACAAAAAGAATTTAATAAATAAATAATTATACATAATAATTTTTTATTTACCTATTTATACATCTAAGTTTTTATTATTAGTATAAATAAATTTAAAATTATTCTCAAAGTTCGAGCTGGTTCAGAGTAAAAAATAAATTATAAAAAAGGAGTTTTCCTAATTAAAAAAATCCTTTTTTCAATAATTGTGAGTATAATATTTGACAACAAAAAAACATTTATTTCTTCATCTTCCGTAAAATATGCCACCACCTTCACATTAAAAATTATATAAAAAAAAAAATAATTAAAAAATATATATATATTTGAAGTCCCAATTATATAAGTCGAAGTAGCTCGTGAAACACCACCGCTGACATTCTTTCCGGCATCAATGGCTGCAGTAGCGGAGAGTTCTTCTGTTCCGGCAAAGGAAGACAAGCTCGTCGTTGTTAGGGTTAAGAGAAAAGCTTTCCAGTCTCGACTTGACGCTTTCTGTAAGTTCTAGGGTTTTTCAGAGTCAACCTTTTGCTTTTTTCGGTTTATTTGAAGCTTAACTTTTCAATTATTCCAAATGTTGTGCACCGCCAGGGCTTGAAATCAATGAGAGGCCAGCCAAACGACCATTGCTTGACTTTGCGAAGCTTTCAATTGATGAATCTTCAAGTAGAGGTTTGTTAAATTTTGATGGTTAAGACTTAAAATTTTCAGTATGAGAATTCTGATATTTTTTGAATTTACATAGTATCTAAAAATTACTTGTGTAATTAAAAAGTAGGTTGAAGTATCAAAAACACACTTAAAATATCTCAGTTTTTCGATTTTCATACCTGCACTATCAAATTGGTTCGAGTTTACTAGCACCTTCTATTTATAAGAAGACACCTCAACTATAAATTGTATTCTTTTCCTACCTGAACAATGTTGATATTTCAGGTAGGGAAAGGGAACAATGGATAGTTGAAGTGTGTTTTGGTAAATAGTTGGTGATATTTCAGGTAGGAAACTCGTACACCTTATAATTAAGATATGAAATTCAAAAAAAGGGAACTTTAGGTGTGTTTTGACCATTAACTCTAAAAAGTATTCGAAAAATGTTTGATACAAGTTGTAGAAAAAGACAAAGCTGGTTGACAGAGGTATAGTTCGTTGGATGTTATTTACATATGTGCTCAAATGAGTAACTGGTTATTTTGTGGATTCCTAATATCTATTGTTGTTTAAGAGGCAACAAATGCAGTTGTAAGATTGTAACGTGCCAGGTCTTTTTATTTTTTGATTTCTATAGTGTTATGTACTAATAATTATTTTCAGTTGAGGAATTGAAGAGCAGAAAGGTGCTTGTGCAACATGTGGAGACAGTAACTAGCTCAGAAGTCACTGTTGATATCGTGAAGTCTTTTGTGGTTAGTTGTAATACAATCTACATTTTTAACTTTCTCATTTACACATCCTATTTTACTACTACTAGTTGCTTCTTTTTCATTGTTCATCTTGCTATTTTGCTGTTGTTATTTTCTTTTCATTCCTGCTTTGATTTCACTTCTTTTGAGCCGAGGGTCTATCGGAAACAACCTCTCTATCTCTCAAAGGTAGGGGTAAGGTCTGCATACATCCTACCCTCCTCACCCACTTATGGTACCTTGCTGGGTATGTTGTTGTTGTACTTGTACCCTTGAAGTGTGAGAATTTTGTAGCACTTGCATTATCGAGCCATACTTTTAAAAGGGTTTCTCAGTTGTCCGTGCAATTATTTAACTTAGCTTATTTCTTGCCCTGCTAGTAGCTACAATGAGTTTTCTAATAGCTGCATTTTATCAGTCGGCTCCTGCAGATTCTTCAGAAGTTGAAGAGAAATCTGAGATTAGGCGAAGTTTTAGGACAGAAAAGGTAAGCTCTTTCTTGATTCACTTACAGACATGTGCAGAAATATATAAGAAGTCTGCATCTACCAGAGCTTCAGCTTAATTATAATTGATGAATGCATGCACCTAATGTGATATGTGCAGAAACAAGATCAACTACTTGCCAAGGCAAAGCAAAAGCAAGAGGTATTACCAGAGTTCTATACCATCAGATCTTCTTATGTAGTAATTCAATATTGTTTCACTGTTGCTATTACAGAGAAGATGGTTATACATAACTTTCAGTTACGTTGAGTTGTTTAATGTAGCTACATTTCATGGATGGATCTTTCCTTTTGTACTAGCTAATTACATTTTAGCCACACAGCATGTCACTTGCTATTCTATTTTTTATTTGTGGAACGCTTGTTTTCCTTTTTGTCTTTTGTATTTATTTGTAGAAAGGTAAGTCATTATGTTGATGGAGAAACAGTCATGTTGGAATGAAACAGAATTACTTGAAGTGGTTTGGTGTACTAATAGGAGAAGTAATAATAATATAATATTTACTGATAAAAAAGAAAAAGAGAGAATACAAAATTACTTTCTTTTTTCTTATAACCGTGGTGTCTAGATTGTGTGCACCTCGACTAATTCCGCGGGATACATGCTACTTCCCACCAGCAATGGTACTATTTTTTTCTGAATGTTAGAATCAAATAGTGGTTAAGAATATCATTTGCTTGTTAATACCAAACGACATTCTTAAATGCTGTTTGATTCTAACATTCAGAAAAAAATTGAATACCAAAGGAAGGAAGGGTGACTATACTTGAACAGATCTGATATTGATACAAGGAAACAGAACTATCTATAGGAACAGTTTACATGACATTTGCTTATTCTGTCTGAAAAAAATTAGCAAGTGGAATATATTATTCATTTTTAGCTGATTTATTTGGATTGACCAAGGAACAAAATAAAGAATGTTGTGTGGGGAAAAATTGATGAAGAATTTTTTTCTTTTAATCACCTTTGTGGAAAATGATCTGAACATTTTTTAGTATATTGTAGTGCGGTCGTAAACTTCGATTCCCACTCTGGAACAAATCTTCTAACCTTTTTAACTCTCCAGCTGTAGGTGCTTGTTGCTAAATCTAGCTTATGAAGGTGTATTGGTAGTTTAGCGAATTCCACATCTGATTTGCTATTATTATATTGTATTCTAGAGGTTTGTGTATGTGATTGAATTCAGTGACACGTATTGGGTTTTGAAGTTTGTGCCAGTGGCGACGCTCTTTGCTCTTTTCGTTATTACAATATCATCAAACTTGATTCATGCTATTAACCTTGTGGTTTTAAGTGGGTTTTGAATACTTTAATAGTGGTTTCTTGTATAGTAGATTCACTTATCTTTTCTCCTAATTAAATGTTTCATGGCTTTTTAAGATTTAGCTTATCTTGCTCTTCCCTCCTTTAGGATTTGTCGAAAAATGCCCGGTTTGAGCAAATATGGAAAAGCAGAAAAGAGAAGAGAAAACTAATGCACAATGAAGAGCTGAATGAGATGTGTCAACTATATGATGTTATTCGTGTTGATACTGAAGAAAAAAGCCATGAAGTGCAAGAGGAGTAAGTGTTTTCGTAATTATATGCTAGCTTCATAAGTTACTGTCGCATGTTTTATCTTTTTCCTTCACAAATGAAAAAGAGCTGGTTTTATGACATTAATGCAGGACTACTGAGCTCGAAGATCACAAGATGATGTCCCAATATTTGCCTCTTTTACGAGAAGTCATGCCAAGTGCTGCTGAAGAAATTGAGTCAGAGATTCATAATTACGTCTCGAAACAAGGTTCTATATTGCTTCTTCCCTTTTCCAGGGATTTGTTTTCAAATTGTTCTCATGGTTTGCTGGCCCCTAGCGCAAGGGAATCCCTATTGGCTATAGGTTGCTCTGTGAAGTTTTATCAGTTTGACAAATTTCATTAACTTATTTATGTTCTGAAACAAGATGAAATGGTAGAATTTCTAGCTTATATCATCACTGACCATTTCAGACATGCTTCTAGGAAAGGTACTATAGCTAGAGTTCTGGAATCATTCCTAACCAATAGAATTTTGAATGCTTTCCCTTCCCGAGTCTATGGAAGGGTCACTATTGTGAATTTGGCCAAATGAGCAATGGAGCTTGCTGTCTATTTTCATATTTATGTGAGCTTATTGAAGGTTATGCTAATTGCTGTGCAGCATCTTCAGATGGTTATGTTTATGACTATTATACTGTAAAGAATGATACCAACCCTGACGAGGATATTGCTAGCCCTTTTCCATTGTAAGGATTCAACAGCAAATAATTTTTCTTCAGATGGTATCTTTTCTTTTTAATTCTTACTAAAATAGTTGATGCGGTTGTTTTAGGGTACAGGTCGATGAAGATGATGACTATTATGATGGTCCTGATCATTCAGACTACGAATCTGATGATTCCAATGGTCCATCTCTCTTGCCTTTCCATCCCCTTTTAGTATCATTTGTTATTTAAGGTACCTTTTTGTTAGAAATGGTTTGATATTTGAGCTTTTTTTTCAGCTGAACATAATCCCTGGAATGATTATCCGGATGAAGAGGAATCTGGAGATGAGGATGAAATTGACTCATCAAATGACAAATCAGAAGTTTCAAGCAGCACTTCTGAGGAACAATATGGATCTGAAACTGTTGGTGTAATTTCTTTTAAAAATGAGGATGTGGACCGCGAAGACTGGACAGATTATGCAGATCCAATTCTTGAAGTTGATATATATGGTGAGTCCGATGTTGAAGCTTCCGATGATGAGGAGTACATATGGTGACCATCACGTCACACCATGTTTAAAACTTCTCATCAGTACCTATATCGTGCATAACTGTATATGTCTCTGCAGATCATAGTTAACCTTGTGTTGTGGGATGACATGTAGTTATGTGTTTCGAACTTTCTAGCTATCTGGGGTTGTGGTGAATGGCATGTTGTTATGTCATGGGCAAAAATCTTTTCTCGAGCTTTCACATTTCTAAAACTAATCTTGCCAGTATTGTAAATCTCAGTCGGGTTTCCCTATCCCAAGTACACCTCTAACTGTAGTTGTCTAGTTTAAGAATTTATGATTGTTTTTTCGTTGTTTCTCAGTGTTGTCCAGCTTGAGTTCTGGGTGAATGGTGTTTGGACTCATTAAATCTTACTCTTTGTGGTCGTTTGGTACACGGCATGAGATAGTATCCCATAATTTTAGTACAAATAATTTGGGGATTAGCTAATGAGCATCTCAAATCAAACATGGGATAAAATTAGTGCCGAATTTTATCTTGTGATTATTATACTTTTATCTAATGTACCAAACAACCTACTTGTATTGTTTATTCACTCTATCGAGAATTATTGCTGGTACGCACTTTGGTTTTTCCTCAATTATAATTTTGGTCCTTGTACTCTCCAATTTAGCACATTTAACCTTCAAGGTTATAGAAATGGCCAACAAAAGCAAAATTAAATTTCATGTCTAAGCTAAAGTTTGCAATTTGCAAACATCACATCAATAACTGGGAGCCGCAAATTTGTCCTCTATAGAAAAGATTAATTATAGTTAGTGCTGGAAATCATCTAACCATGCAATCGATACCTATTTATTAAGTAGTAGCTACTATCTAATAGAGAAATGTAAACTATGGCCACAAGTGAGGGATCTAACTCTATCTATTTGATGTAAACATCAATTTTATCTAACTCTATTTATTTGATGTAAACATCAATTTTTTGGTGTTGAGTCAGTTTAATAATAACCATTAGAGACTTCTCAATCTTGAATCATGATAGGTAATTTAAATAAAATCTTGGAGTCCCAAAAAGTCTAGGATGAGATTAAACTTTGCAGTTACTTTGAACTTGGAGGAAATTAGGTTTAATTAAATGCTGGAAGAATCCAGAAATATTCATTCACTTATACTATAGGTTAGGTCTATCAATTGAAGGACCATTTACTTTCATACCCCATGGGAGTAATTATATTTTAATGACTCCCACCATATTTAACTAATAAAATCAATACTGACAAACCTTACATAGGTTCACAGATCAACTATTTACCAAGGTACGTTCTTAGTTGGTTTCGCTCGGTCACGACCAGCTAAAACTAAAACTAAAGTTTCATTAAAGAGCGTTTTCATGTGGTAGAACCTTCTCAGGAAATATAAGGTGCAGTGCATTTATACTGCTACAAGCACTCAAGAATGTGATTCGGTGGTCAATAAATTGGATTGAGACTCTATGAGCTAGGTTTCCGATTCATATCTTAGCAGATCAAAAAACACTGTGATTTCTTCTCATCTATTTTGACGTTGATAGACAGAGTTATATGATATATATATAAGCACAAAAACTATACGAAATAATTAGGTCAGCATGACAGAAGAGACATGAATTGGTTGAATGAAAGATGAGATGTTGGATAGTGACTTATAAAATAATTATGGATTTGAATGATCATGTTACTTTCATCATCGTACTACTTGTTATTTACCATTTTTTCTCCATTAGTTTCTTCAGTATTATTGTATTTCCTTTTCTTATTTGAGTCAAGTGTCTATCGAAAATAATCCCTCTATCTTCACAAAGTAAATGTAATGTTGCGTACACCACCTTCCTCAGACTCTACTTAAAGAATTACACTGAATATATTATTGTTGAACGATCATGTTAGTACCATGAGATCAATTAGTATATGCTGGTGCCACCCTTCTCAATACACAAGCAACAAATACAACTTGCCATGTTGTTATAAACAGCCTGAAATTTCTAAACAAGAAAATTTAGGTCAAACAAACATGAAATAGAAAAAAGGGGTATTGGAATACATCTATAAGTATCGAAAACTACAAGAACAAATAACTAATACGAAACAAATATCATGCAATCTAAGAATCTCAGACATGCCACAATGCCATATATAAATGTAAACAGAAATATTCTAATTACTATTATAAATAATTATTATCCAGAAACAGAAGTCAATATTAGGCTGTTTATAACCGAACCAAAATCCGCAACCGAATCGAAAAAAAGTTATTGGTTTATCGATAATGGATTATTGGTTTAGTATTTTTGGTAATGGTTTTGATTTTTCTATTATTGGGTTATCGGTTCTTGAGATTTTTTCTTAACGGGTTAACCGATAACTCGATAGCAAATTAATAAATTATATTTATGTCATTCGGTATATAAAGTCATTGACTTAGGATTTAGTTTCATATTTTTATTTCTGGCAGTCTCAAACTTTCAGTTATTCTACAATGTGTTGGTGTTGCTTTTGAGCAAAACGTAATCTATCAATTCATGTGCATGATTTATTTGGTTTGTCACCATGTTTCTAAGTGATTATAATCATTAATTTTTTGTATCAAATCTTAACGGTTAAACCGATAACGATCAATAACTGATAAACCGATAACCGATAAACCAATCTGGTGCTTTTAATATGTTAGTCAATATATCATTAAGTGGTGTGAATAAATATAATTGTATGAGCCTAATAATGAAGTTAAAGAGGCCAAGACTCTTAATTCACATAGTTACTTAACCAAACTGCAAACCAGATTTTGCCCTCTTTGATGTTTACGTTTACAACAAACTTTTTACTCATAATATTCTGTTTTTGCATATTTCACAGCCGCAAATATTATTTACAAAATTTAATTTTCTTACTTGTAAAATACACGCAATTATAATGAGCCTTTAATGCCTCCTAAACCTTAAGTGGTGGTTCCTAATTATACACATCTTCTTTTCTCCTGCCACCATAATTTTCTTTTCCATAACAGTAATGTTCGAATCAACTTATGTATATAATACACATTGATTTTTTCATCGAGTATCTGTTATTTTACACTAGAATAAGTAAAGTCGAAATCAAGTCCTTTTTAGTTAATAATTGGTATATATTTGATGAATTTTTTAAAATTGATATAGATTTTGCATTAAAACTATTGAATTTGATTGAACTTATGATCAAAGTTCTAGCTCTGTCGCCCCTAAAGACATGTATATAGTAGTTCCTACCTTCAATGCTTAGATAAATGGAAGAAATCACCTCACTTTTTTTTTTGTTTCTAATAGGATCTGAGCCTAGTCTTCAATCTTTCATAATTTTCTCCCATTTTGTTAATCACTAGACCAGACATTTGAGTTTCTCTTAAGGGTAGTGCGCGGAATAAGAAATTCTAATGAGAGGATTGAAAAATATGTGAAAATGCAACAGTTGTGAGACAAATGGACGATCGAAAGCAATTTCGAGTCATTTTTTCCCACTACACTAGAAAATAAAAGGATTTAACAATTTATTATATATACATAAAAATAAAATAAAAAAGAAGGTACTTTAGTGTACTAATTCCCCGCTATGTGTGAGGTTTGAGCAAAAATGGGATCACAATGATATATTGTATGTAATATTATCTTATATTTCAAATCTGTGACCTCATGATCACATGACAATAACTTTACCAATTATGCAAAAACTTCTTTCAATTTATCATATATACACATGCAAAATAAATGTCTTACCCTGGATAAAGGGAATTCAATTGAAAAGTACTACGAACGGAAAATATTTTGTAACTTTTTATTCCATTGAAAAGACCTTAATACTACGAATGGAAAATATATTGTAATTTTTTCATGTTTGTGTCGAAATTTACCTTTCTTCTACTTTATAATCTATTTTAATTATAGAATATTTTCACTTTCTCCTTTTTAGTCTAAAAATATTCTAGTAGTATTTACTTTTCTTTCAAGTCTAGGGTACATTAATTACAAAATTATTTAATTTCCTTTTAGTTTAGTACCTATAAGGAAAATAACATATTTTTTCTTATTGTATTCTCTTTACTTATTTATAAATAGTGATATACTCTTAGAATATTGTCTTGCTAAATTATATATAAATGCTTTTGCGATAATATTTTTTACTTATAGAAAACATTTTTGGTCACACCAAACACACCCGTACATTGTAACTCAGGCCCCGCCTCCTGCCAAGGCACATATTCACGTAAACAACTTCTTCACCATTCCTATTCAAGATATTTCCCATCTATAAAACTACACATGTTCTTCTTCTTTTATTTATTACTCATCAAACTTTAAACATCTTTAGTTCTTTCTCAAATATTTTTCTTTAAAAAAATAACTGAAATGTCTAAACAATGGATGAGCCTAGTTGGAGCATTATGGTTACAATCTATGGCTGGAACAAACACAAATTTCCCAGCTTACTCTTCGCAAATTAAAAAACTTTTATCAATTTCTCAAATTCAGCTCAACAACTTAGCATTCGCTTCGGATGCTGGAAAATTACTTGGTTGGTTTGCTGGAATTGCAGCTAATTATTTACCTCTTTGGTTAGTTCTGTTAATTGGTTCAATACTTGGATTGATTGGTTACGGAGTACAATATCTTTTTCTCACAAATCATATACATTATTTATCCTATTGGCATGTTTTTTCACTCACTTTTTTAGCTGGAAACAGTATTTGTTGGATCAATACTGTTTCGTATATCGTATCGATTCAGAATTTCCCTTTGGATAGACAAGTTGCAGTTGGAATATCAACTAGTTACATAAGTTTAAGTGCAAAGATTGTTACTGATATAGTTGATGTTGTCAACGTTTTCGGCCCGAGTAAAAGGGCTGAAACATATCTACTGATGAACTCTGTTTTGCCCCTGTTTTTCGCGATTGTTGTTGCTCCAGTAATTCGGGAGACGAAGATTGAGAAATCGAGGAAGTTATCAGATGGATTTCGAGTGATGTTTGTTATAACGATAGCAACGGGGATATATGCTGTTATCACAAGCGTAAAGCCTGCAATTTCGAAGTTATTGCCTAGTTTGTTGAGTTTAATTGGAATGGTGATTTTCTTATTGCTACCGATTCTCGTCCCATTGATTGAAAGTATCAAAGAACATTGGCATGGGAAATGTTGGATAAGGAGAGATCCAAGGATTTGTGATTTAAGTAAATTGGAGGAAGATATTAAAACACCACAAGATGTAATTAATTTTGGGGTTAAAGAGGATAATGATGCTGGATTTGCTGTAATGGAGGAAATTGGAGCTAAGAAAATGTTGATGAAATTGGATTTTTGGTTATATTTCTTTGTTTACTTGTTTGGTGCAACATTGGGATTGGTTTATTTGAATAATTTGGGACAAATTGCTGATAGTCGTGGATTCACTGAGACTTCTTCATTGGTTTCATTATCATCTTCATTTGGTTTCTTTGGTCGTCTTCTACCTTCACTCTTCGACTACCTCTTCTCCAGGTGCAAATTTTTTTTTCTTTGGTATTCGAAATTTACTCATTTATCTGCCACCTTTTTATTAGTAGTGAACTCATAAATTTAGCTGTCAGTATTGAAGGTTTAATATATATATTATATAAATAAATAATTTTAAAGATATTTTCACAATATGAACCTATCAAAAGTTACTTATTTTTGAAGCTCAAACCAGAAATATTTAGTTTTGAGAAATTGTATTTGTTGTCATCACGTTGGATGTGTGAATAAAGACTTGTATTGATATATGAAGTAAGTTGTTAGATATCCTTAATAATGTGAGGTCTTTTGAGGAAAATTGTGATGGCTTGTCTCAAAACGAATAATATCATATCATGTTAAGAGTATTCTTGAATTGTTTTAGCCTAACCATGAATATCAGAGTTACTGATCCAATAAAATAAGTACGGAGATGACAGTGATTGCATAGAGTTCGACTTAGTGTCTTCGATCCATCTATGAGTCGGTTTGCTACCTTTACCCGTAGCTTCAAGAACAAATACATAGAAAAAAAACGCAGGGGATGTAAAACTTAGTTCAAGGACGGAATTGTTGGGTGTATGTGAACAAGGTCTACATTGATAGTTGAAAAGAAAAATAAGCTACTTATAAAGTGTTGAATACTGATCTTTTGAAGAAAATAATGAGAGATTTGATCCAAAACCATACTATGAGTACCCTTAGATTGTTTTAGCCCATCACACTACATTTTTTATCGTTATCTAATATTTGATATTTACTGGATAGATTAATTCTGATTTACACCATGAAGTCACATATGGTTCATTTAAAGATAAACGTTCCATACCATATGTTCCATTTAGTTTGGAAGATAAAATCTGAAACATTTCATCAAGAATTGAGAGATGATGGGCACTATAGCACCATACTTCTTGCTGGTTCTTTTAATGCTTTTAATGCAAAAGCAATTCTTGAAAGAATGTTAGTAGTTGGTAGTAAAATTTATGGAGCCGCTTGTTATGGTGACATTAATTTGTGTGTGATAATTAATATCAGAAAACCCAAATATAATCATCACCATTCATTTCTTTTTCTTCTAAAATTTTTAGACCAAGTATTTTCATGCATTAAACTCACTAAATAAAAATCAGCATAAGTATATATTAACTAGTCTGGTAAGGTACGTACTTCGTGTTCTTATCATAAACACAAATATTAATTTGGAATTGCCTGGCGTTGAGCAACAGAAATGTCAAAATCAAATTATACTTGACATGTGATTAATTAGGATTTATGACACATAATTGAAAGGGCAAGTTATATATTTGGCCTGTCGGACAAAATAATTACATCCACTAGCTAAATTATACATAACTTATGTACTAGTTATGTATAACTTGTGTATATTATACATATATTTGCTTGCTATTTTTTAGGTGTCGATTTTACAAGGTAAAGGTCTCAAAATCCGTAGACTAGTTAATTTTTATCTATTTCAATTTATATGACACACTTTTCTTTTTAATCAGTCTTAAAAACAATGTCACATTTCTATATTTATTCATAATTTAAGTTTAAAATACACATCTTTACCTTTAATGAGATATTTACAACCATACAAACTTCTACAATTTATTTTAGACCACAAATTTCAAAAGTTTTTTTTTCTTCTGGGACACCATTCTTTCAAATTTATATAAGGTTTTCTCATCTTTATTGACATTTCATATATATTTCAATATCATGATTATATGTACTGAAAGCATGTCTTAGCCCAAAAATAATTTTGATGTATATAGTTACCGGTTATTGTCCTTTACTTCACTTGATAGTGTAAATATTCTTTCTACATGGTCAATTCATTAGATCATATGCTAAAAATAATTGATGACGATTATGAGAGATCATTGTGGACCATGTCGGTCCAATATTGTTCAAGTTCTCATATCATACTGTTACGAATAGAATTACATGTTATTATATGTCAACTTACCCCTATGGTTCAGAAAATTTATATACCGTCAGTGCACAGAACTGAAACTTGTCTATCAATTCTTTATTTCAGGAGTAAATATGCAATATCAAGACCAGCTACCATAGCCATAACACTAGCACCAATGACAGGAGCTTTCTTTTTACTACTCAACAATAGTCACATTTCTCTCTATATTAGCACAGCTATAATTGGAATTTGCACTGGAGCCATTACTTCAATTTCAGTTTCACAAACAACTGAGCTATTTGGGACCAAAAATTTTGGTGTTAATCACAATATTGTGGTGGCAAATATACCAATTGGTTCATTTATATTTGGGGATTTGGCAGCTATGCTTTATAGAAGACAAGGAAATTCATCAACAAGTGATCATGGAAGTTGTTTGGGAATTAAATGTTTTCAAACAACTTTTGTTATATGGGGTTGTCTTTGTTTACTAGGAACATGTCTTGCTTTTATTCTTCATAGAAGAACACAAAAATTTTATAGACATTTACGTGGTGGAAACTAATTAATATATAGTATTTACTTATAGAATTAGTTAATTTATGTAGTTTTTTTTAGTATGTTATATGGTTATGTTGTTTAGTGGTAAGATACGTAATGTCAATGTATCGACATATATAAATTCGGATATATATAGTATAATGTAAATAAAAGATTTTGTAAACATGAATTATAGTCTATGATTCTCATTATGTTCATTCCAACGCAAAATCAAGAATTTAATACGAATATTTAATTTTTTTTTAGTTCAATTTACATGTAATATTGTTTACTATATACATAATAGAATTTTTTGATGAAGAATGTTCAAATGATCACTCATTCTTTTCTATCAATTTTTTTTTATCTATATATGTTATATATACAATATATGCGACGGGGTATTATAAGTGGCAGAGTGGCCTTACTGCCACGATCCTCTGAGATTCAACCCTTTGTTGCTTCGATTCGTAAAAAAAAAAGTTATATACACAATATATTTTAGCAAAGAAGAATATCCAACTGCCCACCTTCGATCTATATCCCATGGGACGCACCTATAATAAAAGTGTTCAAAATTCTGCATACGCAACTAATTCTTATTTAGCTAGGTGAAATCGAGAATAAAATATCTAGTGAAAGTTTTATATGTCGATGATGAAACATTGTTTGAAACTTAGATTAATATAAAAAAAAAAATGTCAATTTTCTCTTATTGAACCCAAAGACACGAAGTCATGATATTATTGCCAAATAATTAATTAGAGAATTAAATTTTGATGTATCCAAATATGAGGTAGGTGTGATCCTTAAATAAAAATGTACCAATTTGTCAGTGCCAACTGCATTTTTAATGAAAGCAATTTTTGGGACCCCAATAATAAGACCATATTAAAGTTCATTGTCCATAGTTTCAAAAAAAGGGTACGTGGGAGGCGTATCACACCTTTTGTGTATGGTCACTATAGATAAGAAATAAGAAAATTGGTGCGCGTTTGGACAGTTTGGATTTAATATGAAAGTTTTGATTAATTAAGTATTATTGAACTTAAGACTTTTTCAAGCCTAAAACTGAACTAAATCAATGGATAAAAGATATATCTTATTGATAAATGTGACAGTTAAATTTTATCCTTTCATTTATAAATATCAATATCGTAGACTAAAATTTTTACGTACGCCACTGATTAAATGGTTAATATTAGAAAGTATAGCCTTACATGCATGCTGCGTAACTCACATTACTACGCAATTAAGAAGACTAAAATTCCTTCATTTAATTAATTTTTAGAAATTAGGAAATGGAAAGAGGACCGTTAGCTTTCCATAAGTGCTTGTAGCCATATAAGTGAAATATGAAAGCCTCACTAGTCTCCGCCTGTTGAGTAGGGGTAAGGTCTGCATACATTTATTTAATTTTTAGACCCTATTTTGTGGAATTATCTGGAAAGTACTTCTTCTCCTATCATGTAAAGTCAGAGCTAATTTGTCAGACGATCATCACTGATCAATTAATAATTATTATTTTAGAAAATAATTTTCTATGTTGAAGAAAATTGGAATAAAAAAATAAATAACTTTCTGAGATAATAACGACTAGTCAGAGGCGGAGTCAGAATTAAGAGCTTGAGGGTTCTAAATTTCTTTTTTTTTTAAAAGAAGAGATGTTTGAACTTTGAACCCACAATTCTGGCGTGAAAAACATTTCCATCATTCCTTCCTTACCATTGAACCATCAATCAATTTTGTTAGGAGTTCACAAGTTAATATACCCATATATTTATTTAATTTTCTAGTACAAATACAAGATCTACGAAAAAACTACTGGGTTTATCCGAATTCACAAACCCCCACCAAGCTCCGCCTCTGCGACTAGTTAATACTCGCGCTAATATTAATAATTCATATATGAGAGTTATCCATGAACAGCAAGAAGAGAAGTTATTTTATAATTCTCTTAAGCATTTTGCGTTCACATTATATAAATAATAAGGTAGTAGATTAAGGTCATATATTATCTTTCAAAAGTAAAGAAATTAATTGACCTTTTTTCTCTTACATAGTAGTAATTCCTATGTTTATTTTTAAGTAATATAGATATATATACTCCACTCATTATTTTATTTTTCTCCAAAATAAACAAGGAGAAATGTATAACTCAAAAAGAATTTAAACGTACTACTCGTATTATATTCAGTGACGAAGTCAGAAATTTCGTTAAGGGTATTTAAGATTTAATATATATGTACGAAAAATAATTTTTGATCTATATATTTTATACAATTTTTTACATACATAGTATAATTTTTCGACTAAAAAGATCCCATTGACCAATTTGAACTATATGTGGCTACGCCACTGATTATATAATTAATGTGATGTGATTGCTATTTACTTATTAGAACATCCATTCACCCACTGCGTACTGTATTACATATAATACATGATATTCTAAATCTAATTACTCGAAAATGCATCATATTCCTACATGATTGGACATCAAAACTGTTGATTTTTATTTTTGAAATATTATGTACAATAATTAGTATTGGAGACCAAACAATTGGAGTATATACTATATACTAATGAACCTAAAATTTCTCTCAACCACAACGCAATTGTAGGACATGTTTTACCCTCAAAAACTTCCTAGCACCGTATTAATCAAGCTCTAATGTACGTACTGACGATTAAAACTATCATCGAACCATTTTTTAGGTGTCTAAGACATATATACACTTATAATGAACCTAAATATTTTCAACCACAATTAATTGGTATCACAACAAATGTTCTCATCTCATAAAGTCTAAAAGAGTCCTGCAAATAATAAATTTTGGGAGAAATTCTTGATGGAGGACCATTTAAAGAAAAGGTGGACAGATGAGAGTGTGTTTGGTACGGACAAAAATACTATTCGGAAAATGTTTTCCAATTTTTTCGTATTTAGTTGGTCAAGACATTTTGGAAAACATTATCTCTAGCTAGGAAAACAAGTTCCTTAAAAATGAGAAAAATGACTTCAATAATGAAAGTAGAAAAAATAAGTTTCATAAGTGACATTTCAAGTTCATAATCTCCTTTCCGTACCCACCCAACATCCCAATCCCTACCCCTTGACCATCCCACCACCGACCCCCTATTCCGTCCACATAGTATTTTGATATATTTCATATAGATATAGATACTCTTAGATAATATTTTTTACTTATTACCGAATACTAAAAAATAAGTAAAAAATTCACGTATTTTCCTGCAAAACATTGTCTGGGGAAACATTTTTTTTGGTACCAAACACACCAAATTTATTTTGGAAGAATAACTGAAGTGAAGAAGTAGAGTGGGCAACAAACACTACACCAAAAATGATCTTTAGCGGCAATTAATTAGTGTCAATAGCCTAATTGCCACTAAAATTGTATTTTTAACGGCAATTAGCACTCTTTGTAAATGTCCCTAAAGCCTTTAGCGACATTGGATCCAATGGCAATTAACTAATGCCGGTAAAGACTTTAGCCTTCTTTGTTATTGTGCATATTTATTGCTGCTAAAAGGTGTTTTTATTGTAGTGAAAGTTTGTTAAGAGTTAGGCATTTATGTTTACTTTCTATAGCCAAACTATCACATGATACTATTAATAAGTTCTTTGCTTTTTTCTATATATGTTCTTTCCCCTTTTTCAAAACCTTATATATAGAAGGACAAAGACCAGGCACCAAGATTGTGCTTCACATGAGGATTATAATTGTTAGAGTAATAAAATTAATGATGTCAATTGAGGAGAAAAGGTTGTGGTAGATGATCAACTAGTCGGTGCCAAAATTAGTCCATAAAAATATAATTTACTAAATTTGGGCAGGTTGAGCTTGACATATATATATATGCATAGCAAATCAATATGGGCACAGCCTAAGTCAGCTAATAATTTGGGCTAAAATAAAATGAGATATCTTTATAAATGTTATTATAGAACATTTCACTAAATAATGGCCAAAAAAATTTCTTTGGAATTGTTTTTTCTCATGTTGTATTGTTATGTTACATGTTTTATGTTGTATTGTTATGTTACATGTTTTCAATTATAGCATTTCGTAATATGAGTCAAAAAAATATTAAGATAAACAACGTTATTACAGAAAGATTTGACCGGATATAATTTAAATTGATCCATAAGAAAACGTGTCACAATATTAAGAAACACTAATTTTTTTAATATGTTACATATAAAAAGTTTTATAGTTTTGTTTGATAATTAGACATATCATTATAAGAAAAAATGGAAAAAAAATATAAAAGTAAAGCTTGGTTAGAGTACTTGGGCAAGTTCAGCTATCACCTATATTGTTCAACTTATCTTAAATTTGGGAACCCATCAAGGCGCAGCTTATCTTAAATTCACTCGCTTATTTAACACCCCTAAATTGTGGCGGAGAAAAAAAATGCTCGATATAGCACAATGTACTATACTCGTAAGTCGTAAATTATGAATATATTTAATTCTCTAAAGTAACCACCAAGGTAGGACGTTGAAAAAAAATGGAAAATTTTAGTTTTACTTCTTTTTCAGTGGAAATTATACTCACTCGATTATATCAAGATGTATTTTTTCATTTATATATTATGGATCTTTTGACTTGTATGCCTGCTTAGAGAAAAACGTTGAACTAATTATAAGATTCTTAGACAATTAGCCTGTTCACACTAATCACCAAATTAGTAATCCAATAGTAATTTATTTGAATGGAAATTGAACAAACCCAAACAGTCAATTTTATAATTATCTATATCAAATGTGAAATACGAACACCCCAACTATCATATAGGTTTAGACTTTTTATTTTTTGTTTATAATTTTATATTTTAAAAGCTACTTTTCGTGAATAGTGCAATAGTGGAGAAGTAAAAGAGGGGATAACCACTAATTGAAGTAACATATCACACCATGCATTATGGTGCAGGGTGAAATAATAATTCTGGATTTGAAATTCACTATCCCGGTTGATTTAGATTAGAGTCAGAATATGGCCTGCTAGGAAATTATTTGTACGACGCCATTTAAGCGTAGCTACCTTTTATTTATATATTTTTGCATCCGATCCATAGCCAATTAAGAGTTCTCAACATTAAAATATAAATCTTGAAAAAGTGGATCTTGAATTTTGAATATGAAAATTTAGTTCGAATAAAATCGATTTTAATTTGTTGAATAACTCAACAATATTGACATCAATGAGGATTGATAGTTCCAACTTAAAGAAAAAACTATTTCAATTTCGAACATATATTTCTAAAACTTCAGACATACATGTTTAAGTTTGGTCTTGACAAGCCAAATATCATACAAAAATATTGAATTCTTACTTGCAAAATCAATATGCCAAACTTCATATGGGAATTTCACAACTTCGATTGCGTATACCTAAAGTGGGTCCGGAGTGGTTAAACTTTACGACTATGACTTAAATGTTGGTTCCAATGTCGGCTATATGTGCATTTGCCCCTAGAGTTTCTCTATTTACTAGGGCTCAAATCCGAAATCACTCAAGTTAAAAGATATATAGTTGAGATACTAGTTATAGTGTGTTTAATTTTTCTACTTGGTAAATGGTAAGTCAATCTTTACATTGTAAGCAAGAATATGCTATCTTATCATTCTAGAGAATCTTCACTATTTGATAATTTGACCCCATGGACCATGACAATTATTTTATTTTACTAGTATATAAAAAGTTAAAAACGGATAGATTATCAATAAGCTACTAGAGTGAACTTTGACCTAATGCATACATAAGTGGAAATTATAGTCAAAGATTCAACCATAATAATCATCTATAAAATGCAGGCAAATTAATCCCCTTCATCATAATTACTGCTTAATTAACTTGCTGTTTATCTCATACATTCTAAATCTAGCCTTTGTTTTTTCTTCAATCTTCTTAATTAAGATGGCATTTTACTTGTCTATGTTTATAATTATGTTTTCAGTAATTGGAATTTGTTCAGCCGATTTATCTTCGGACTACTATGAAAAATCATGTCCAAAAGCTATGTATACGATTAAAAACGCAGTGGCAAATGCCGTGACGAACGAGCGACGCATGGGGGCCTCGTTACTCCGTCTTCATTTCCATGATTGCTTCGTTAATGCACGTTCACTCCCTAACTTTGCTTTTATTTTTGTGTCTCACGCATCTGACATAAAGAGCCACATGTCACACTTTTTTTTGTTTCTTTTCAAGATAAAAAGAGCGACTAATAATGTTAACATTGATGAGATTAACGTATTTTTGACTGAACAAATATATTACTATTAATTAAGTTGTGGAATAATAATGTTAAAAATTTCGTGTTTTTTTTAAAATGTTTATGTATTTGTTTTTTGACAGGGATGTGATGGATCTGTATTATTGGATGATACGTCAGATTTTACTGGAGAGAAATCAGCAAAACCAAATTCAAATTCACTAAGAGGTTTTGATGTGATAGATAAAATCAAAACTCAAATAGAGAAATTATGTCCTGGAATTGTTTCTTGTGCTGATATTGTAGCTATTGCTGCAAGAGATTCTGTTGTGCTCGTAAGTATTTCACAGTTCATTTGGATTGCCTTATTTTAAGTGTTTTAAAGTCAAAATAGTTTTAGTCCATCCAAACATACTCTTAATCTTCTCCCTCCCCATCAACAAGTTTAAAAAATAGCCATTTGACTCGCCAAAATATCTGCATATTCATAAATCGTTGAAAAATAGTGAATTTGTGGAACTTATTGGACTCTTATTAAGTACAAACTTAAAAACGTAAAAGTCCATCGCAATATTGTAGACGAAATCCAGGATAATGTCACGGAATTTCACTTTTCTTAAGTCCGAAATTCATAATAGTGTCATGAATTTCAAAAATCATGATAATATCCTTGATTTTTCACTTGTTTAAGTTCAAAAACCATGATATGTTACTATGACTTATGGTGTTTCCACATCAAAATTGACTATGTATTAAATAAACTTCCAAATGGCTATCTTTCCAAATTTGGTTCGAAAATGGCTATCCCATACAATGATTACAATTTCAATATTTCCACAATAGTTTGGGCCATAATGATGACTCATTTGTTGTTTCAGTTAGGTGGGCCTTCATGGACAGTGGAATTAGGAAGAAGAGATTCAACAACAGCAAGTTTGGATACAGCAAATAGTGATATTCCTTCCCCTTTATTGGATCTTAGTGACCTTATTACTAACTTTGCCAATAAAGGCTTCACTGCTAAAGAAATGGTTGCTCTTTCAGGTAAACAAACTTTTGAGGGTTTTCTTTATTATAAGATGATTTTGTGTAATTCATTTATTTTCTTATAACAATAACATATTTAGTGTAATCCGACAAATTAAAGTGTGGTTTGAGGAGGATAAAGTATACGTAGACATTATCCTTATAGCTTGGAGATGGTAATTTATTCTAGTTTTTCTTAGTTGAAAATAATAGTTCGAAATGAATATTTAGGCCCGAATAAAGCAAAATGGACAATTTAAATATATCGACAGCGTAAGTATAAAATTTTTATACAAATCAATTAGTGCAATTTAACATGATGTAGAAGACCACTTGGCTTATTTTTCAGGTTACTAATTAATTCATGTTGTTATACGTACGACAAATGATCATACATACATTGTCGTTGCATATAATTTAAATTTGCTTGACTCTAATTATTTCGCAAATTATTTAACTTATGGTATAATTAAATTAAGTTTTACATAACTCAGTGGCATAAAAGGTTACTGTTTTTATTTTTCAGGTTATTATTTACTCTTCTGTCTGCTATAATAAGACTTGCTTGTCTTTTTGGTAGTATATATAGTCCAATAATTATTAATATCAAAGCAATGAGCGTATTATTTAGGCAAATTCAAGAGGTCTTTAATTTTTTTCAATTAGAAGTAGGGGTCGTATGAGAGTGCTATACCTTGTAATTATGATTTTATACTGTCAGTTCATAGAGGTTAAATCGGAAAAAAAAACAGTAACGTTTACTAATTGATACGTATATTTTCATATAGGTGGTCACACGATAGGCAAAGCACAATGTACAACATTCCGAGAACGTGTGTACAACGAAACAAACATCGATTCCTCATTGGCTACATCGTTGAAATCGAACTGTCCTAGTACTGGTGGAGATGACACCCTTTCATCACTTGATGCAACGACCCCTGTATTATTCGACAACCATTTTTATAAGAACTTGGTTAACGATAAAGGAATACTTCACTCAGATCAACAACTATATAGCGGCGGTTCTACGGACGCTCAAGTGAAAACTTATAGTACTCATCCTATAACGTTCGATGCGGATTTTGCAAATGCTATGGTTAAATTGGGGAATTTAAGCCCACTTACTGGAACTAATGGCCAGATTCGTACTAATTGCAGGAAAATCAACTAATTAAGTATTTAGCTTGAACCTATATAAATTTAATAGTATGTTTGATTATGTGTGAGTTAATTTTAATTTTGTGTTGAGAAAAAAAAAATCTCAACTTTAATTTGTAATGTGTTTGTATTTTGTTTTAAGAAGAAACAAATGTTTGCGTGAATAAAGACTTTAATTTCCGGTTGTGTTTATTATATATTGTACTTTTGCATTATTGGTCATCACCATGGGTTAATAGTATTTTTGGTCCATCGATTATTGATAAATTTTAATTTCATTCCTAAGTAGTTCATTAAAGCTTCAATTAATTGAATTGTGTAGTTTTGATTTACTTGTTTGTGAATATTAACAAATTTATCATAATTATTAACTGTTTCATCTTTAATTATTTATGTGTTATGTTAAGTTTGTATTGTTACACCACATTTGACAGTAATATTACTTTATTAATAGTAAAATATAATATATATTTTTTTTACATGAAATGACCATAAATACATATTAACACCATATTTGACAGTAATATTGTTTTATTAATAGTAAAATATGCATGATATATTTTTTTACATGAAATGACCCTAATTATATAAATACATATTTTAATTAATTGAATTTCATATTTTATAACCTATATCAAAAAGTCAGATTATTTTTCAGTTAAACCACCAACATCTTGAGATTGAAGAACTTTATTTCTAAGAATAATCTTAATCTTGAGAAAGAAAAAATAAAATAAAGATGACTCTGCCGCCTGAATAATTAACACGCATATATAATATCTACGTCTAATTCTGTTCTTATGTTATTATTCATCTAAGTTGACTGACATGAATTGAAATTATTTTAATTAAATGGCTATTGTATACATTTAAAAGCTACATATTTTTCAAGACAAAATGGGAACCATACGAATTAATGGCTGCAATTGCATTGAAAGTAACTAATAACCCATGTGATCATGACTTAGTAATATGAATGATGTCTGCCTAATTTTAGTATTCAAATAATATTTTGATGTAAACATGTATATACTAAAATTATTCTTAAAATATAGTTGTAGCACTTTTGACTGATCCAAACCCTCAACTTACATGAACTTGTATACACCTAATAAATTTTATATTTTAGATCCACCTTTTTGTGAACATATATAACTAGTGACTCGATGCCCAATCGGCCAAATGGTAGTCTTGTAAAGGAAAATAGAATATTACCATCATATTTTTTTCTTTCTTTATTAGTATAACTTATGTTGTTATTTCTTATACTTGGCAATTTAGAAATTAATTTAGAATAGAGTGGTTATCTAGGCTATGATCTAACTAATCCTACTCTATTGATGAGCTCCACACGCCAAGAAAACCCAAACCACACACGTAATATTATATAAAAGATACATTCCTTGCTCCCATTTTAATTAATTGACACCATATATAATTAACACACTTGGTAAGTTCCCAAGCTTAGGAAAATGAGATTCTTTTCATTGTTTACATTAAATCAAAACTAGAACATGGAGGAGAGGGGATTGCTCATATGGTAAGCACCCCTCATTTCTAACCGTAAGCTCTGAGTTCGACTCACTAAAGAAAAAAGTGAGACGTAATGCAAAATATATGTTTTAAAAAAAAAACAAAAAAAACTCAAACATGGAAAACCTAATTAACGTTATAAGCTATAACAATAGGGATATAATTAATTTAGCAGTCTACATAGTTTATTAATGGTCACTACTTTGTCTTGACATCAAAAATGATTTTCATTTTGCTTGAAGAATCTCTCGATAGTTGCAAAAATCGTTTTTAAAATTAGCAACAACAAATAAAGTAGTCATAACAACGAATAGAGAAGACATAGTTAATGTTATATTATCCATCAAAACTAGTAATTAAGTCTGGTACAATTTTAGGTGTTTTAATTAGTTATATTTTAAGAGTAAAGAATTTTTACTCAAAACATACAATTTAATTAGTTATAGTAGCATATTATCTATTTTTTCAAATTACAATTATATCAACAATAATAACAATAACATATCCAGTAAAATCACACAAGTGAGGTTTGGAGAGGATAGAATATACGTAGACGTTATCACTATGTGTTATGGACACTATACGATATGATATAATGTACAGATATAACATACATGAATAAGTAGTGTAAAAGAAATTTTACACCATCTATCAGAATTAGAATTCGAAATTAGAATTAATAACTTACCGCAAATTATGATTATTTTTTAAAGAAAAAGGCTATGCTTGCATGACTATAAAATACTAAAAGAAAAATCTCTTCCAGATACAAAACAAACAATTAAATAGCATGCAAATTGTCCATCACAAAAAGCTAAGAAAAAAAAAAGACAATTCATCATCATCAAATATCTCTCTAGCTAGCTGTAATTGTCATAATTGGAGATACAATATGGTTTGTATATATATAATAAAATGCTCTTATCAATGACAAATTTGAAAAGGAAAAAAAAAAGTGAACTAAAATCCTCCAAATGTCTTTCCTTCAATTGTCCGACCTGTTTCATTCTATGTGACACTATTACTGATCAAAATACGATATGTTGTTATTGGTAATGGCACTGAAGTTAGCCACACTAGACGAGACCGGTGTGTACAAATTAGAAGAAGTTGACGAAGCAGAAGAAGATGATGACGAAACTACCACCACGGAGGGTGGTGGTGGTGGTGGTGGCGGAGTAGGAGGAGCTTGTGGTAACTCAGGTGCCACAGAGGTGGAAATAGAAGCAATAAGACTATTAGCAGCTTCTCTATATTTGTATTTAAGAATTTCAGCCCTAATTGTGTTAAGTTCAACTTGTAAATTTTGAATTTGTTGTTGTAGAGTTGAAATTGCACCCATGCATCCATACACTGGATCTCTTAGCCTCACATTTGCTTCATATACCAAACTATTTGCTGCATCTGCCCTTTGTCCCACAGGCACCTCCTAATAAGAATAAAAAAAAGTCATGGCAAAACAAAAGTTATGTTCTAATTTATATATACTGACAGTGTAAAATAAATATTATATTATGAACATACTTTAGCCTATTATAGTTCATGGGAAAAAATGGAGGGGGTTCAAAATAACCTAACATTTTGATGTTGGAACAAACCTAACACATTTATATACATCACTAAAATTTCAAACAAATATTAAATTTTAAACATATAATGTCAACACTGCTTTATTTTTTGGTGGCAAATTCAATGGATGTTATAACTTATTTCTAATTAGCGTCAATCCCTAGATCCATCTTTGATTATATAAGCTAGTGACATAGTCAATGATGGAGGAAGGATTTTCATCAAGATGGTTTCATCTATCCTATCTACACACAAAAAGAATTAAATAAAAATCGACCTTATATTTCATCCATACTGTGAAAGGGTATACTGAACTAGATGATCAATTATCCCTTATCGCCCCGGTTCACTCGTGGACATAACTTATTTTTAGTTTAGTTTATTAATTTCACTGTGAAGGATAATTATCTTTCAAACGATCTGATAGAATAGCACTGTTGATATATAGTTAAACTCAAATACAAAATTGTAGATACATATATATGAGTAACCTTTTATTTGAACTATTTGAATAGTAAAATAGAAAAATATAATACCATGAGCAACTTGGAGACATTGCTGGCCCCAAAGACTTTATGAACAGCAGCAAATTTGTGAGGTTCATGTGGGGAAAAATAAGGAGAAAAAGGGCATTCCTCTGCACATCTTCTTCTTAGAAGTTTACAAGCAGCACAAGGTGTAACATTGTTCAATGTTGTTCCTCCTGCACTAGGTCCCAACACGTGTCGTCTTCCCATTTGTTGTTGCATATGTAGCTGTGAAATATTTGATGAAATATCTATCTCTGTCTTTAACTTCTTTTCCATCTCATCCAATCTCTCCCTATTCATCACAAAAAGTCAAATATAAATCAATCAGCTCCGGATTCAAGATTTAAAATTTATTGGTTCTGAAGTTTACTATATGTACATGTATTCGCTGAAATTCTCAATAAATATTTAGGGTTTTGACTAGAGCTAATGAATTTTGTCGAACCTCTACATTTCAAAATAACTCCGCCGCGCCGCACCACGACATGCGACCGAACAAGAATTTTCAATAAGGAGATTCAAATTATGAAGCAGTAATTAAACACAACAAGAATCTAAGAGGATTCATACAGAGTTGAACTTGTATATACAGTGTAATTATTTTTCTGGCGAAAAGGGTTCAGATGAACTCCTTGAGGCCCTAGCTCCGCGCTTTTGTTCATTTGACCTAATTTATCTAGTTGATCTTAAAAGGAATTTAATAAAAACAACAACAACAACAAAGAAATTATAATGATTTGAACATGTAAATTAATTAGTGTTACGTACCTTTCTCTTGACATTGACTTGAAATTGATGGAAGATAAATTGCAAACTAAGATGAAGATAATTGAGTTCTCAAAGGGAGAGAGGAAAATGAGAACGGGGAGAAAAGGAATTCTTAAAAGGCAAGACAAAGGTTAATTTAATTAGCATAAATAATTAATGTAGTTTCACAAGAAACTAAAAAAATATTATTGATTGCCAGCTGAGTCAAAGCTTGCTCACGTGTGACTAATTGCACCTATTGACTTTTCATCACTACCAAACTTATGTTTACTTCATTTAAAAAATTAAAAAAAATGAAATTTTGTGTAGTGTCGTATGGAAAATATTACACAATCAAATCAGTTATTATTAAATGGTTTTAAGTACATTTGTATGATAAATATTTTGATAATAATTATAATAGCAGCTAGCTTATCCTCGAAGTATAGTACAAAAAGTTTTTATACTAATTACATTATTGTTGGTGTACATAACTTAAATCATATACAAAAATGGGAAAATTGTATGAAATAGCAAACTATTAATTCAAAATAAATGTTATAACCACAGTTTCATTTAATTCTAATCCATAGCAAACACTGCCATTCGCCTCTCTCACTTTATACAAACACAAATGTATAAATTGCATTTGTGTTTGTATAAAGCGAGAGAAAATTGTATATATACAAATACAAATATATATATATTCGTCCTATACACTTATAAATATACAAATATAGATCTCCCCCTGCCCAGTTCTCTTTTGTCTTTCTCTCTTTTTCGCTTTATACAAATTACAATATATAATTTGTGTTGTATAAAGCGAGCAAGAGAGAGAGATTTGATATACAAATATTTTAATTCGATTCAATTGTATACAAATTCAAATTTTATGCAAATATACAAACACAATCATTGATACATATACATAATAGTTACATATATACAATTATCTAACCGATATACATATACAATTGAGGGGGGCGAGCTGCGTTTTTATACAAACGAGAGTCTGCCGCGATTTTATACAACTGAGAGGCGATTTTATACAACTGAGAGGCGATTTTATACAACTGAAAGTTTGCTATGGAGCGCAATTATGCAAACTATAGCTATAGCATACAAATATGATTTTTATGTTTGTTAAACCTAAAATTTACTCTATAAAAATTAAAATATCTTATAATGTACCAAATTTTCAGAATTTTTGTTTACAAGTATAAGAAAGTGATAGACGATGGACTTTTCCTTATAATAATATGAACTGACTTTAGACATTCTTGCGAATAAGGGATGTTCAATTTCTATCGAGGTGAGTTGTGGTGAAATGATTGAGATACATTCACTCTTAAGTAGGTGTATTTGATCGAGCTTTTAGAAATAAAAGAAAAAAAAACTTATTTGGAATTGCGCCTCCAAAATAGATGAATTTAATTGAATCTTAATATAAATGCCGATCGAATATCAAATGGGAAACCAACCAAAAA
The DNA here is from genome assembly GCA_018342035.1 of Solanum appendiculatum. NCBI lineage: Eukaryota > Viridiplantae > Streptophyta > Magnoliopsida > Solanales > Solanaceae > Solanum > Solanum appendiculatum. Next base: position 123,065 of record JAGDQO010001046.1, on the reverse strand, counting down.
AAAGTCCAATTTCTTGTGATGATCCCCTTCCTATTTAGTGTCACCATCAATAACCAAACTCGTTTACCCGTTGAAAATATTTACATGTCGTCTTGGATTCTTACTTCAAAGACTTTCAAGCTAAGACAATAACACATGATCATAGCCAAGTTTTTCTTATATATATATTATATTATATAGTTTTGGCGGGATAAAGTAAAACCGAAAATATGAGATAAAAATTAGTTTTCCTATTGTCCCAATTTATATATATGATATTTTTTCATTTTTAATCTGTCCCAAAAATAATGTCACATTTTCATAATTAGAAATAATTCATCTTAAATATTAATGTGAAAAAATTGCAAACCAGAACCAGTAAAGGGTTGCGATCATCATTTTTCTCCGCAGCTACGTAATGTTTGAATATTTTTTAGCTGCTAAAATAAAATATAATTATAAAAAATATATTGTATGATCTAACATAATATAAAAAATGTATTTCAAAGAAAATTTGTTGATTATAATGAAATATTATTATAAAAGATGATATTTATTGAAAAAAATATTTTGTAATATAAAAGTTATATTCTAAGAATTAAGATGTGGGAACATGGAAACATTGGGAGGATAAAATAGTTATAGTAATTATTTTAGGAAAAGAGAGTGAATGGATTGCTTTAATTGGAAGGAAAACGCATAGATCTAAGTTTAGTTTGACCCGTATTTTTAGCCTATGAAATCGCCCTCCTGTTTACATCACACCTCACCAATTATTTACTTATCAATAACTACTGTCACTCATATACTAATTCTAATATAAGTAGAGTTTAATTAATATATAAGGGTGAAATCTTTTACTAAACTTAAGCATCTAACATAAAATACTAATGAAATAATCTAATAAAGACTCGTTTCAAGGATGCAATAGTCAATGGAGATATGCAAAAACCCGTATGGCTTATTTATATATTATACTCTCTCCGTTTCAAAAGAAGTGTCATTTTAGTAAAATGAAAAATGTCACGAAATAATTGTCACTTTAAGAATTCAAAATAATAATTAATAATTGTTTCTTATCTATAATAAAGAACTATTTCAATTCTCAAGAAACATCTGATAAATAAGAAAATCTTAGTAACTGATATCGTTTTCCTTAATAGACGTGACAAAAACTAAACACTACACTTATTTTGGAATGGAAGGAGAAACTCTCTGATTATTGGATGGATATGATTGAGAAGCTGATGTCAATCATATTTTTAAAAAGAAAAATTAGATGCTTCCATTGATTTTCCACTGAGGAATAACTAATTTCTTTGTTTCTTTATTTCCTCTACTTCACATGCCTCATTAATTCAATTCCAGTTTGATATTCTCATTGTTAATTTGTTCATATTTATTATTCAAAGTAGCTGGGAATCTGTTGCCATGCATGTGGTTTGCCACATTTTAAGTCATTTATTATAGATAAAATAAAATACTGTGTGTATTCATGGAAACTAGAGGCTATATATTAGCCAATATGCTTAATTTATTGATACAAAGATAATTCAAAACTATCCAAAAATGCTATGCAAGTTCAATTAGGCCCTAATTTGTTTAGTTTAGGATAGCTTCACAAAACTTGGGCCGTATGTTCAGAGAAGACTCCATTTTTTTCACTTGGGCCAAGATCAGACGAGCCTTTCTGATATTTTTGTTTTCTTTCGCTTGGGCCTGTTTTGCAATCAACTATTTTAACATGGGTAACTTACATAAATTTTGGTGAGTCCATTTACATTTATCTCGCGATATATGAGTCAAAGTTATGTGTAATTTTTTCAAGATATATTGTATCCAAGTAGATTCGTATGTATGGGGTACATAGACAAATCTCGCTCGCTACTCTCATATCTCGTTCGCATATCTGGTATCCCAGATACATATGAATCACATCAGATATATGTATATAGTGTGATTAAATAGTGAGATAAAATATAATTATTTCAAAATATAGAGAAAATTAGTTAATATGGTAGGAATGTTTGTGTAATTAGATATTTTTTTCTTTTAACATATCACATAATATTTGTCTAGATTACATACAAAATTTTTTAGAACACAAAAGAAAGTTAGAAAATATCCACTTATTTCTCTGAAATATATATATATTTTTAAAAAAATATATGGCCGCTAGAAACATTTTTCCCTCCTACCGTACACATCCATAGTGTAGATGTCTTAGAAAATGATGATTATATTATCTGCAACGGCAAGGGGTCATCATTATTGGTCCGACCAGCCATGTTCATGACTCCAAACAATTTGCTAAGCTCCAGCACATTCTAATTATTGTTTTATTATAATGAAACTATAATCCTTTAATTTTATGAAAATGGCCCATATAATATATACTCTTTGGCCCTAGTTCTACAGCACTTGATTTGACTCCTTTAATGAACTGTGTCTGTACAGTGATAAACAACTTTTTCTCAACTTCCTTTTTTTAAAAAGTACAACTTTGATTTTCTTTAATTCTCTTGGAAAGAAAATAAGTTGGTATAATCAAATGAAGACGAAACGGAACATTCATTTAGTGTCTGCAATAGGATGATTGTTATAAAAAAGTTGTTTTCGCTAGCTAACATAAAAAGAGATTCATAACCAACATTAATCTCAAGACGAATCTCCTCCAAACCAGCTAGTAGATTGAATTGAACACTGTAAGGCTAAATTATCCTACGACAACAATACTCAATTTGATATGACAAGTGTAGGCATGCTTCAAAATTAGCTTGTAACGCTTTTCTTGGTTACTAACTTATATTGACATACAAATAATATTTACGTCTCAATTCCAAATTGAAATCGGTTATATCAATCTTTACTTATATGATTCTTTACTAATTATGGTATTATAAATGTATATCAATTAAATCCAAAATGAACACTCAGAAGCTTTAGTTCAATACAAGCAAAGATAACACACAAATATCAGACAAGAAAAAGGTATATATTTACAATATGAACTTCCCCCAGTTTTTTTTTTTTTACTTTACATCAACTTTTTTTTTTAAATAAAAAAAAAACAAAACCCGTTATGGTACATTTTTTTCTTTTGTTTTTGTAATGTAGTAAAATAATAATAATAATAATAAAATAAAAAAATCACCCCATGCTTGAAATTTAGCTATCGGAAACTTGAAGCTCTGCTCTCCGTTGGCTCAGAATTACCGGCTTCAGTTTATTCCTCCATACATCTTTATACAAACTATCCTCACCATCACTTTTTTGAATTTCCACGATTACTAATAGTTCGGTCAATCGATATACATCCAAACTGATAGTTAATTTACCATTTTGCAATTTCATTTCGATTCCCCATTCTTTTTTCTTCTTCATCCTGAAATTCTCCTTCTTCCCTACCTCTTCAATTCTCTCAATTACACTCTCCGGCGACTCTTCCACCACTATCCTCTCTAAATCATCCACCGGACTGTTCGATTTGAACAATCCCGAAATGTCCAGTCCCTGGGAGAATGAAATTATATCAAACGCATTCAAATTATTTGTTACTGAATTTATCTTATTTTCTTCCTCTTCTGAGAATTTGATAAATTTCAATCCCTTTCTGAACCATGGATCTCTGATGATTTCTTCAATCGTTATTCTCGTCGCCGGATTTACATCCAGAAGACGAGATAGTATCCGCTTGATGTCCGGAGACATCCATTTCGGGCACCGGAATTCGCCTTTGTAGATTTTTTTGTACATTAACATCAGATTCTGATCGTAGAACGGGAAGTAACCGGCGATCATCACGTATAGCATAATTCCACATGACCAGATATCGGTTTTAGCTCCGTCGTATCCTTTGATCGTCAAAACCTCCGGTGCTACATACGCTGGAGATCCGCAAACAGTATGTAGAAGCCCGTCGAATGATTGAATTTGATCGGTTGTGGCACTGAGTCCGAAATCGGAAACTTTGAGATCTCCATTTTCATCAATTAGAACGTTCTCAGGTTTCAAATCGCGATGGTAAATTCCACGTGAATGACAACAATTAACTGCAGAAATCAGTTGCTGAAAACATTTTCGGCTGAGATCCTCGCTGAATCGGCCTTTACTGGAGATTTGGTTGAATAATTCGCCTCCTTTGACGTATTCCATGACGAAATAGATCTTCGTCTTCGTGGCGAGCACTTCATAGAGTCTAACAATGTATGGATGTTGCAGCTGGCGCATAATGCAGACCTCGCGCTCGATTCTATTGTTAGGAAGACCATCTTTGTTGGAAATATTACTCTTGTTAATTACTTTGATCGCGACACTCCTGCCATTGCTGATTTCTCTAGCGTGGTACACTTTGGCAAATGCGCCACAACCGAGTAGCTTTCCAAGCTCATATTTTCCTAATATGGGCTTCTCCGGCATCGGTAGACGGATGCCTGGGTCCAATTATTTGTATTATTAGATACGATTAACGAAGAATTGATATAAGTGTAGTTATTTTATTTTTCCTCTCTGAATTGGTATATATATATTGGAATAGTTCAAAAGAGGAAACTTCTTGTTTAAGTTCTAGTTTTGAAAACAGTCTAACTTGTCTTATATAACTGGTCTTTGAATTAGCCAGCCATCACTTGTTTTTTTTTTTTTTAAATTCAACGTTTCTAGTCAACATATAAATGGTCGGTTTTGGCTGTGGTTTACACGTTTCAGTCATCCAATGAATCTCAATTAAGTTTGATTTTTTTTTTTTACTTAAACAGATTATTGCTTAATTATATATGTTATCCAAGCAAAAAAGTTTCCCGCCCACTTAACTGTTGTTTTTTTTTTCGATGTTTAATATCTGCATTGAAGTCTGATTAATTTGGATTTGTGCCATGTAGGTTCCCATTTTGATGGAAACACTTCCTACCAAATATTTTTTCATATTCAAAACTCAATTCTCAGACCTTTGGTGAGGGAAAAACAGTCTCATCTGCTGCACCACGTTCTTTGATGGTGTTTCCTTATCCGTTTCACACTACTAAAGATTTGAATTTTCATGAATGTAGAATGCAATCGTCCCACAAACATATTATGATTTGTGATCGGCGATTGAATAAGAATTTTCACTAAAAATAATCGATATAAAGGTTACTTCGCTACTATAATATGTACAAACTTACTAGTATGAATATATTTATTCGACTATATACGATTTTGTCTTAAAATTGCAGCGGCGTTATAACCAAATCAACTAGAAAGTAACAAGATTAGTTTATTCAATAAGAAGACTGAGTACATGTGACTTCATAATATTTTTAATGAATAATTATGGTCGGTATTAGTCCAACACGTAATGCATAAAAAAATCAAGCCGGTTTAATTAAATAAATAGTAATTAATAAGTTATGTAAGGTCTCAAAGCTTCTAGGTTCCTTCTTGTTATTGTTGGTGTAGTTGAGAAATTAGAAAGGTAACAACAGAGAGTATTAGAGTAGGGAAGACTATAATTACTATAATAATTAAAATAATTAAGACAAAATAAAAATGTTTCGTTGGAGAATGACAAGTGTCCACGGTTTAATTGACTAATAACGCGTATATTTCGTAAAAATAGCCCAAGGATTGCCCACATGAATTTAACACGTTTTGACAAAGTAGGACAATTATTACTCATATCGGATATTCACATCACATTATATTAATTAAAAAATGAATGCGTCATTTTATTAGGAGATATCAGAGTTTTATAAGATAAGGTGACAGTGATTTTTGGGATGGGCAAGATAACAGAAGTGAAATTGAAATAATTCGAACATGTGAAAAGATTATGTGTAAACAAAAATGCTAATTAAAAGGTGTGAGAGGTTGGTTATAGCATAAGTTTACATAAGTAGAGGTGATTAAACACCATAATTTTAGCCAAAAAATAAAAACAACAAGGAAGGTGATTAAATATAATTTGCCTCAACTTTAATTCACTGAGAGTATGATTCTAAACCGAATGAACGATATGAAGATCAATAATTAGGATAGGACTTTAACAAATTATCAATTGTTATAACACTATTTTGTTACGTATTTTTATTTACGTAGCAAAAATTAAAAATGTAATTTTCATGAGACAAACTTAAAATAGAAAGATGGCCCGGTGGAATTTACCTATCATTTCCTTGGCTCTAAATCCCTTCTCAAGTTCGCGACATTTCCACTTTTCCTCTATTTTGCTTTGAATCGTTAATTTTTGTTCTTCATAAATAAAAGATTTTTGTAGAGTATAAATATATATTCACATTATAATATTACATAAACTTATGTTCCGCATACTTTTGTTTTTAAAGAATTTATATTTTTCTAGTCATAAAAATAAATATATTTTGTAGGAAAAATAAATAAAAACCAGCCAATTTGAAGGATAATTCGTGCAATTTTCTCCTGCATAGACTTAAAATGGGACGAAGTGAACCAGTAGTCCATTTTGAGCATCAATTTAAGTTTTAACTAGAATTTTCAAATTATTTAAAACTTAGCCATTTTTATTACTTTTAACTTCTCTTCATCTTCTTCACATTTTTTTGTTTTCCGCCCGCTGATCATATTAGAGTGCAACTAAATTCGTATCGGGTAAAGCACTCCCGAAGCCGACTCTCAATTTAACATAATTCTTTAGATTATACAATTTCTGTCACCTTTTTCTTAATAGACTACCAATTGAAGCTTGAAAAAATCCGAAACCCTAGACGAAAAATCGACTCAATGTCAATGATAACCGCCGATTATCCAGCAGTGATCTATTTCCCGCAATGGATTGCACGAATATTATAAGACTGATTTAGATTCCTTGCCGGAAAGACTTTCTCCGATTGCCAATTTCACTGAAGATTTTCCAGGGTGGACCGTTATTGATGATACTGCATCGGAGGAAGGAAGAAAGCAAACGAAACGAACCGATACACCGTCGGTATGAACTTGAATAACTATAATGGAACAAATTCTAATTCTACCTGGGAACTCATATTACCTAACGGGAATCTTCGCTTGTGTTTGCCTTCGGTAGGAAGATCTATGTTATCAACGGCAATCGGCTTAAATTCGATTACTACGATCCTAAGGAGAACGCGGATTTCACATTAGTCAACGAGAATTAGCTTGGTCACTTTCTGTGGATCGTGATGACTTAGTTTATATGCCAGTTTTGTTTTACCTGGATAATGAAACGTTTGTAGCCATCTGTCATGTAACTCATAAAGAATTGGGAATGGCAATCATTGGAGTTAAGAGAGAGCCACTCTCTCTAAATGTGTCTTTGAAATCTTTCTGTTGACACTAAATACAATGGGATGGCTATGTGAGTGTACTTTGTTAATCATGCTAGCTTTACCCCTTTTTTGTCGTGCTGATGGCTCTTTTACTTTTGTGTTGAAGTCGGAAGGATCGAGGGTCTATGCTTGGAAAAAGAAAATCTACATTGGAGTACGACTAATGATTGATGTTGTGCAATTTAACGTGTACGAGCTTTGTACTTCGGCTGCGTGCATCTGCTACAATGTGAGTGACTGCCTCAATTTCCTATCAATATACATTTCTCAACTGGTAAATGTGCCAAACTATGTTTCAGAGTTTTTCCTTTATCTTTGCCTTCTGGTGCAGAGGTGCGTGTCTGTCAGATTCTCCAAAAATAATTACTATACTTTTAAACGAATGGATATAGATCCGACAAGATTTTTAAAAAATTCGAGCAACATAAATGATCTGTTATTGCTTGATAAATTTCAATGTCTTACAACAGAAAAGGCTGTAATTATAGTAAATGATCATACTGGTAAAGTTGCTGCCATGTGACCAGGAGGTCAGCCTCTGGCAGAAATGCAAGGCAAGACTGCGTATATCAGGCCCTTTCCCGAACCCTGTGCATAGCAGGAGCTTTAGTGCACCAGGCTGTCCGATCATTCCATGATTTACTGTGGACTCTTGATATCATCCTTATAGCTATTGGAAAACAAATCCTTGCATAGTTCACCATAGAATCTACAGACCAAGTCAATAAAAACAGGGCTTTTTAAATTCTTCCAACAGTATAACAATTCTTCTACATCCATTAAATCCCTCATTTTCCCTTCTTCAACAATCATTTCTGCCAGATAATTCTCGAAGCTTCTACATGCATCTTCAACATCATCTTGAAATATTACTACTTCTTTTTTAGTAGCTCCACTTAATCTTGCATAAGCTGGAGTAATTGGTGAAGGAACTGGTGCTTTAATATGCCCTGCATTGCAAAATATCGACACATTTTTAGTAATTCGTTCAATCTGTTTAAGTTTATATGGGTTGGGTTATGACTTATTTTTTTATTTGACCCATATTAGTGGGTCCAAATGACTCAAAATAATGTAATCCGACAGGTCAAAATTAATGCAATCTAAATCCTGACACATACAAAATGAAATTTGGTGCACAAAACATTGCGGTAATAATTTAATAGAAAAGCATTGTTGGTTATTCAAGGAAAACAATGCAGAGTATACTTCACGTTCATGCAAGGTTCAGGACCGAAGAAGGCTTGCACCTTAAGGGGGTGCGGTGCAAGTAAACAACTATAATGCAATCATTAGTAATTGCTCATTCTAGATTCGAATCTGTGACCTTTAGATCTCAAGGAGATAACTTTACCGCTGACTTCCCTTGAATGCAGTGACGGATCCAGAATTTTCACTCAGGGTGTTCGGAATATAAAAAATATAAATGGGTTATCTCTCTTCTATGGTTGAGGTGGTTCAAAATTAGTATATATACAAAAATATTGAAAATTTACCCTATATATACAGTGTAATTTTTTGTCGAGGGGTTCGGGTGAACCCCTGACACCCATGTAGGTCCGCCCCTGCTTGAATGGCAAGTTAGGTGACCTATAGATCTCAAGGAGATAACTTTACCGCTGACCTCCCTTGGATGGCAAGTTAGGCCACGTTTGGTGTATCAATTATGACCCGTTATTTGACTCAAAGAAATTTTGGTCAAATTGATCATGACCGTTTATTGATTTGACTCATTTTAACTAGCTCAAGTTTTACTACGCCCGCCCATTTGTCACCTTTACCTGCATCGGAGAAACTTTTGAGCTCCATGACTTGGTCCTTCTCTCTTGGTTTTGATTTCCTCATTGAACGAAACACCGAAAGAACTTGTGAAGCTTGCTTTCTACGGGTACTTGTATTGCTTTCACATCTTATTGAAGGGCGAAAAAATCGAAGCCTTCTTATAAAGAAAGGCTTTCTTAATTTGAACTTGAATAACTTTACTATTTTCTTGCATGGATTATTGAATTTCAAGCAACATGAAGTGTTCATTTTCATATTTTTTGTACCTTAAACCGTTGAGAAAAGAGTGTGGATGAAGTATAAAAAGTGAATGATGGTTTTATTGGCTTATTTTTGCTTTCAATTTGGTATTGACAAGAGAGTTGAGGGTGTTATATATATGAGATTATTAAATTTGTTGAGTTAGGTGTATTTTGGAGAATAATATGTTGTTGGTTGCACGTTTGATTTAGAAGAAGAAATTAAAGGTGGTATACCATGAAAGAAATGTCACCAACTCTTGCTGGCTAGTTTTAATTATATTACTAATACAATATAGTTTTGATCTACATTTTAGTTTTTAACGGATGTGATGGTTGTTAAGATCAAAGATAAAACAATTAAGGATGATATATACTATCAAGAATGTAGTGGGATAGAATGAGATCCTTCCAATCATAATTTGATGTTTCAGGTTCGACTTTCGAGCCCTAGAATGAGTGAACTCATCAAAGAAAACGTTTTCATTGTGCCTTACACGATGCATATTTGAATTAGTCGAATCGGTATAAATTATCAATACCAAATAATTTTACAAAAAGAAAAAGATAAACAGGATGATTTCAAGAAGCATTAATCTATCAGTCAACAATTATATGGTGAAATAGTTTAGGTGCGCGTTAAAATATTAAATTATAACCCTAAAAAGGCATCTCCTAATTGATCTTTCAACTTCAATTGGATAGGTTGAACTTTATTATATAAAAAATCTTCAAGGTTTTCCTTATAAGCAGTCAACTCAAATTATATGTCCGATCACACCTTTTTATCCTTTCATCTTCTAATCAAGAATTTTTAATAGCAATAGAAGTTCACTCTATTGGGCTCAAAATAAGTTTCCTGGAGGCATGTTTTGAGTCCAATAGTCCATGTAATCACGGGCCTATTAGCTGGACCTTCCATAATTATGGGCCTATTATTCATCATAACAAAATATAGGGTCGCCCTTGACCAAACTATTCTACTATTACTATTATGGGAAAATTACATGGAATTGAAAACTTTACTAGGTTATTAGTCATTAAGGGTACAGTTTAATTTATTTACATTTTATAAATATAATTTTAATTTTTTTGCCAATAATAATGGGACCCACTGAAGTTTGTATACTGAGGAGCAATAAATCTCTCATGAATTTGTATATCGAGGTGCAATAAATCTTTCATTATTCTATGTATATGCAATAAATCTAATTTTCATCTCTCCTCTTCACATTCCCCTTTTCTCTCCTAAAATCACTCCTACACTTCTAATTTGAAATCCGAAATTTCTCATCTCCCTCCTAATTGATTTCCCAAATCTGTAGATAACCGCCTAAATCTTTTCTAAATCTCTTTGTTTTTTTATTTTTTTTCATTTTTATATGTATTATGCTTCTTATTTTTTGGCTAATTTTTTCTCTAAAGTCTATCATCAGTCATTAGATTATCAACCTTTTCAAAAGCAAAATGAAAAGATGGAACTTCATCTAAGAGAGGTTATCAGTGACAGAGACAGGTGCCCACAGTGCAAAGGAAACAAAGTTACACAAGAAAAGAAGGTGTTGGAAGTGAATGTTGAGAAAGGAATGGAACATACCCAGAAGATAACTTTCGAAGGGGAAGCAAATCAAGCTGTAAGTGTGGTTGGTTGGTTTTCTCTTGCAATTCGTTTTACATATTAAATACATGTTAAATGTGCCTTAACATATATGAGTCTTGCACCTTGGAATTAGTACGGTATTTGAATCGACTATATAACACCTCCTAAAATAATATGTCGAACTATTTGCTTCCCCATTCCATTCTATGCATTGCCCGTTTCACTTTGGCTCATGACTTGTCTGTTCACACTTTAGTCTTACTGTTGTTCTGCAGCCCGATACCATCACTGGAGACATTGTTTTTGTTCTACAACAAAAGGAGCATCAGAAGTTCAAGCGGAAGTTTGATATAGATAACCTCTCCTGCATCAACACAATTGTATATAGATATTTGTATATTTTGTTAGTTATATACAAGATTGCTTGATGTATATGTATATTTTCTGCTTAAATCATATTTGTTTATAGATATTTGTATATTTTGTTAGTTATATACAAGATTGCTTGAAGTCTATGTATATTTTCTGCTTAAATCACAATTGTATATTTTATTAGTTATATACAAATTGCTTGAAGTATATGTATATAGCGATTTGTATATTAAGTTAGTATATACATATACAAATCGCTTGAAGTATATGTATATAGCGATTTTTATATTAAGTTAGTATATGCAAAATTGCTTGAGGTATTTGTGTATTAGAAATAGAATTATTAATATACAATTCCTATAATCTTGTATAAATAAAAACAATTTTTTGCGAACCATGGGAATAAACAAAACAAAAAATAATTCGTTTTTCAAAATTTCAATTATATACTATACAAATCGTTTGTATACTTTCTTGCCGTTCAAAATATGAAATTTCCTTGAAAGAAACGCTTACATGGCATTGAATATACAAGAATATTGATTAATCGTATGCTTCAGTCGTTTTAGAAAGAAACCAGTTGTGATGGTGTTTCTATTGCTATAGAACTCTTTTTTGAAAAAAATATTTGATTTTGAACGATTAGCTTGAATCATTGGATTATGTAAATTTTCTGTTACCATATTTAGTGTTCATGTATCCATTTATTTTTAAAATAAAATATTGTATAAATTATAAACAAAAAAACGTTATATACCAAATTAATGCTTTCTTCAACTTTATACTCAATCTTTAATGCTTTCTTATTCACTTCAACTACTTAATTTACACGATTCCCTTGAACCGTGGGATTGTGTATTGTCAGTTATCGCATTTAACTCTCATTAATCTATTTATTGTTAAAATAAAAGTTGTACTGCACACATTTATACAACCCTTTTCATATACAGCTATTTACTATTATTTCTAGCATTTATATAGAATATAAACAAATTTATACAAATACATACATATATTTGTATATATATATATACAAACGTTCCCCACTTACATATAAAATTCATATATACAATTCACATACAAATTTATACGATTAAAACTCGTAAAACTTGTACACAACTTTTATCAAATATACAATATACAACTTTTATCAAATATACAATATACAAACTTTTATCAAATCCACAACAGTTATACAAACGGGGAATTTGTTAAATTCACTGTTAGCCTTTTTAAGCATGACATACACCCTAACACCCATGTCATTGTGTATAATAATTGGTGTATTGCTTTCTTCAACTTTATACTCAATCTTCATTGCTTTGTTGCTCACGTCAACTCCAATCTGTGTCGCAATTATTGTATAAAACTCAAAAAATGATGTTTGTTCTTTAAATACGATCCCCTCTATAGTATAATCGACGTAACAATTTGTATCGTCCCACTTTCCAGAATGCATAACCAAAATAGCCAAAGAAGCCATCTTCTGTTCAGATTATACTAATATACAAAACAAAATCAGTTAACATGATTATACAAATAATCATATAGAAATAACATAATATACAAATTTGCAAATTTGTATACAGCCATTCTATATACGATTAATTACAATTATTTCTAGCATTTATACACAACATAAACAATATTATACAAAAAATACTGAATCGTGCAATATACAAACCTTTTTTGACTAATATAAATGCTACACATAATGTATATACACACAAGTTCCTCATTCACAAACGTTCCCCCTGTATATATACAATTCATACTACAGTTCACATACAAATTTATATAGAAACGTCCCCAATATACAATATACAATTCACATACTGGTTTATACACAATTAAAACTCGAAAAGAATGTACACAATTTTCATCAACTGCACAATATACAAGCTTTTTTGACGAATATAAAGACTACACTTAAAAACGAAATGTAGACACTTCAATAAGACCAATCTTTCTGTCGAATCATACACAATTGAAATATACAAATAGTGCATTTTCGTTATATACAAACGTTCCCCATATACATATAAAATTCATATGCACAATTCACATACAAAAATATATACTTAAAACTCAAAAACTTGTACCCAAATATATACAAATTGTTTGTCTAATATACAAATATACAAATCGTATCTTTGATTTCATCGAACTACATTTTACTTTATAATATACTATTTGTAACTTTTTGTAAATACATTAACACACTTTTTTTCAAACATTGATTGTTACCACTTAAAAAAGAAAAAGAGGAAAAATCATGAATTTTAAACAAACTAAAACCTTACCTGCACTTCAATATACAATAGGTTTGCCTGATCATATGCTTTACTAGTCTGTGAGAGCAAAAATATTCGTATGGAGTTTCTATGAAAATAGAACTATTTTTTTGGAACGAGAAGTATTTAATAGAGTTTTTATGGAAATAGAACTCTTTTTTTTTTTTGGAACAAGAAGTAATTAATTGATACGGTTTCCATGAATTATGGGATGATGTATAATCAGTTACCGCATTTAATCTATATACAAAAAAAAATTTAGTAGCAAACTAAAATATACCCATAGAATGTAATTATATAAACTATACCTATATAGCGTTATTTCATTAAATGCATTTGCCGTTGCCCTACTACTATCAACAGTAATGTTTCTAGCAAAAGTAGCTCCTAATTTGTATGCCGTAAAGACATGAATAACAAACAAAGGAGGAACTGGCAAGTGGACTACGTCACCAAAAAGCTTGGTCTTTGCTCCTTCTTTAAGCTAATATGTTCTGCTCCCCTAAGTGTTTCTAAGCATTGGATTTCCAATTTACCTCATCAACAACCTGAATTCACATAAACTTGCGTAAAAAATTAAGTTCCCCTTTCTTGAGTAAATTACTTACCTCCATCGAGTCCGAGCAATATCATATTTGTATGATTATAACTTTGATAAAAAGCAAGATTTATATGAGATGACATGCAAAACAAGTAATTTGGAGACTTCACTTGCATGCAATGTATATAATATGTCTCCATTTTAACGCATGCTAGCCAAATTGAGAACTATATATTATACCTTTTAATAGTAAAAAAAATGTGACAACTTGCCATAATTCCTGGAGGACTTGCTTGTTTGAAGACCACAACCTTTCCATAGACATATCACATATGGGCATGTGTTGTTACTAATGATAAATCATCATCATTTTGTCATTTCATTTTTTTATTTTTTGTGAAGGGGCCAAGTCAGACTGCAGAGAGTCCCACATAAGTTACTCATTTCGTATAAACAAATTAATTGACAACTGATAATTCCTCAAATGTCAGAAAAGCAAAAAAAGAAAAAGTGGACACAAATTCTTCATTTTATCTCTAGTAAATTTCTAAAAGATAGCTGGTGTGTTGCTCTTCTAAAGCATTTTGGTTCCTTTCTCCTCCTTGACCTCCTTTTTCTATTCTTTTTGCCTATGGGATGAACCACTTGCATAACCACAATTTTCATCGAGAACGTTCTAACATCTATTATATATATATAAAATATTTACTTTATATATATACAATGCGATTTTTTATTGAAGAGCTCCGTGCCCAGGGGATTGACGGGGTAGAGGCAGAAGAGAGTTCATTTCCCTATGCAAAAAAATCACACAATGATGAACCTCATAGTAAAAATTCTGTTTTCGCCGCTGGCCATTGCTGATTTATACAATCAGAGTATGGACCAAAATCATTATTTTAAAATAGGTGTGATAGTTTGTCTTTTGACTTTTCATGACGGTCTGAAGTATGAAAAAACTAAACTTCCCCATAACCTGCCCAAAATATGTATGACCAAAATCATAAGGCATAATACATAAACATGACCCTTAACTTGGCGTCAACTGGCAACTATGACCTTTAACTTTGGGTGTGCACAAGTAGGCACTTTAACTTGTATAAAATTGAACAAATAGACACATTCGTCTTACATGGCACCTACATGGCAATTTTGTGTCATACGTGGCGTCCTACGTGTATTATGCCATGTAGGACATGTGTGTCTATTTGTTCAATTTTATACAAGTTAAAGTGCCTACTTGTGCACACCCAAAGTTAAAGGTCATAGTTGCCAGTTGACTCCAAGTTAAGGGTCATGTTTATGTATTATGCCAAATCATAATAAGTACTCTGCCTTAATTTATGTGGCATCTTTCCGATTTTGAGATTTTAACATGTCTATTTTTTACCGTAAATTGTCAATTATTGTGACTTATAATACTTTTTACATAGTTTACAAATATATAAATTTTCATTTCAAAAAATTTGAAGATTTCATGCGCAAATTTTCAATCAAACTTAAACTGTTTGACTCTCGAAAAATGAAAACCATAACATAAATTGAGACAAAGGGAGTAACACATAGTAGCTGGCTTACATAACCTAAAATAGAAACCACTGTTCAGTCTGTGCTCCACTAGATTCCTCTTCATGACATATCTTCTATAGGGACCCCCTCTTCCTTTTTTCAACACTATTTATTTAGCACAAACTTTCATTATTTTGCTTAGAAAGAAGCAAAGTTGTTCATTCAATGGGAAATCACAAGTTCAAGTTTTCAGATATGATGCCAAACACTTGGTTTTACAAGCTTAAAGATATGAGCAAAACCAAAAACCATAAATCCCCATTTTCATCTTCTACTACTAACAAGTCACAATATTCTCAACCAAGATCATCATTTTCTTATACTAGAAAGTCCATTAGAGTTGACAAGATTTACAATTCTCATTCTTATAGTTTTCTTGATCCACCAAGAAGATCATCATCGTCGTCGTCTAAGAAAAAATCCAAGAGAAAGACTATTTACAAGCCTTCTCCTAAACACATTCCTTCTTCTGTTACCAACTACGTCTCAGTCTCAAACAAGTTGAAGTCGTCTTCTTCTGTTTACTCAACAGAAGAAGATAAATTCCCTGAATTAGACTTCCTTAACTCTCCATCCTCGGAATTCGATTCTGTTGATTCTCAATCTTTCAATGAACTTGCCTCAAATTGGCCAAATTCTTGTAGTTGTCACTTCACTTCTTCAGCTACCGATATAATCATAGACATGAATGATAAATCTCACTCGAATGAATTCGACAATCACAATGCAGAGTACGCGGAGATTTCAGATATTGATCAACTCCCTCCGATCATTACAAAGACATCAAATTCCATCAAGAACATACAACAGGACCAAAATGTGAAGGCTCAACAAGAAAAGGAACCTAAAAACAGAGTAAATTCCCCTGTTTCAAGAAAACATTACTCTAGCTCTTCTGGTGTAAAACTACGAACGAATTCTACTAAAGTAGCGAGCAAGAGAAATAGCGTGTCATCATCAAAAAGGCGTTCGAAGGCAAAGAAAGAGAGTTGTTCAACTTCAACAGGGACTAGTTTTGCTATAGTGAAGGCTTCAATTGATCCTGAGAAGGATTTTAAAGAATCTATGATCGAAATGGTTGTCGAAAACAATATCAGGGCATCGAAAGACTTGGAAAATCTTCTTGCTTGTTATCTTTCATTGAATTCTAATGAATATCATGATCTTATTATCAAGGCATTTGAACAAATATGGTTCAATTTGTCTGACCTTCACTTGTAAAAATCTACTAGTTTTCTCATTCCTTCCACAAATGTTAAAGTACTATTTTTACAATACACTTTTCTATTTGGCTTGTTCATAGTTACAAAATATTGTACTTTTCGATCATTTTTCCCTTTTCTGATGAGTATATATTTGAATGTTCTGTTGGAAACCCTTTAGTTTTCCATGTAAACGTGGCAGGGCAGAACAGGGCAAATCTTAACTTGTCAAAGGCTTAACTCTGCCCTGTCCTGTGTCCTGCCCTATTTAAATTTCGGTGGGTTGTAAAGCTAGAAGCCGTAAGTATTAAAAATAAGGATAATTTTCAAAAGAATTCAGACTCTATCTATTGACAGTGTAAAATATATTTATACAGCGAATATGCAAGACACAACCAAAAAATCCTAGGTATACTTGGGAAGTAACGGGGCAGTGAAAATTGTTGAAGATACCGTCCTTAAAGATAAAACATAACCATTAGAAAGGAGAAAGCAAAATTTTCCTTCTTTTTCGCGTCAAATCCACCTTTTTGCCTCCATTTTCATTTTTCATGTCCGCGATACAAGTTCATTAAAGATTGATTTCTAATAAAGTTTTTAAAAAATAATCTCATAGTTTATAATGAACGCTTTCTTTTGAGATGTCCTTCATATTTCAAACAAAAGTATCAAATTGAAGTATGTAGCCATGTTTGAGATTATTTCACATATTTTTGTGTTCACAATTCATCCCCTTCCCCCAAATTATTTAGTTGATCACTCACTTTCTAGTGTAGACAGAAGAGGTCCGCATTAGAATTAAGGTAGTGCAAATACAGAATGTGAAGAAGATAAATTGCAAATCATAAATAAAGTTAGTCGTGGTGGAGTGGTAAGTACTCTTTCATCCTTAACCAAGAGGTTTCTAGTTCGGGTCTCCTTGGGTACGAGTCGTCTTTGTTAGGGAGAGCTTTACCCCTTAATGTGGGATTTTTCGGTGTGAATCTGAATTTTGTGAAACTCCGATATGGATACCGAATGCGGATGGAAAAAAAAGAAGAAAAAAGTTAGTACTACTTTAAAGTTTGCATTGTTGTCATAAAGTAGAAGGTGGCCGTCTCTATTACACAATTGTCAAAATGAGTGAACACATAGATAATTAATTAAGGTACCCTATTGGCTGCCTTTTGCATAAATTAATAATGCAATTTTTTAGCTGTTCATTGATCGTCAAGTTTCCTTTTTTGGGAACAGTATTAATTGTCTTATCAAAAGATGTTTCCTATTTTTTTTAAAAAAGATTGAGAGTTAATAATGTTAAGCATAATTCCTCATGGTAATTGTGGAGATTAATAAAAAGGACCACAAAGATGTAAATATATAGGCCAAATTAAAGATGTACGTTATGTTTCAATTGTGTTGGACATTTAGAATCTTGTGAGTTGCTATTGCCTATTGTTGTAGAAACTTAGTTGGGGATATGTTCGATGAATTATGGAGGACGGTCTATAATAGGTAAAGTTAACCTGATGATATAAAAAAAAAATAATGAAATATCGTACTTGGGATTTAAAACCTCAATCTCACTGCACTCTCTTAACTCCCCCTTCCATGAAATTAATTCAAACCTTAGATTTACTATATGATGAAATGAATGAATTCAGAATCAATAAATTCAAATTTCAATTTGTAGTTCGAGTGTTCAATAGCTACAGGTCTTAGTGCAGACATTAAAAAAAGAAGAGAGAGAACAAATTTGAGGCATGTGTATTCATTCAGGCACTCAGTGCCGTAGCTACATGTATTGAAGGGTAATTAGTCTAACATTAATTGTTGAAAAATTATATTATATATATATGTCAAAACATAATTCTCATATGTATATATATTTAATTTTGAACACTTTTAATGAAACTTTTAACTTCGTCACTGCACAGTTAGCTACATAAGTTGCAGCCGACATGTAACTAGAAACAAAGAGAGAGAAATTGACAATGTTAACACTAACAGCCAGACCCAAATTTTGTGCGTTGAATGTATGTTTTTGTCGTTGATCGAAATACTAGTACCAAACTCCATCTAGTCACGAGAGCCCAATCCAGAAATAAGTGTTTTCTAATTACTCACTCTTTGGTTTTTGCATAGGTAAGCAAAGAAATATTGTAAAATTTAAAGAAAATAGTATGAGATGGGGTGGTATGGTCAAGGAGTGGGCTCACGGAGTCAGAATTTTGATTAAAGGGTGTCAAAATATAAAGAAGTAAAATCACGTAGAAGCCAAAGAGTATCAATATGTGATATATATATATATATATTTACATTAAAAAATATATTTTTATCTAGCTACACAATGTAATTTTTCGACGAAGACCCCTCAAGTATATGTGGCTCCGCCACTTGTTGGAGGTTTGGGAGGAGACTATATAATGAGACTGAAATATTACTTATGAAACTTGTTTTTTTTCTGGTCAAAGGGAAAGTCATATTCTTAATTTTTAAACAACTTATTTTTCTTCAAAATATTTTCACAAGCCAAGCATGAAAAATTTGAAAATATTTTTGTTCATACCAAACACACCCTTAATTAATATTAGTAAATAAATCAAGATTTTTAAAAAAAAAATCTAACCCTTATTTATTTTGTTTAACAATCTAGTCTCACTAAGACGATGAGGTGTGGAAACAGACTTCCTAGAGAGCTGCTTTTGCCTCGAGTATTCAGAATCTATTGATCAAATTAAATCAGAATCAAGCAACTCACTTAAGAGGAAAGCGATTCCTACCATGAATCTTTAGTAAAAGAATAAGGAATCATATTCATCCACCTCATTACGATTTACCCCTTTTATTTAAAGTAAAGAAATTAAGAACCAAGAAAATGCATCCACCAATTACAGTTAAAACGATAATGTCCTTTGTATATCTGGAAATCAAAATGACCTTTGGGAAAAGTGAAGCCTCATCATTCATGAAAGATCCACCATAAAGATTCTGTTAACAAAAGTGTAACAAGCATGGGGCAAATATACCATTACTTTGCCCTTTTAATCAATTATTGAACATTATAACTCATATAGCATGCCATAGACATTAACAAAAATACCCTCGACATATTATTATTGCACAAACTTAACTGTTTTATGGTCACAATTAGAAAAGGGAGAAAAAAGTAACCCAAACAAACATGACCCCGCCAACCCCAACCCTCCGAACTATTTATTAACTCAGTCCATTTTAATCTGTTCAATTCAGTTAAGTTAAGAGTTGGGTTGAAATGTAAATCAAATTGATCCATGAGAAACCTTGTCAAAATATTTGTTATATATAGTTAGAATAAAGAAAAAAAAAGTGTTAGTAAGTGCTTAAGTAAATTATAAGAAATCAAACAACGTAATTAAAATCTACTGAGAGGGATGGTTTGGATTACGACCTATTGTTTAGTCTATTTTGACTCATTCAAAAAAATCAACCCATTAGCTGAGTTCAATAGCGTGAACTTGTGACTAAGCTGGTAGAAAGGTGTTGGGGACAATCAGGATTAGTCCTATGGGCCAAAAGTTCAAAGATCATCCATTTTAAAGATTATTGCGCGTAATAAAGAAATTAGTTTTTGCATTTCCTCTGGATGTAGCTTTGGAATTCTGTTGATGAATGTACATTTATACACGTGAAACTCTGGATGTAGCTTTGGAATTCTGTTGATGAATGTACATTTATACACGTGAAATCTAATGTTTTTTCATAAGATTTACAAACCATAGTCTAAAAGGTTCGTAAGTTGCAAGAGAAATATATTTGCATGATTTGCAAGAGGGTGTTATTCTTTCATTGCTCGAAGGAACAAATGAACAAAATTTGAACAAACACTTTTATTGTCATTTACAATTACATCAGCTGCTAAAACTACCATATGTATATATGCTCGTCCTTACTATTTAAATTACATATTTTGTACAAGAGAAATCAATGTCTTCTTGGTTTGTGACCTTGTCCCTTACCTTCACTCGACAATCTCATTGAATTAGTACAATTCATCGATCGAGGACTCCTCTTCAAGTCCTCGTAAGGTTGTTGAAACCCGATGTTTTCAACAGCACCAACTGTCTTGAACAATCGTCTCTTGTGCACTTCTTCCACCAATGACTTGTGCAACAACTGACTCCGCATATCCACTAAGGACTTGTTCCTTGTTAGTCTACGCGTATCATCTTTACCTTTCCCTTTAGAGGTGGACAAAGTTCCTTTTGAATTTAGCATAGCTTTGCATTGCTTGTAGCACGTTCTTGCCAAAGACTCTGCGGTGCTAGAGTTTTCCTCCGGGCAGAACCGGGAAGTGTGGTGAGTAATTGCAGTAGCTGGTTGATTTTGTCTTGTAGAGGTTGTTACAGGATCATTCTCATCATCGGAGAAGTAATTGAAGTTGGAATAATTTGCAGAGTGCGATGAGCATTGAGAGCTCGTGTCATCAAACATGTCACCTGCAAGAGCAAAATGCAGTGACAAACATATAAACAATCACGTCTTGGTAACTTTTTTCTGGTCGAAATAAGTATGCTAGTCCTTTGATATAACTCAACTAACACATATGTAGTTCATACTCAACATTGCGAACCAATACTCAAGTTGATTAAACAAAATCTTTCGACAATAGAGCAAAGACAAAACGTGTGTGGAATTGGTAATATAACACTAAATCAGATAAATTATAATACCATGAAGCCAACGCCGGTCATTGGTGTTTGTGTCAATCACTTGAGAGGAGAACAGACCTGACAATGACACTTGGGAAGATGAAGAAGACGAGAAACCTTGGAAAGGATTATGGCGATCGATATCATCATCCTTATAGCTTAGAACATGGTAATCGGCGGATTCAAACTGATTCCATTTCTTCCACTGAGGTACTAGGCCAGATATTTCTCCATCAATCATATTAGCGATTTCACATGGTTTCCAGTCTGAAATTTCTAATTCCTTCACCATTTCGTTTGCAACCTCCGTAGGGGTGTCAGTTACAGTATCAAATGGGAAATACACATTCCTAACACCACCTGCAATGGACAGTGTTAAAATTTTAGTGAATGCTTCAGCTTCACGTGTTTATCAAGAAACTGGACTAATAACATCCTTTTTTTCCTTTTCATAATCCTTCTCGTTTGCTTATGGAATCTAAAGTTTTTTCGTAAAAAGTTCTTATTCTTCAATAACAAAAAGAGGTCACAATAGATACCTTCTTTATCCGCAATCTGCACTTTAAGAAAAATGGTATCATCTTCAGGGTTCAACTTCCCCGTGATGGTCATATTAGTCCTTGGAACATCCTCATTCAAGTGAAGGTCCTCGATAGCAATTTTATCATTCAAGATAGGCTTTTGAAGTCGCATTATTGTAACTGACTCACTATCAGCATCATCAATCACGAGGAACGGATCAAGCATTAGTTCTTTAGCTGATGATCTATTTGATGCTGGCTCCAAGCATTTCCTAATAAACTTTTGTGCATCCAAGTCTTGAACTTTATAAAATGCCCTTGGCCTCTTACCCTGAGTTACGAATAAAAGGGCATGCAAGTAAACTACTGATTGACTGATAAAGGCTGTCGTAAAAGTAGATACTAAAAATAAAGCATCTTACAGAGATCACTTTCTTGTATATTTGTGCAGGGTTAACACATTCACTATATGGATATTCACCAGTAAGCATCTCCAACATGCACATACCAAACGAATATACATCAACAAGCTCATCATAGTTCTCGTCGTATAATTCTGGTGCCATGAACTCAGGTGTTCCTATTGCAATAAATAGAAATAATAAACAATTAGTAGTAATTGTGGAATGTTTAACAAAACACTTATGCCCTTTAGATTTGGTATCAAGGACAGTCTAGAAAAATCCATTCTGACATTTGCAACACCATAGAGCTTGACTCACCACATTCAAACGTATACAAAGGAGTAAGTGGAAGGGTCCACAATACAAACCGATACAAGTACAAAGGTCCACCAGACCATTTCGCCAAAAAAAAACTATAACTCAGTTCCAAACAAGTTGGATTCACCAAATTCAAATGTATGGTTTCAGAAAATGTAACCACTACTTGATACTCCGCAGATTTATAACAGATTGTGATGACAAAAGTTCCATCCAGGAAAAAGGGAAGTGGGAGATGGAGTTACCAATAACACTGTGCGCTCTCTGTGATCCACAAAGAATTGCTGCCAATCCCAGGTCCCCAATCTTCACTTGTCCAAGATGACCATTAACAAATATGTTATCACACTTCAGGTCTCGATGAATCACTGGCGGATCATGTTCATGTAAATAAACCAGACCTTTCAGAATTTGGCGTGCCCAAATCTTTACAGCTCGAATATTTACTCGATGATATTTATTTCTGTATCTGCATTCAATCAAATGTATCTCTATCAGCAAAGCCATTACAGATACTTACTTTTACTGAGGGCTGATCCTCCAAATCTCCTATTCATTGTAATAATAGGCATCAAAACTCAAATTTAAATTCTTATTTTTATGAGACAGTACAGCAGTAAGGTGCCAGATCAATAGGATATAACATGTAAGATACAACCTAAGGAGAAAAAATTTCAATTAGTCTCATAAACTAACACGATTAGTCATCGAAATAGGGACCTTCAAGTCCAGGGCCCTCACATGCAATAAGTTGCAACATTAACTAGTGGGCGAATTTTCTGATAAATCAAAGCAATTGGATAGCCAACTTGGGCCTATATGACATGACCAATCAATAGATACCACCACCTTTTGTCATATATTCCATACACCACACTAGATAGATATCATATTCATGGAATACGATTCACTTTCAGGATGCCTTGGTGGTGAAATGGCAGACACATGAGACTCACAATCTCCACAGAGTTGATTTAACGATTTGTACCCACCGACTCTAAATTATGGATTCATCACAGCACATAACTTTCCAAATACTTCACAGCATAACTTTAAATCATTACAATTCGAAGAAAACAATAACGATAGACAAGGAACAGAGTATTACCCTCGGAGAGTACCGGAAGTGAACAACTCAGTTATGAAATTAAAGGTCCTCTTTTCGATATCGATCCATGAAGTATAGAATTTCATGATAGAAGGATGATTGAGAGTGCTAAGCAAATGAACTTCACAGTAAAGCCTCTCTATATCCTCTGGTGACTGAAGCAAATCATTAAGTTTAATTTGGCTCCATGCCACTTCCATACCTAACAACTCATCAATTGCCCTATAAACTGTTTTCATTGCCCCTTTTCCCAAAACTTCCTCGAACTGTCCGCATATGCATAAACACCAAAATACCAAACATAATCAAGAATCAACAAAAACAGTAACTTTATCTGTTCCACTAATGAAAATCAACAAATCAAGAACTATAAATGCAAAATTGATCAACCCCATATAATAAAATGCAACAAAAAGGTAAAAGATTGAAACTTTATAAGAAATAACTAGTACAACTTACAACAACATGCAAGAATCAACAAAAACAGTAACTTTATCTGTTCCATTTATGAAAATCAACAAATCAAGAACTATAAATGCAAAATTGATCAACCCCATATAATAAAATGCAACAAAAAGGCAAAAAGATTGAAACTTTATAAGAAAAAACAAGAACTACTAACAAAAACATGCAAGAATCAACAAAAACAGTAACTTTATCTGTTCCATTTATGTAAATCAGCAAATCAAGAACTGTAAATGCATAATTGATCAACCCCATCTAATAAAATGCAACTAAAAGGCAAAAAGATTGAAACTTTATAAGAAAAAACAAATACTTACACGTCCATAACGACCGGTAGGGTCAGTTTCAACATACCCAAGATCCTCCCCCTCTGATTCTTTGCAGTTTTCTGAAAATCCTCCAGAATACATATCAAAAATGATGCTTGAGAAATTGGGTACAAGTTGAATTTTGAAAAAAAGAGATAAATTATTTATTTGTGGATGTTGAGAGTTACGTAGGTAGCTAAAATTCGTATTTCAAGACTCAGTAAAAGAGGTGATTCAGAGAAGACAACACAACAGAGAAGCCAAAAGGGTCTTGAGAAGTTGTTGACAACCATTTGATTGAGAATTGAGACAAATGTGATAGGTTAGTGTGTTTTGATTTGACAGCAGAATAGCACAACTGAAAATGGCTGATACACAATTTGGACTAAGAGGGCCAGTTTGGATTTTCTTGAAAAAAAGAAATATATGAGATTTTTTTTGGCCAAGATTTGGATTTTTGTTAAAGGTGAAAAGAGTAAATTAGGAAAACAAATTAAGAATCTGTAGCTATATTGCTTTGGTGGGATTATTATTTGTTGCTAGGTGACTGGTGAGAGAGAAAAAAGAGTGGCAAAAAGGAATATTGGAAAAGATCAAATCTTTAGGTTAGATCTTTTATCAAGTGATAAAATGACTAAAAGTTAGTACAAGAAAATAGGGACCAGAGTGAGAGACGGAGTCAAAATTTTAAATTTACGCATCATAAGGTTATAGATATAGATTTTAGAAATGTATACCAGAGTTTTCATAAACTTTATCTATTTATACAATTTGTGTTCAAGATGATAAGTTTGATGAGACAAAAGGGTTGAAATTATCGAAATTCCTTATAAAAATTGAAATGAGTAGATATTGGTTGTATTATAAAACGATAAATGTAATTCATACATATTAAAGATGATAAATGTAATCGAGCAAAGAAATTGAATTGTCAAACTTCCCGTTAGATTGGAACAAACAGATATCGGTTGATATCATAAGAACACTTTCTGATGTCAAAATCAAAAACTAGCGAGTTCTTCATTTTACTTTGATTCATCTTAACACATATTCTAGTAAACTTCCCATTCAAGTGTAAATATAAGTATATAATTGAAAATTCAAGTATATTCTGATCTTTTTTTTATGATAAATAAAATTACTTTGAACGATCTAAACTTAGAGTTTTATTTGTTTATGGCTCTCACTATTTGAATACAACATCCATTCACGAGTGGAGGCAATTCACAGATGGATTTTGCATTTGACAACTTGAGTCCCACTAATGTAATACACAAACATATTATAAGATGAATAGACTAAACATTATTACAATTTATTGTAACAATTTATTATTTATGATATTATCGATTTAATGCAAGTTCAATCCATAAGTAGGTGATATTGAGCAAGACATTTTATATTATAATAAAAGTAATTAATTGTCAAACTAGATACGCGCGGTTATGGAATTGCGAAAGGCTACGAATAAAACGATCAACTACGTGGGATGGACTTTATTTATTATTTTTTCCTTTACACACCTCTTAAAAAAATCATAAATAAAAAATAAATTTTACTAATTTATCATTTAACTCTTTTTAATGCACCCTATTTATGTGTCATATCTATCCATATCAAGATTAACAATGAGGAACTTGTTTGGTACTTTACAATATTAATTATTATTTATATTTTCAAAATAAATTAATTTGAAGGGTAAAATAGAAAAATGAATTAATTTTATAAATTGAAAAATAATTTTGGATAAATATTTTTAGCAACATGGATAAATAATATGATACGGAAGGAATACGATTGATGAAAAAGACTTTAATCTTTGCTAGTACAGTATCTTTTTGAATAAAATTTCGTTACTAAAGGAAAATATCAATAGAAATATTTGAAAACTATTATTGATCTAAGTGCGATCTGTATTTTATCAACAATTCAAAAATGTAAGCATAAATTGTTTTAAAAAATTCTAATATTAATAAGTACCCGCATTTAATATTTATACTAAATCAATATAATTTATTATGGTGAAGACATATATATTAATTAATAATATTTTTTAAAAAAATAGAGTTTGGGCGGAGTAATATTTTTTTTTAAAATATGCAGAAGACACCTATCATGCTATTATTAGTAAGTGTAAATATTGGATATGGTTAGTTTAAACTCTTTAAAATGATGATTTCATCAAACTTATTCAGTAATTATTATCATAAGAAAACTGAAGGGGCAAGTTTGACTATTGCAAGGAAAAAAATATGTTAAAGGTGACACCTGCTCTTATATTATCACGTAAATAAATAAATCATATGATTTGCAATGCAATTACTAAACAATATTATTTGACCAAATTAATTAATAAAATAACTCCAATTGATGCACCGTGCACGTACTCTAATCATCTCTTGAATAGTAAAGGAAGATATTTTTATTTTATTTAAAAAAAGAAGAAGAAGTTGGTATCTGACTTGGCTTTAAAAATATAAACTTTTCCTTTTATTTTAAAGAATTTATCAACTCGCAACAACGACAAAATATATCCCAATTCAAATAAAACATAAAATCAACTTGCACTCTTATTAACTTGATATGTTTGTACGTCATTGCTGTTGTGATCAAAGAAGCAGTACCAAATATGCCCTTAGAAAGATCAGAAATAGTCAAATCTGTAATTATGCGTACTCGTAAAGAAGGGGCTAAAGTTTGATATCGTGCTTCTTTTTGAAACAAAAGAATGTATTTTCTCAATTATATTTTTTAGATCCTTTGGTTAGTTCAGCTGACATATAACTTTTAAGTACGTAAATTTTATTTTAATTTTTAAATTAATTAAAATTTGAGGCATGAATTGAAATTAGTTATTGGATACATCATGATGATTTTATGTTGAATTATATTCGTGATTTCGTTTATTTTGTACATTGATAATGACTACTCCACACCCACCACGTTAGTATACAATGAATATAACAAGTTAGGAAAGATCATGTCTATTTCCAATTAAAATAAATAAATAAATAAAAAGAGAAAATTTACAAATTGTGTTTTAGCGGTTAATAAAGTGAAAATGAAAATTAAGAAAAAAAATTAAAAGTTGTCAAGAAATACTTCGATAATTTCTTCTTTTAACTTCCTAATCTTTACTAAAACAAATCGATGTTTATATTAATGAGAGGCATTAGATATCCAAATAATAATTTACGCTTACTCGAACATCGTTATTATTAAAAAGATAAAAGATGACAGTTTCTTCTTCTTTTAATTTTTCACTCGATATTTAATCTGTTTTGAGATTTAAATAATTCAAATTTACATTATGTAAGATTTATTAGAGAGAAAAACTCTTGAAATATTTTTTTATTTTCGAAACTCAAATGATATACTTTTTG
Organism: Solanum appendiculatum; assembly: GCA_018342035.1. Classification (NCBI taxonomy): domain Eukaryota; kingdom Viridiplantae; phylum Streptophyta; class Magnoliopsida; order Solanales; family Solanaceae; genus Solanum; species Solanum appendiculatum. Next base: position 95,012 of record JAGDQO010001046.1, on the reverse strand, counting down.
TATTCATCCCATCATAACTCCTGATCGAGATCGTATAGATGTGAAAAGTCTCATCTAAATACATCTTCCATCAAGGAATGAGTTGACTAAAAGAACACTTCATTTTCTTATCTATTTAACTCCCACTAATAATTGTTTTTTATTCTTATCCAGAGAATTTTTTTTTTGGTAGGGAAACAGCATATCTCTTTGTGGGCACCCAAAATTCTTCTCAAAATCAAATCACTCACCATTGTATTTGTATTATTGTATTCACACTTTCACTTTTCGTTCTCATCTTATGTAATAATTGTAACACAAATTATTTTACTATTAAATATACACACAAGAAAAAAAAACATTTTGCACGTGTTCATTATATCCCACAATGAGACAAAATAATAGTAGTCATTCCGATTTAAATTATCTATCGTGTTTTTCTTTTACATGTCTCTAAAAAAAAACATTAACTAAGAAGAATTTTGATTATCATATTTTTATTTATGTTTTAATTAAGATATAATCTGTTAGAGACAACTATTTTTAAGAACCGCCATACATAATTTGAGACGGAGGGAGTATAACTATATATATGCTTTTGTTGATTTTGGTTTCCCAAGTTTTAATTTGAGCTTATTAGGTTTAAGCTATAATCATTCTAGGATGGCTGTTAGAATAATTATTTGTGGATATTAAGACATAAGACTAAACGGTTTATTAGGTCGTACTTACTTTAAACAGAAGATTCCTAACAATAATATTACTAATTAGTTGATTTTTGAAGAATATTTCTAACAAAAGGAGTGGACTTTTTTTTTCTTTAAAAATATATTTCTTTTCGTGTAAGTAAATCTAATTTGCGTTATCCATAATCTCCTATTTAAGATCATGTCATCCATACGCAGAAGTAAATAAGCCAACAATCTATTAAATTTGTAAGAACATGACAAGGAGTACCAAAATTGTATTACTGATGATGAATGTTATCTATTTGTTTCTTTGATCCTTGGAAAGATATACTATAGGCTTCAAAATTTGTTTATATGATTAAGCACTTCTAAGACCCTTCTCGACTACTATATGATTTCTCCTGTAACTCTACTTTCGACTTGAATTATTTATCAAAAAAGGCCTGCTCTCAGCTATTCTAGGCCGTTACCCCATGGTGAAACAACTGAATACTATTGTTATTTATTTCACTTGAGATGGACCTTCTTACAATTGTTTTTGCCTATTAGTATTAGTTAAGAGTGGAAATTCAAAAGTAAGAACTCTTAAAATCACCATTTCTTAACTCTAAAAGGCGTGAATATATAGATCAAGTAAGAAGAAACAAAAGAGGTTGGAAAGAACCGACATTCAACGATTAATTTTGATTTCTTGTTATGATGAAATTGGACAAGAAGATGGATCATTTATGTTTTTCGTAATGGTGGTGCACGCACACCTCTACTATCCTAGATGTTACCTTTCGTCAACCCCCACCACACCCCACCCCACCCCCAAGGCCTATAACAAGTGAAAAGAGATCACCCAATATCTTGTCTCTGAAATTCGAACCCTGAGATATCAGAAGTCATGTACTCACTATTGTCACCACACACCAGACATCAAATATGAAGTAAAAAACAGATGACCAAGGGATGTAAATGCACCCAAATCTCCAGAAGGGGGCACATACTACTGCCAAACAGAGATAAAAGATGAAGCAAAACAGACGAGCAGGACCAAAATGATTGGAAGCTAACATGCACTAAAAGCTTGCAATGGTGGTAACTCAGGAACTACATTACAGCCAATGCCACAACGAAGTTCTGCCAAAGAAACTGTACAATATGCATATACTATGTTACACTACGTTCATATAGCCGGCCTTGACTAGATCGGAACTAAGCTGTAGTTGTTGTACTCTCCTGCTACCAAAAAGGCTCCACTTAAATGCGCATCCAAAAAAAAAAAAGACATACTCGGATTTACCGTCTTCAAGTTTCTCTTTTATATCTGATATCTGCCTAAAGTATCTGTTTTTGTTAGTTTTCACTGTAAAATTCCCTTTCAGTCTTCAAACAAGTAGGAAATACTAAACCTTCCACAATGGTAGAGGAGGGAACTCATCTTCGTTCTTCAGCCCTAACGAATGCTCTGCATCCCTGAAAACCAAATTAGAACTTCAGCTAGCATCTGGTAACAAAGACCATACTACTACTCTGCAGTCTAAAAATAGAAAAAGTACGGAACTATTCCTACCTTCCTTGTTTACTACATGCAGGTTGTGAAAGTTGCACTTTTTGTGGGACACTTGGAATCAGGACCAAATCACGAGAAGTGTGTGAAAGCACATCCTCAGAGAGATTACCCAGAGATCCAAATTCAATTCTACATGATGAATCCGAGAAAGCATTGGCATGAGAATCTTTGAGGAGGTCATTAGATTGGCTAGGAGAGGCTAACTTCTCACGACCTTCAACAGAAGATTTTACAGCTGAAATCTCCTCTGAATGATTTGCATCAGAAAATGCAACGCACTCGTTACTATCGGTGCCACTATGCAAATGCAACTGACCATTACTTCCTAATGCCTTACTCTTAGTCCGTCCTTTACAGCGTCTCTCCTGGTGATATTCCTGAAAGGACAGAGGAAGGTGATACAAAAACCGCCTCAAGCTTTACAAAAAGAGAGATACTTATCTAAACAAACTGAGATACTAAAAGATGGGAAATAAACTGGCCAGAATGTAAGAGAAAACTACCGTATTCAGAAAGTAGATGCCAGTTCCTTGTGCCATTTCTTTCTTGTCAGAACCTAAAGTAGCACCAGATGGTAGAGCATTGCCAGAAGGTTGAGCAGCTGGTTCCACCACAAGCATACCATTCCCATTTGTTTGCCAAAATGAGTTCTTTCTAAGTGGTATTGATTGTCGAACAGTATCCCAAAAGTTTTTGTTTTGAGATGGAGAAGGTGATGAAGGACTATTAAGTACCGGTGCTGACAGAAAACACCCATAGCAACACTGGCCATAGAGCAAACTCCGTATATGGCTGTCATAGTCCCCACTTAAGTCCACCAAAGGATTTATAGCTTCAATATCTCCAGCTGTGCTTGCCAAGTCCCTCTCCCCTATATCGAGAGTTACACTTTCTAAAACACTGGTCCTTGGACTCGAGATTTCTGAACCACCAGACCAGAAGTCCTCACTATAATCAGTACCTGCATGGTAAATGCTGCTGCTCTCCTGAGGGCACTCTGGGGTTTCCACCCACAAACAAGAATCAGATAGGTCACTTTGGCACAAATTCTCAGGTCCACAGTTCCCATTTCTAACACATGATTTATTGAAATAGAACGGAGGAGCATAGTAATGCTTCCAAGAAAGAGAACTCATGGAATTTCCATTAGAACTACAGTCATATGAGCCATTTGAAACACCGAGATTTAGAGGTACAGAAGCTAAAGGATCATTTGCATATCTGTATTGACAGAATCCTGACACTAGTGCATCATCTGAAAAGGAGCCATTTTCTGACACCATCTCTGAAGAAGCTCCATTCATCAAACTACTCAACAACTCATTTGATATTGATGTATAAACCTTTTTCAGGCTATCATTCTCAAAATCACCATCTGATGATTTCAGAAGCATTCTAGCATTGGCATAAAATTCAGCAGGGGATAATGAAGAACATGTGTCTTCATCACCAAAAATTAGGCTGGAATATTGCAATTCAGCCACGTGATTGAGTCTATGCCTCTCAATAGTGTTTGCAAAGAACTTCTTGATCTCATCAGCAACTTTTTCATATGGTGACAAAAGAATATCGCCAAGCTTGCGGGCCCCATACTTAAAAGCTCTTTGTATTCGATAGAGATTACCTGAAGTGAATGAAAACATAATTTATGCATGAGACAGAGCAACGTAGACCAACTACATACTCAAAGCACCACTATCATGCTATTTCCTGGAAATAACATGACAAGCACATTCTCAGTTTCCAAAATTTCTATTCTACAGGCATACTAACTCTCAAATGACTTATATACTCCTGGGCAGGCAATCGTGAAACAAATTGCTCATTATCTAACTAGTGGTGGTAACAACGCAAGGCTTAAGTACTTCTGGTAGCTACAAGAAAAACAGAATGCAAAGATGAAAAGGAAGAATTAGATAAGCAGACAAAACAAACTTGGTAATGATCTCATTTGTTGCCAAAACAGCAGAATCAGTTCATAAGGATCTGCCGTTCTTCATAGTTTCTGACTCCCCGGAGTACCAGAAAAGGATAAAATGAAAAACAAAGAAACAAAAGGGGGATGGGTTTCCTATATAACAAACTTGTAAACCACAAAATATAAGTTATTCAAGTTGTACCTTTGCTGACACTACGTCCAAGGTTATTATTTTCCTTCAAGGGGTCAATTATGTTTAGATACTTTTGTTGAAATGGCCGTGTGTCCGACTCAAGACCCCTGGATGGAACTGAGAACATTTCCGCACTGTTCCTTAAAAACTCCTCACTTAGCAACAACTCGTTGCTTATATAATCTGGCATCTCAACTGTAGTCAGATAAATGGTGACTGTGAGAAAAAAATTCAATAAAGAATAATAAAATCTTCACTCAACTAAACCATATACCACCCAAAAGCCAAAAAGAGGAGAAACATCAATCTCTTTGTAAGCTTATGCATAAGTGTAAGAACAAATCGTAGAGGGTTGTAGACATCTGAAGGAGATCACAAACTACATCAATGAATTATGAAAGGAAGAGCATTGCTTACCAAATAACTCAGGAAGGGATGATTTGCATACTGGACCATTCAAACTGATACAATAGTTGTCCCAATCAAATTTGCTGTAGTAATCCAAAAATCTATAGAGAACCTAAAAGCAAGCAAAAACAGGAATATCAAATACACTAATACTTGCATACCAAGCTCAATGCACAAAGTAAAAAGGCACAAACAGCTAATTACCGCTAGAGGACCATTTAGCGATGAATGGAACAGTTGGAATATAAATAAGACCAGTGTTTCCAAAGCATATGTAGAAATCAGACCATGATGTGCACCAAGAACACGACTTTCATAATAGCACCAAGCCTTTATCAAAATAATGCTACGTTTGAATAGATGATTTTTACCAACAAGGCGATCTACCTGCGGTCATGAAACAGAGAAAACAAGAATAAAATTAGCTGTTCATTTCCTCATTTAACATGAAACAGAAGAATAAAATTAATTGATTAAAATCACAGGGGGAGATATTTGGTTCTCCAATGTTTGCACGGAATAGAAGCACAATGAAGCAGAGACTCTAGAGAGTTTAAAAAGACATCAATCTGAAATAGATAATAAACAACTAAACTCTATCAGACATATTTGTTTAAAAAGCAAAATGTAGCTCATTTTAAACACAAATCGCATAAAAAAAAGTCAGTCCAAATACTGCAGACTGGAGAGATATATGATGATGTCAACACTCAGCTATATATATTATTAAACGTGTAGAAGTTTACAACCACCTGGTAATTAGAGAGGGAATTGGCTGGTAAGAAATAACAAAAAACAATTAACCAAAAGATCCCACTCTATCCAACAGCATACTGTTGTAGTTAAATCAATACCTATAAGGCTATAACTAAAAGAGGTGCATTCTCTGTTTTAGAGATTCCATTAAACCCTTTTTCAGTTCCAGTTGTTTCCACTTAACCAAGACATGCAAAACATCTAGTATATAAGAGTCTTTGAAACAAAATTAAAGCACGGAGGCTCTATCATATTAACACAGTCATTGACCCACATCCGAGCACCTATAGGGACAAGATTATTTGAATGTTGACAGCTAGCTGGTAACTTACCTGCTCAAGGAAACAGAGTGTGCAAAGTCCTCCTAACTGATTAAAGGAAATATCTATCACAGTATTTCGTACAATACATTTCACGAGCTTAACCTGCCATGATAAATTCAAAACTTCTCAAACTTTAACAGATAATAAATAATCAATTAAGCATAAATCTACTGAACGACTATGGATAGCCAAACTAAATAGACAGTAGTACACCTCTATCAAACAACATTCAGTTCCGATAAGTTCATCAAGCTACTAAAAGTGCAAGCCACCCCCACGCACACACACCAAAAAAAGAAAAAGAAATAGGCATGCTAAAAGCTCCACTATGCTTAGACTCAAGTATCCATCTTCCATAGGTGGCAGGATATTGAGATAAAAACTAAAACTATTTGTAGCTGAAAAGAACTGTGAAATACTTCATCCAACTAAGTTCGTTTTACAGACTTTGAAGGTTTGAGTACACTTCTGTCATTAGAGTTAGGAAAGAACCTCAGCATCAATAAATTGGGGATCCTTGACATCATACTCAGTATTTTCCTTTAGCTCTTCTTCCTGCAGAACAGCGAGAACATCACGGGCTAATGTTTCATCAATAGTAGGACTGCCAAAAACAGTCAAATCAATGTCACCATCAGGAAGGTAGGTCTTCAGTGGCACTGATCCATATGAGAAAACCTGTACGACAAACAAGTATAATCAGCAAAACTCAATTAAGATAATAGATAGCAAGATATACCTTAAAACAGTTAGAAAACATAAAACAGAAGTGACATACTTCAAGCACAATATGTGATGATAAGTTTTGGTTTCAAGTTCAAGCGCACCAGACTATGCAATATTGAAGCTGATGCCAACTAACGAAGCAGAATGTAATTTGAAGCAGGGGTGATCCAGGATTTAAACACTATGGGTTCGAGTTCGGAATTCTAACACATAACATTTGATTGACTGGATAAGAAATCAATAATTTGTCCTTATTTAGTGGGAATTTTAGCACACATACAATGTCCAATCCAAAGCTACTTGGTTTGGATGAATGCATAAAATGTATGCTAGATCCGCCCCAGATTCAAAGAGAGAAAAAACATTCAACTATTCTGTGAACAAGTAAAGCTAGAGAAGACTTGAACACTTCAAATGTATAGAGTTTCTCAAGTTAGCTGGAATAAAGGGATTAATTTTTTACTAAGTTATGCATTACGTTAAAACTGTAGTAGAATTAAAAGATGAATAACACACATCGGTCTTAATCTGATATGTTTGATTAACAACATAAATTAGTTTCCTGATCTTGAATTGACTCAGAGGTGTATAAAGAATGCTTAAAGAGACAAGAAACTACTTGACACGCAATGAAAGAAAAAACAGCTATGGAAGTAAATGTTGCCAGCCTCATCAATAAGGAATCAGTTTACACTTTTACTAGCAGAAATAAATTAGTGAAATATCACTCCTGATGCAGTGCGGCAAACATTACAATGAAATATCTTGGTTTACCGAAAAATAGATGAACTTGAGTAAGTAGTAAATCTGCCAGAACCGAAGCTTCAGCTTAACACTACAATCTGCAGTAGAACTTTAAATTTTTTTAAATTGGCCACCAACGGGGTGGCCTAGTCATGCAGTTGAAGAACTAAAGAGACTACCTTCAGAACCAAGGTCCTAATCTCATCAAAGTGAAACTTATATTAATTGAATTCTTCCCATCTTCCTAAACCTTGGTGACTCGGTACATGTGCTGGTGTGAAGCAGCAAGGACTAGGTGGATTAGTCGAGGTGTTCGCTAGTTGGCACAAACAGCATTTTGTTATTAGAAAAAAGAAAAATCTCTTCCAATCCTGCTTTAATTACACATCATTCGAGTCGAGGGTCTACCGGAAACAACACTCGACAGACCTCACTTGTAGGATTACACTAGGTATGTTGTAGTTGTTTTATGTGGGATAACACTAGGTATGTTGTAGTTGTTGTAAAAAAGAAACGCCGCTAATAATGTAGTATAACCGTCGCAGTAAATAGCGATTTTGTTCTCTTCCAACAACCCCACCCCCTTCTTTCATACCATCTTAGATTAGTAGAGCATCCTTTGAGATAGACTGTAAACGATTAAGTTTACCCTTATCTGTTCAGCAGATATGAAGAAACCATCCAAGAAAAGGTCACACACTGTTTTGTAACCCCCAACAAGTTGACCAACCCCCAACCCCCAACCCCCAACACCATCCCAAAAAAAAAAAGGAAAAACATACCAAGAGAACATCTGATGAGTTATCAATTGAAAGCTAAAAGAACATTTCGATTGAATTGGAACAACGAATAGACATGCAAATTCAGGAATCAACAGCTAAAATCTCAATTATACAATCAATTAATCAAATCAAATTCAGGAAAAATGACCTCGCATCCAAGAGAACATCTGATGAGTCTCTGCACATAATCAACAACATCTTTCCTCTTCTCTTCAGTATCAAGAGTCGGATGAACACAATTCACAACCTCTTGTATAGCTTCTTCAGCAACAGCCCAACAATCCTCTGTAACTGCCGATGGATCAGGACCCAACATTTCCGCCCAACGGGACTCCATTTCAACCCGGTTTCCGACTCCACAAGAACCCATAACCCCCCTTCCTTATCAACCCAAAAAAAAAAATTAAAAAAAATCCTGATTATACCCAAGAAAATCGTAGGGTTTTAGAGGCCATTGACAACATGGAATGTTCTAGACAAAGTAAACAAATGGGTAAATGGGGGAAAATGAAGAAAAAACTTTGCTATATATAGTATTTATGTCATGTATATTTTTTTTTTGGATATCAGTAATCTGATTGTCTTTAATGTCAAAGAAGAAAAAGGGAACAAAAAATTCCGGAGAAGGAGACAATTCTCAATTGCCCCCACCTCCCCCCATAACCCTACCACCCCTACCCCCCTCTCTGTTCTTGTTTTCTTCCTCAAAATCCAAAAAAACTTTCTTCTGCTTTTCTTCACATCCGTTTCTACCTGCAATTACGTGCAATTCTTGTATACATATATATCTATGTACGTATAATTTTGGGGTTTTTTTTTTTTCTTTGAGATTACTCTGTTTTCTGTCGAACGCCGGTGAACTCTGCGGCGGAATACGGTGGCGCAATGTTCAAATGCCGTTATTCATAACTTATCCAATTTTTGTTTTACGACTTTATATTTCCCGATCGAACTTTTATATATACCAAAATTTATGTGACTTTTCACTTTTCGAGGTTCGAGTTAATCTAATCAATTAATCGTCAAATGTTAGTCAAATTATTCGATGAAAATTAAAATTAAGTCATGGACTTGACTTAGTAGTAATAATATGTCAAAATAATGATAATAATACAAATTATGAAATATATATACTTTGGATTAATAACCATTTATTGAAACCATTATACTTGTTTAAGTTTTGAGAAGATTATTTGGAGTAAATAATTAGATGTTTACTAGTATAGAGATATTTGTGTTAGGATAAATTATCAATATCACTTTTTTTAAAATATGATTATTTTGTAAATACGAGATGTTTATATATTAATTACTTTTTTTCTTAAAAATAATTAGATTGAATATTTTACTTGTCTTTCATTCATTATATTCAAGTCAGACGAAATTCATAGAAAAATTCATAATTTTCATGTCAAATAATATATTGATGAAATAAATATAGAATATTTTATACAAAAAATTTTCAATTATTATATTCGATGAAATTTGAAAAATATGAAATGTACACGATTCTACTCATCTTATTAGAATAGAAAGATTATTACAATAGATCTTTGACTTAAGTAAAATATATCTACCTACAAACAAAAGAAAATACAGAAAAGTCAAATGAATTTCTTTTTTTTTTGGTAGAAAAAACAGAATTTCATTTGACTTTTCAGAAATTCAAATAAATTTGTTCAAATAATTTTATTAATTATAAGTGAAATAAAATGGTACAATGTATATAGACTTTAAATTATAGATTTGATTCTACTGTGCCCCCACTTAAACCAATTCCCTTTTATGGAAAAATCCTAAAACAAAAAGAAAGAGAATCTGGAACTCTTCTTCCTTGATTTTATTCCTATGAATAATTAGTTAGGAGAATATTAATTTTCTTTTATTGGACAGGATAAATAACAAAATAAATGTTTTAGCATTTACAATTTTACTTTAAGTAGTCGTTTGAATATAGATTTGACTGATACTTGAAAAAGAAATAAAAGTATTTTTTAAAGTTGATGTATTTGAACATGTATTTCATTTGAAAAAACAATTACCCATTGATCAAATTTGAAAATATCTTTTAAAAAATTTTAAAAGTTTATTCCAATATATAATCAAACGTTGTTTTAAAACTAATTTTTATTCAAAAAAAAAAATCATCTCCAAAATCTTATATTTTTCAAGGAATTGTTTAACCTTTTAGAGATTATATGTCCGAAGAAAATATAAACAAAACTTTTAATATTTTTATATTTGTTTTTCTATAAATTTAATTTATATAATATTGATATAGATGAGTTTAAACGGAATACTCCCTCTATTTCAAATTAATTGAATTGTTGAGACATTTTTCATTTTTCAAATTAATTTAATTGTTCAATCTTCAAGACTACTTTTAGAATATTCTTCCAATTTTACCTTTCATTAGTTAGTATTGGAATTAGTTATTATAATTAATGTTTAGTTATTTTAATCGTAAATTTGACAATAAATAAGGGTAAAAATGGAAAGCTATGCCTAATTTATGTCTTAATCTTTTTTTTCTTAAAGGGTGTGAAACACCTCAACAGTTCAATTAATTTGAAATGGAGGGAGTAGTATATAATACGTACAAATTTATATAGTTGACCACGTTAGGGATTGAGCTATAATAATTATTGTTGTTAGTGTAGTGTTTCCACATTTGTGAAATCGAGATGAGTCAAAATTATTTAATTTCATTGTTGACATTAATTTTTTTTTCTTCTTCTAATACGACTTAACAAACATAATTTCAAAATTCAGATCTTTGGGTTGGACCATCTTGGTATTTAGGCTTAGAACTTTAATCATTTTTCACATGCATCTCATTTTAATATTAATATATTCTTGTAAATATGATTTAATAAACAATTTGAGTGAGACTAAAATTGCTTAGCACCTTAATCATTAGTGACATGCATCTCATTTTAACATTTATATATTCTCGTACTATGATTAAACAATTTGGGATAGAATAAAATATCATAGTCAGATAAAGAAAAAGATCTGTAAGAATGATTGAGTTGATACATAGATAGTATTTAATAAAAAAGGTCAGAGATCAATTCCTTATATCAACATTTTCTTAGTCTAATTTGTCGTATTGCACATGAACGGATTTATCCGGTGCACGCATATCGAAAGAATAGTCATAACAAATCTTCCCGACAATTCCAAAAAAAAAAAAAAATTCCACTAAAATAAAACAATTAATTAATGCTAGAAAAGAGGTTCCATATTAATTATCGTTTAGGTAATGGAAAATCAAATGACTTATTACCTAAGTTAGTTCAATGTGTAACATAGCAAGTAAAAAAATCAACCATGTGTAACATATCAAGTGTCACCATGTGAACACCAACTTGCTTGTCGCAACATGAGTTTTGGGTCGATTTATCTTTTATTCATCGATAGTGTAAAAAATATATTTACATAATTAATACGATAAACGTAAATTTTTTTTATTAATGTTAATAAAATTCATGAGACAAAAAAGCTTATCCTTTTTTCACAAGTATAGTGTGACAAAAATTCAAGGAAAAGCCAAACTTATACAGAGTATAATTTTCGTCTTTTTTCAGAATTCTGTTACACAGTGGGCGCCACACACAAGTTTTAAGAATTATATGTCATCTTTACTTAGTTCACCGATCGACTTGAATCGATTATTAACTAAAAAATACTGTTTAAAATTAAATTATGTATAGTATATATTTACACTATTAACATAGTTCTACTCTATGTAACAAGTCATTTATCATGTTATACAGGTCACATATATATCAATGCTTGTAATAAAAAGTTATTCACAAAATATTTTTAAGTGACCTGATAATGTAAAAAAAGAGTCGTAATTTTTAAGTCTAAATAAGGTAGACCACGTACTTATTGGGTCACGGTTTAAGCGTGTAAAACTTTCTATGACATGACTGTATAGAAAATAATTCTGTTTGTTTGGATAGTGTCTTTTTACGTAATACAACAAAGTGACAAACCCTTTAAGTATGAAAAGGATACGTATAGGAATCTAGAAAAATTGCAAGGGGGACCATAATCATAAGTCGTTTAATAACTCTTTTTTTTTATAATCTTATATCAACTTACATACATTTCGATTAATTTTAAGAGATATCTGTCACCTCCCACCAGCTAGGACATTTGAGATGATTTTGTCTCGATTGAGATTTGAATTTGAAATCTCATGATTCTCAACTACTTTATCAACCATTTGGTCATACCCTTGATGTGTTAAGGTGCAGCCCATATAACATACTTCAATTTACTTGGATTGAAACGTAATTGTAATATATGGCAAAATACGAAAAGCTTGTCAATTATCATAGTGCATAATTAATGATGAAATAATTATTAAGTTGCATTAGCCAATTATTTTATTATTAAGTCATAAATAAGGAAGAAGCAATTTCATTCCTTTTCCCTACTGTAATTTTCTCATTGGAGACTCATTTTTAATCAAGCTTGAATGCTTGATCAATAAATTTGATATTCCAACGTCGATCAATATAAAACTATACACTAATTTATACGTTAATACAAAATTCATTCTGAAAAAAGAATGGAATTGATTTCTCGGTCACTCAACTAGTAATAGTTGTTTTTATCTCAAAATATCTTTTTTTTCCTGTTGAAGAAAATCAGAATCTACAAGAACAGAGATTTTCTGAAATAATAAGGTATTAGTTGAGTGACTGAGAAATCAACTTAAATAGAATGCTGAGAAATCAATTCCATAACCCATAACCTTCTATTTTTAACAAGTATTCTGTACCTTTTTATAAGCATTAAAAGGAAAAAAGAATGTCTTTCCAACTTTTGTATCACAATCAGTGCAGTGCAATCACCATGAGGAGTTAATCTAACTAAAAAGGGGCAGCCCGGTGCACTAACTCCCGCAGCGCGCTATTAGGAGTTAATTTAACTACAACTTCCTAATAGGACCACTTGCTTTTAAGGCAACAGTCTCAAAGGATACTTATTCCCTCTTACCTCGTGCAATATCAACAAGATATCTATTCAAATGCTGGCCAAAAATCTTGGTAGAGAATGACTCAGCAACGTGTTGACGAGCATCTTGCCCCATTTTTTCAGACAAGTGAGGATCCTGAATAAAATTAGACATTGCTGAAGCAAACTCCCGTGGGCTAGGGTCACAGAGGAAGCCCGTCACACCGTGTTTTACTGTCTCCACTGGACCGCCACTGTTGCAGGCAATAACAGGTTTATAGGCTGCCATTGCTTCCAAAGGAACAATGCCAAAATGCTCATCCTACTCTTCCAAAAAAGGAAAGAAAATGTCATCCTACTTTCAAGGTGAAAAAAATATGGGAAAAGATGGAGATGCTCCGTCTAACATCAAGCAACTATGATGACTAAAGGTCATCACAGTCCAAGGAAAAATGTTTCTTTTCCTCGTTGAAGAGATATCAGAATCAGACATACCTTTGGTGTATAAAGAACACATAGGCATTGGTCAAGGAGTGCATTTCTCTCAGCAGTAGAGCAAGATGTGATAAATCTGACCCGCTGAGAAACACCTTCCCTTTCTGCCAACTTTTTCAGTTCTTCCAGATACTCGACATTCTCTCTAAGGCGATTATCAAAGCCTCCTGAAATAAAAACCAGGAATAACTCCATTAACGTGCAAGAAGATATTCTTTTAAGCATATATTCAGCCACAGATGGTAGACAACAGGTATCTTGGAATCGTTTATTGAAGCATACTTCAAATCCATCTATTTAAGGTATTAAGGGCACATAAAATAAATAGGGCTTATCATCAAAGGGAGAGACAAGCACCCAAAAAAAGTCTATAGCTAACTTCATCAACAACTAGTAGCATCTGATATTTGTTTAGTTTCAGGGCACTAAATAACTTAATCATTTAGATGAGATCAGACAAATTCATAATATCTTATTGGCACTTGATGAACTCTGCATACCTCTAACAGAATATCAGAATATTTTGCACTACAAACAGACAAGATAAATAATGCAAATCAACCATACGAGACAAATACCAACAGCAAATAAAAGAGATGCAAAAGCAAAACAGAGAAGAAAATGTTGGTGGATAATGCAGCATACATTGAACTTGAAAATTTGAATAAACTTGCCTGCAACAGTCAAGGAAACATCATTCATGTTAACTCCTTGATGGTCATGGACTTCATGGGCGTGAAGCATGGCAAAGGCAGATATTGCCAATTCTATGTTCTTTTTTCTCTCAAATCGATTGATGGATAGAAAGTTCAGCCTAAAAGAAATGAACAACTGAAGTTATTTCTATATTGTTCCAATTGTATCAGATGTCTCCCAAGGGAGAAAGGAATAACTGAAATTATACTACCATCTGATGTATTAGTTGTGTTTCTTTGAGCTCTATGGCATAACCTTTTCTCTACCTCCCTACGACCCCTCCCTCTCTCCCTCTTTTTTTAAGTGCGCATGGAAGGGCAGGAACTCCAGGGCAGATGCATTTGAAAATTAAAGAAAAAATATTGAAATCTGTTGCGCAATTGCAATCAGACCTCGAACTAGAAGGTACCAAGAGATGGAAAGGTGTCTCTTACTTGGTGTCATTAGGTTTCTCAAACTGATCCACATTGACCGCTGGGTACAAAACAGCTGGTTTAATCCCACGTGCATCTAGGTTCTTGAAGGTTGATGCAAAAGTAGATGCTGTAAACCTGCTATTAACCAGGATCAAATCTGCCATTCCTATAGTTTGACCAATCAAAGAAGAAGCAGATATTGAACAGATAAGAAAAAACAAGTAAAACATCTATAACAGAGAAACAAACACCACCAAGGACAGAAGGCAGATTGTCAACAAAAACCTGTTGTAATTTCTTCTATGAAGTCAATAGGTTTCCGATATATCCTCCTAAGCATAGTTGTACGTTGCGCCAGCAAAAGATCTGGAAAATGGCAATAGAATACAACCTGCATGAGGTATAAACTTCATATATCTCAATGATCATATCATAGCAGTTGATTTCATCAAATCCATCCAAATACCTTAGCAGACTTCTTTAACTTCAATATCGGAATGACAACAGAGACTTGATCTGCTAGTATTATATCAAATGAAGGCCACATAAACAACAAGCAGAGAGCAACAAACATACACCGCAAGTATGCACATACAGCATGAAGCCGATAAAAGATATGTCGAGGAAGAAAAGCACCATAAACTGTAACATCAAACACACCTGTAAAGTGGTATTCACATCAGTAAGGGCACAATGGATGTTTGTTTAGCATATGACTCAAGTGTAGAAAGCAAGATTTCTAACCAGACAGAGTCTCCTCAAAACATCGATTTTTATCATGATGTGAAGTAAAAATATGAACTTTATGCCCTAAAGAAGCAAGTTCCATAGCAGCATCAACAATTAGCCTTTCAGCTCCACCTAAACATGATAAAATATGCTTCAATTAACCCATAGATCTGCCCATTGACGCAAAAAATCATTATACTCAATTTTTTTGAAATTTACGATCTTCTACCAATAATTCATTTGATCAAGGATTCAACAAATTGCAATGATAAACAGATCTATGAAAGAAATATAAAAATGTGTAGATAATAATTTACCGATTCCGAGATCGGGATGGATTATCGCGATTTTCATCTTCGAGCTTCCTTTTTTCTCCATTGTTGTTTATGAGAAAAGGCGGGTGTAGGGGAAAATAGAGATTAAAAAAAAACGGGTCGGGTCAATAGCCGGAGTTTGCTGGAGGAGAAGAGGTGGTGGAGAAAGTCATCCGACTGCTTTACTTCGCCGGCGCTGGATGTAAAATTACACTTTTAGTCCGTCGTAAATTTTTTAAAATTATTTAAAATGAGTAATGTAATTTTAATATTCTCATTCACTGAGACTTATTTTAAACCTTGATTTGAAAAATATTTTTTATTTTCTGAAATTTATATTTCAATAAATAATGTCACGTAAATTAAAAATGAAAGGAATGCTTTTATTTTTGTTGTTGTTGAGTTGCTTTGTAGTAGGGACCATGTAAAACAAATGCTTAAATAAGATAGGAGTTACTCAAGTGGTAAACATCTTTTGCCTCGATTTTAAGGTTATGATTCTAGGTCACTTAGGAAGCAAACAGGAGCTCCTAAGAAGAGGTAAAAAAAACAAAAAGAAACTAAAATAGGACACCAAATATCGAGGGAGAAATAAAAGACTATTGTTGAAATCTCAAGCAACATAGTTAAAATTTTGAGATTCGAAATTCTAAATTTTGATCGTAAATATGGACATAAAAGCTTTAAGCTTTTTAAAAATAAAACATATATATACAAAAATTACATAAAAAGTATTATAAATCATAATATTTAGTAATATAAATATTTTTAAAAAGCATATAAATAAATTTGATATAAAAGAATTTTAATTATGGATTAAAATTTTAACTGAATCACATAAATTTATTCAGAAAAAATACTTGTTACCAGTAGTAGAAATGTAGGCAACTGTCTATCGTCTTAGCCTTTCTTATCCTTCAACTTACCTAATTCAATTTTATTTAGGCAATTTTATGTAATCACCTTAAATAGGAGAAAAGGTGAAGAGAAAATTTACATCATCTCAATTAAATATTGAAAGTTACTACGCAAAACTCTCATATATGGGAAGAGACAAGAACTAAAATAATTAAAGACTTTAGCTAAACGAACAAAGAAATCTAATCAATCCGATTTCAACATTTTCATTGGCTTCATATGAACATAAACTAATCCAAGAAAGAAATAATCTGAGAGCTGCTGAGGAACATAATACTCAACTAGGTAAAATTGTATAGTATGTAAGTGTGTCTAACTCGTACAAGGCTCAATAACAAAAATGCTAAGTTGCGACAGCTATCCTTATACTTCAAATCTACCAACTGCAATGCAAAATAGAAAGCTATATTCATTTCAAATGTTGTAAGTTGTAACACATTGTGTGACGTATGGAAAACTTTGCAGACACATCTTCATTGCTGAAAACGTCTACCTATACTCTGATCAACGGCTAGCCAATAGCCAACCGTTAGAAGCTTTATACATGCTGATCCTTGCTAGAATTCCAGCCAGGGGCCTGAGCAACAACACTATCCGGTAAATTGCCAGAGCCTTTTTCAACATTTATTAGAGGATCGGTTTCACTTTCCTTTACCTTCAACCACAGAAACAACAGAGAGAATTAGTAAACCTAAGTTCTAAATGCATAAAGGAAAGTTGATAATAGAACACAAGTCCCCACCAGGTTATGGAACTATCACATTAGGCATTAGCATTTGAGAGTGTAGTGGCTTAAAATGAAGGGAGCATAAGGTTTTAGTCTAATTAAACTGTTTTGCAAAACCTTATGTATGGTTGAAAGCAAATACACAAGGAGCATAAGGTTTTAGTCTAAAGCAAAAACTTTTAGAGTTTACCTTTCTTCAAGATCTACCTCTCCCATGACCCATGCCACTAACTAATTAAACCGTTTTGCAAGCAAATCATATTGCAAATATAGTGTCAATTTCTTTTTTCGTTTTCTTTCCATCTGGTAGTGCAGTGTAATGAGGTGATACACAAGGAGGTAGTAAAGGGAGCACAATGATTTAAAGACAACTTTCTTCTAGATCTGCCCCTCTCCTGACTTATGCCACTAACTAAACTATTTAAGAAGAAATAACGCAAATCTAGTACTAGTGTAATGAAGTGAAATGAAGGGAGGTAGTATTGGGCATATCGGACATCTTACCAATCATCTTGCAAATCAAGATATTGCACAAGTTGGGGTATGATAAAATGGAGTACTTTTTTTGTCTAGCACAACGTGTAACACCAAAAAACAAAGATGAATACCTGAGACAGAAGGGATGCAGCCTCTATAGACTTCTGCTGGCTCTCAATGGAACAACAATATGAATAGAGAATCATCCCAAGCATAGCAATGACAATACCCAGAATGTTTCGCCAGCTGAAGGGATCATGAAGTAGAACATACCCAAAGGCCAAAACAAGACATGTTTTTAGATGCCCAAGGACCTGATAGGTGACTGGAGAAGTCTTGCCAATTACCAAAAAAGTACTGAAGTTCACGGAGACGGATATAAGGCAGGATAGAACAATAAAGGCCTGCCATCAACACGTTGAAGTTAACAAATAGTTTTAATATCTGGATTAAAATTGAAAATGATTTTCTAACTTACCACCACATTTTGTGTGTAGTTGAAAGCAAATACATTCTGATTTGTCAAAAGCCCATCTAAAAATGGTCCTACTATAAACAAAGTAATTGATTGATAAGGACAAGACTGATACAGGAGCTGGGTTGAAGACACCTTGAACTTCTTTTGGATGGTATTCGTCATCTAAGAAGATGGGTTAAGATTATCCAAGCAAGAGAAGGTATGATGTAATAGCTGTGAATTATATGTCCAACATCATTTTCTAACACATATAAAACAGCTTTCATAAAAATTTAAAGTCTTATTTGCCAAAAATAAGGTTGCAAAACTGGGGATTTATGAAGTAAGTAGAGCCAGTAAGGGAAAGAACTGAAAAAAATTGATTGACTATTCAGCAAAGGATACAATCTGTGCGATACAAGTGGTGACAATTGCAAACATAGATAAAACAGAACCCAGTAAATTGAGCTGCAAATCAGTTACTGTTGCAATTCCAACCCCAAAGAGAAGAACGGTAAGTGCAAGCTGGATATTCCTACTGCAAATCATAGTTGAGATAGGAATCAAATCGTTACTAAAAATGTACAACTAAAAGGGTAATTTCATAAATGCTTAAGCAAAAGAGTAAATGAAAGCAGAATGTTATTTAGATAAAAGTATCACTTCATAGAGCAATAGCATCACTCCAGACCAAGAGATACATAGAGGTTACTTGGGTCAAAATTGTGGAGCCAAAGAAGCTCTTTTTGTGCACAAAGATACTTCACTTGAGTAAAAATTTCTCTTCATATGCACCCAACCTTTAAGATAGTTCCCTCACTTACTGCTCCATTACTATTACATTTATCTGATAATCCACCAGTCACTTGCAACCTTAAAATTGCGTCTAGCTCAGCCTTAAATAACTAGTCAATAGTTGAATCAAACAAGAAGGCCTTTCCTTGAAAAACAGTTCCATTCATGTTGACAAGGATGTTTTTGAACATTGCATAAAAATAGGACAAACTATCTAAGAGTGATAAAACCAAAAAAAGAAAATTAATAAAAATAGACAATGTGGAATGGGTCTTTAAATTATCAAAGACCCAAAACAAGCAGAGATGGCTTGGCTCCAAGAATCTTAATGATCAGTAACATTTTAGAGGAACATACATTTATCAAAAGCACGACTTGTCAAAAAACTTGGTCTTCCGCTTTCTCATTTAACCGTGCTAGCAGCCAGTGAAATCATTTCTCTGGCTGAACCTTTAACTATGGATGATGGTTGCCCTAAATCTAGTATAGAAACGATTGTATATGGGAATAATGTTACACCTCTGACATTCAACTTTCTAGATAAGGACAAGACATAGGGTTCGGACTCTTAATTATTCCAAGAAATTACTTCTGGTTTGACGGTTCGAGCAAATCACATGTTGGTGAAAAGCTTCTCCAATGTAATGGTCCAAGCTTAATAAAATGAGAACAGATTCCTATGTTCAATATGCTTGGAAGAGAAAATTTCTCAAAAATAGAAATAAAAATAGATGTTAAGGTAATGTAATGTGATCCTCTATCTACTTAGTGTAACATAACTGATCTTTTAAGAACTTTTTGTGGAAATAATAAAGTCATAAAGTCATCATTTTGCAGGTATCCTGTGGAATTAGTCGAGGTGCGCGAAAGCTGGACACCACGGTCATCAAAAAAAAAAAGTCATTTTGAGAAAGTCAATGTTGAGTACTTTTACCTGAATTTTTTCCTGTAGAAAAGAGTCTCCAAAAGAACTGTACAGGGGATGATTGCTAATTTTGTCATCTAAAATGCAAAACAATGAAGAAAATCAGGAAAAAAAAACTGCATTTAAGATTCTAAAATTAGTCAGAAGATACAAGGCTTGCTTTGTAGAGACAACTTAGCATTGAGTTGTCATGAATGTTTGAGAGCAATAGGGAACAAGAGAATCTCATCACATTAAGTAAAGTGGTTTCTAACCACAAAAGGGAAAAAGTTTGCTGCCCCTCCCCAATAAATGAAAATAGAAAAGAACCTTACAATTCAGCTAGCTATGTTGATTATTAATTTCATAATGATCATTAAGCATTTCATAATAAGATTTTTGTAGCACATCTTGATGTGAATGATTTAAGGTTACAGTGGAACAAGTTGCAATTTCAAGTTTAGATCTTATAAAACCTAACTACTCCAAACAAGTAATCACCAGAAAACTAATTTATGTGGAAAAGCTATCCCAGTGGATACATTGTTATACCTTGAAATATAGGTACAGAAAAAAGGGACAAGGAATGAGAGTAAATATAAAAGAGGGGGAAAAGAAGATCTTATCCAGATAAATCACTATTAAAGGCAGCCAGGATCCCAGGTAAAAAACATTTAAACCAGATAGTCATTAACAGCAGAAAGGAAAAAGAACAAACCTGATAAAATCCAACAGAATTAAACCCCAGGCTTAGATTAAGAAGTCCAATAGAGGACCCATTCAGTATTCCAAAGCCCATAACAGCTTTTGGATCAAAAGGCTTGTGCTCAAAAAATCTCATCCATCTTGCAACATGGAGAGAACAAAATGTAACTAGAAGATGCCAGCTTGTCAAAGTCGTAGCTGAGAGAAAAATTCAAGAAGTTAGAAACTCAAAGCAGAACGATAATAAGAATTGAGAAAATTCTTTTATTAGGTTCTGCCGGAACCAAAATAGAAGTGTCAACAAATCAACAATCCCCTAATCCAAATTGGATCATTCTTTTCCCAACTCCCTATTTCCTTATCAAATTTTTTTTTATAACAAAAAAAAAGTGTCAACTAACAACCAAATAAATTTTAGATGTGAATGCACAATATCTAGAAGTATCTTTCATTTCCATTATGTTCTAATTTTTGTTTAACTACATGCAAACAATTGCACATGATTTTGTGTTCTCTCCTTCTTTTTTGGTATATTTGATTCTGTGTTCTCTCCTTCTTCTTTTTCGGTACATTTGATTTTGTATTCTCTCCTACTACTGTTCGTATGACATAAGCCAAATTCATCAACTGTCAAATTGAGCTGTTTTACTTTAAAGGAATAGAGGAAATAATTGCATAATGACTAAAGAAGAGCACAAACATGAGAAATAACTAAGCCAAATATTTGAGCTTGTTCTGGTCCCTACTAATTACATTGTCGAACCCATTTTTTAACAGAGAATATCCAAGCAACAACTATCTACGCCTCAATCCCAAGTTAGTTGGGATCAGCACATTCATCCCAATAAAAGAAACGAGACGATCTTAGAAAACTTTCCTGCATAAGCTCTTCGTGAATCTCATAGAACCATGTTAAAGCAATCAATGAATCAATCAACTATCCTTCAATTCAAATAATTGTTATTGACTATATGAAATCCTTTATGTTGATTATCGTCTATTTCGACTTATCAGCTAATTTATCTTTTAAGGTAAATTAAATACTATCAATTATAACGCAGGTACCTAATTTCACGAAGCATGTAAGCAATTCACTTGTAAGATTAGTCATTACACTAATGAACCCGAACAAAAGAAAAACAACAAAACACCATTCATCATTTGCATTAAGAAAAAAAGTTATGAAAACTCACCAAATGTAAAACCTAATGTGCTAATAAGCGCCTTATTGCAAATTACAATGGACACAGAAGACACCACCGACAAAGTCAGTGCTCCAATGGTCCCCAGCTGAAACCTCTGGCTTTCTGTCATTTTCGCTCCTTCTCCAATTCCAACTTCAAAATCTACACATCAATATAAATTTTCACACATTAACCTAAATACAAAATCATCTCGCAATTTGACAACCAACTTTTTTTACCTTATCGCAATCGTGCGTCCATGAATCATACAAAACCAGCTCAGCTGAAAACAACACATTCAAATATATTTAAAAACGAGATTTATTCAACGAAGATATATACAGATCCAAACAGGAACAACAAATTTAAGAAAAACGCAGTGTAAATTTTTTTTTAAATTAAGAATATGTTCATATATTAAGAAGATTACCAAAATGCAAAATTATAGATCTGATACTTTAGATTAAATTGGATTATTTTTCAATATTCATAAGTTTATACAACAGGCAAAAAGGAGAGAAAAAAATGGAGGAAGAAGAAGAACCTGTAAAGCTTCGGATCACGAAAACGGACGAAGTGATAAAAGGCGCTAAGTGTTCGATAGAGGTTGAAGCATTATTAGAAAGAGAGCGGTGAAAATTGCACCACTAACATTTATAGTTTTTGTAATTTAATAATTAAATTTGTGACTTCTTAACTGAATTTCGGCTAGCTTTTCGCCTACGGGTCATGTGACTGTCTGTAAAAGGGGTATATTTAGGAAATATTTGGGGAAATTGATAGGTTGCGACATGAGTTGCACTAACCATCCTCGACCTCTTGTTTTAAAATTATGATTCGAGTTATGTAAATAGATTTATTTACAATTTACTATATATTATACATATTAATCTCAATAATACGTAAAATTTTAAATTTGATTTAATTCAAATTAATATATATATATTATTAAATGGAATAAAATATTGGAAGAACATTTAATAGGTTTATAAGGAAGTTTGAAGTCTAATGTTCACCATAACCATGTTACCAAACAATTATTATTCAATATTAATAATATATGAATAAATATTGTTATAATTTAACAATATTAGTGATGGAATGTAGACATTTTTTTTAGTGATTGAATGTAGACATTTTTTTACATTAATATCTAGAAAATGAATCCAAACATATTACTAATAGTACATTCATTGTTTCTAATATGTAAATGCATTCAAATAATAATGATGAATTTAAATTTTCTAGGATATGAGTACACCTCCCAAAATAAAATTATTAGTATTAAATTAAAATTGATCTCTAGTTTTTAAGGTAAACAACTCTAAATACAATAAAGTGCATTATGTAACTTTTTTATAGCATGAGTGTCAGGTTATAATATAATGCAAATTTTCGAAATTATGTACATAAAATATCTAATTTTATAAAGAAATTATGAATTTACATTCCATATTTTCCCCTATAAATTCATTTGCAAATATTCTCATAAGTATTAAATTCGTTTACTTCAAATCGATTGCTACATAAAATGTATTTTCATCATTATCTAACGATAAATATAAACGATACGATATAGTATAATTTAAGCAATAATCAAAATAAACATTATATTTAAATTAACAATAAAATATATCGGTAACAACCATCCAAACAAGGTGTTAAAATAATTTTAAAAAGAATGAGAAGATCAAAATATTCTTTTATTCTTCTACTACTTTATTATTCCTAATATAGTAATAAGTTTTAATTTATACAGTTTTTATGTATCAAATATTATATAAAATGATTTACGAAATAATTTTCTTATTTGGCACAAATTACGAAACAGCATACTCAGGACTTGACCATTCTATTTGAAAATTGAATCAAACGAAGGATTTATATAATCGGAGCAGCGCCGGAGTATTTTGGTCGGAGCTTTTATGCAACCGGCGAAGAAACTGAGAATCACCCGACCCGACCGGACCCGGCCGGAAAAATTGATTTCTATAGGAACCCTAGAATAGCTACGAAGGATTTTGGGGTTTAAGGGTTCCATTTCATGCTTTTACGAATGGATATCGACACTGATATTTCCAACTGGATTCTCGAATTCATCCTCGGGCAGCCGCTCGACGACGGCATTCTCAACGATCTCATTCAAGTTCTTCCACTCTCAAACGACAAGTCGAATCTCAAAAAGGCGTTGCTCATCAGGAAAATCGAATCTGAGATTTCTAATGGTTCGGTTACCGAGAAAATCCTCGAATTTCTTGAACTAATTGAGGAACTAAATCATCAAGAGGGGATTGAAGCTTCAGAATTGATGAAAGCCGCGTATTGTGCGGTGGCAGTGGAGTGTACGGTGAAGTTTTTGAATAGTGAAGGGACAGGAGGTGATAAAGGTAAGTATTTTGACGCAGTAAGGAGGATATGGAAACAGAGAATCAATTTAATGGAGAAAATGGAGAATGTAGGGTTTGTATCGGAAGAGCTATGGAATTGGAGGGATGAAATAGAAGCGGCTTTATGGGATGATAAGTGTTCCTACAGTGTGATAAGGAGGAGTAAAAGCGTAGTTGCTGTTGAGTCGGTTAAGTTTTTTGTTAGAGAAGCTAAAGAGAGAATGGGGTCTCCTTTTCTTGATGTTGTGGCTGAAACTTACCAGTCTGATGGGACAATGAAGGCATTTTTCGGAGGGGTGAACAAAGAAGGAGCTTGCAGGGAAAATGTCAGAGGTAATGTGCTATTAAACTCTATGATATGATCAAATTTTGGATGATAAATTTGTGCCTATGATCTGCTTATTGCTCTGATTCAATGAATGATGACTGAATTCTGTATGTTGGTGTTAAATGCTGAATTATGTGCTTTTTTTCTGTAGATTATATGGGCACCCTTGATTAGATATAAAGGGAGTACTTTTGACATTTCCTAGTAATACCAATATCAGTTTATCCTTATTAAGGGGTAAAAGATTACTTTTTGACATTTTGCTTGCTGAACTTGTATCAATTTCATGAGTTTTATGTCTAGATGATTGTTTTTCTGCTTGCAGAAGTGTCCAAAGGAAGTGCATTGCGCAGGAAGAAGCATGTTGCTTTCAAACGCACCAGAGGAGGTGTCAGGATCAGTGATTCTATTGAGTCAGAACTTGAGGCATCTGGTGGATGTGGACAGGATGGTTTACTGGCTTCAGCTGAAATAGAGAAAGCAGAGAAAGCACTTAAATTGAGTTCATTGGAGCTGCGTGCTATGGTAAAGGATCCTCTACCTGATGCACTACGTCTTGCTGAGACTTTGTCTTCTTTGGCAAGGGATAATATGGGTCATCAGCCTGCTGAGAATAGCAGTGACAGAGCCCATCCTCCAATGGCCTCCAGTAGCAGAATGGTTCAAGCTAGTGGGGAGAAATGTGAGGCGCAGCATAATTGTCATCATAGTGCTGCATCCAAGCCAGACCGAGTGAACCAAAACAGTGCTGCCAATCCACTTAAGGTATATGCATCAAAAAAAATTTTTGCCTCCACCTGCGTAAAAATATACGGTCAAATGCTGCTTCTTGGCATGTATTGATGCACAATGCTCTTTAGTATGCTCTTGAATGTATAGAAACTTGAAGTCTTCAATGCAAGATAGTATTTGTTTATCCTCAAAGCTTTACTAGCCTAGTGACTAAATGAGTTTTTGTAACCAAATGTGCAAAACTTTTTGCCAAGCCAAGTAATGAAGTGGTTCTTTGTATAATAGAGATTAGAGAGGTTAGATCAGATACTAGCTCTAGATTTGGTTTTGCCAGAGGAATATTATAGAATAAACATTAAAGCATATTCTTGTTTGGAAAAAATTGTCCTAGGCACCCAAACTGTATTTGAGAAAAATATCCAAATAGAGGGAAACAAATTTGTAATTTTATGCGTGCTAATGTAAACAAACGCTGAATTGTATATACAGTTGGATGATTTCTTAGACGAGGTAACTGAAGGATCACCAAGTAAAGCGAATAGGGTTACATTACCTACCCCAAAGACGACAAAAGTTTCTCCCCTGAAGAAGTATGAATTTAAAAAGATCACCACGAGGAGAAAGCCCATGAAATGGAGTTTGTTGGAAGAAGACACTTTGAGAACTGGTGTACAGAAGTATGGTGCATCTCTTACTTCCTCTGACTTTAAAGAAATAACGACACAAGGTTTAGCGCTCTAATTGTTTTCCATTTTTTGGTAGGTATGGTACTGGAAACTGGAAGGTCATCTTAGATACTTATCATGACATACTTTCAGTGAGGACAGCAGTAAGTGTTTTCTGATACTACTATTTATAGACTGATTGTTTACTACTCCTACTTATTAAGTTTTAAACATTTTTGTTCAGTGTGACTTGAAGGACAAGTGGAGAAACATGATATCGTAGGTATTTATTTTGAAGAAATTTCGCTTTTGTATGAGAGCATTTTGTTTTCTTAAGCAGAGGTATGGCTTTGTATATTTTTTTGTATCATGTAAATGTCAAACTTTCCCTGTGTATTTTGTTAGATACATAATACTTCAGATGAATGTTGTTGTATATCATGTCTCTCTGGAGAAAGCTGTGAGCATGTTCATACTCACTCTAGAAATAGTTGCCTTTTTAGGTCCTTATGACTGATTTAAATAAATTTTAGCTAGTATTTTTCGAATAGGGTTCCTGAAGTGGTTATTATTGCAATTCGTTCATAATAATGTAGCGAGCTAGTTCACTCAATTTATCTGTTGTGATTTTTAAAAGTAATTGTCTCAAGTTGTCATTTTAGAAGTTTAAGACAACTAATTATTTTTTCTCATTTATATGATAGATTATAAACACCTCGTACTAAAACAAATAAAAGATTTTGCGGCAATAATATAAATGCATTTATATTATATTTAACGGCAATAATAACTTTAAGTATTTATAATCAATACTTTATATAAATGTCGTTAAAGGCTTTAGCGACTTTGGATGCAGTTACAATAACTTAATTATCATTAAATACTTTTGCGGCCGCTATTAGCAAAACCTATTACTACTAAATGTCTCTTATATCGTAATAGACCAATTGAGTAAATATTTAATGATGAAGAGAGGTTATATCTTAAGAAATAAATAGTAATCAGAAAAGAACCTTCCAAATTAATGTTTTCTAGAGGAACGTGTAGAAGAGAAACATGACAAATAATTTAAGAGGAAAGAAGTATCGATCACAGACTGATGAATTTGGTACAGGGAGGCTTTCTCTACACTTTAAACATCTTTTCCCCGCATGTTCAAGGCACCAATAAGCAGATAGAGTAGAAGAGAAGGCCTAGAACCAGGTTGACTGAGAGAGAAAGCAAGTCGGAAACTTAATGAGCAGATGCCCTGTGCTCTATCAATCTAGTCCCAGTCTTTCCAGCAAGCGAGTGAGTGAGACTGAAGAAACCAAGGTACACCGAAGACAAAGTAATTCATTGCATAAATCTTCCTTCGTCTCAATTTATGTGACACCATTTGACTTGACAAAAAGTTTAAGGCAGATTTCTAAAATTTGTGGTCTAAATATTCCTTGATCATTGTGTGAGGTAAATGTGACTATAAATCGTTTCATTAGGGTAAATGAGGAACTTTAAAGTTAAATTATTTCTGATTATAATAAGGTAACAATCTTTTTTGCACATACTTAAAAGAAAAATGTGTCACATAAATTGAATCATAAGAAATACTATTTAGAGCTAGAGGAGCGTATCAGCCGATTCGATCCGATTTTATGTATTATGATTCAAGGCTTATCAGTTTTTGATTTATGAACACGTTAAATTGATAATCAAATCACTAAGATATTTATTATTGATTTTCAATTAAGCGATTTTTTATCCTTAACAGTTCGATCGATAATCAATAATAAAATGCTCATATAATCATGTATACAAGATATTCATAAAATAGAAATAGTAGCAAGAATACAAGTGAAAGACCAAATTATTCGAATTTGTTCTCAAGACACGCACAATAAATTGCGATAATAACATTAACTTGTATGCCTTCGTCATAATCAAATCTAAAATTGAAAAGAAAATTAGTGTCGAGAAGAGATAAGGTGTCACAATAGAGAATAGTTTGAGCTACCTACCATCAAAAGCAATACTAAAATTTAAAAAATAAGGTTGGTACGATATTAAAATCATTGTTATATAAATAGGAGGAAAATAGTACTAAATATTATCTTATCGGATGATCAATTTAACCATTAACTAAAATCATAAAATCGAAAACCGACCCAATAACCCAACAAAAAATTACAAAACCTATAAACCAATGGTGTTTTTCTCCATTCAATTTATCGGTTAAACCAAGTTTTGCACACCCCTATTTAGAGCCCATAAACTTCAAATCTTGAATCCGTCAAATCACAAGATAAATAATGGTGCAACCTAAAAAGAACCAAATGATGTCACACACTTCCCTGAACTTTGGTAGTTTTTCCTTGATAGAGTACACATTAGGTAAAAGAACAAAGTACATTTTCCAGCAGAAGGTATGTATGAGAACCCACAAAAAGTGAAGGAATTTAAGACACAAGAGACTCCTTCAACTGTATGTATAACACCTCAACAATGAGGTTGTGAACAACGCTATATATCTTAACAAAAGGCTCATATAACTGGAAAAAACACAAAAGAAATTACCAAAGGGAATTAATTTACACTTCGGCGCCTTTACTCTCCGGTTCAACATCTGCAGTTTTCACAAATCCGTTATCAGGATGGTGCCCTTCACTCTCACTGGCAGCTTGTGACAGTAAAGAGTTGCCCAAGCTCTCGAGCCTTGTCTGCGTTAGATACTCCAGGGGAAGGTTGGCAGCATTAACAAGGGAGGTCATGCTCATTCCAGCAGTGGCCTCAGCTAGCATGTCATCATCACGGTTCGGATGGCAGTTCAGGTCCAACTGTCCCTTCCCAGGTCCGAACTCCTCCACTTGATCCCCATTTGAATTCCTTTCATTGTCAGAGTGATTCATGTGTTCGTTCTCGGAATGATTCATTTGAAGCAACTCTATTCCACATGTCATCCCGTCTGTTTCTGATTCATCTTTAGGAGGGACCTGGTCTTTTGCCTGTGCAAGTTCTGCTTCTCGTTCTGATTGTTTTTTCTTCTTACGCATCATAAGTGTTTTAAAACGACGTTTCACAGTCAAACAGACATTGCACTTACACGTGGGATGGTGCTTGCCCTTCCCACTTGGAGGCTGAATGCACACAATGCAACTGCAACCAGGGCGATGCCGAGGATGTTTTGTTGTGGCTCCAACTGAAGGCTCTCCCATGTCGCCAATGCTATCTCCCATGTCGCTAGCAGCAACTGTTGCCAAGGCATCTAGGCCAGAAGACTCTAAATCTTCATTGTTTTCTACAAGTTTTCGCCTCTTAGGATCTGGAATGGGAGACACTAATAGTGAGTTGACTTAGATTATCTAAACAAAGGTAAGCATAATTCATATTTTTCACGCTATAAAGTGTTTCATAGAAGAATTATAATGCATCTACTATTTTTTAAACTAATTAGACACATTCATCACAAAGCCCTTCATAAACAGGGTGGTAACAAAGAAGCTCTCGAACTTGCTGGAATTCCGAAGGAATATCAATGTAACACATTTTATTTGGCAGCTCTTTAGGATGTTAGGGAGTGAGATATGGATTGAACAATAAAAATATCACAGATAAAAAAAAGAAAACCAAAAAAAGCTTCCCCTCCAACCATAGTCAAACAGATTACCTAAAGTGTAGTGCTTTAAGCAGATGAACATCAAGATATAAATGAAAAGTCGATTTCCTAGCATCAGGAGAAAAGTCTGTGTAGCAGAAATTCCTTAACCTCACTTTTTTGAAAAGTTTTTTAAAAAAATAAACCTTAAAGCTTCAAGATGAACCATTAATTCCTGACAGAAAGGTGTATTTTGTAAATGCAAGTAAACGGAAAAGTGAGTCCTTAAACTTGCATTACTTACATTTACAAAATGCACAGAATTTGATGGTTCAACTTGAAGCTTGTAAATAGAACTATTTATTCCTTGTGAAAAGTGACCTTTTAGCGACGAAACCTTTTAGAAGCTGTTACTCAAAAGCACATTCAAATCTTAATTCTACCAGCAATATCCTTGTGAAGATTGTGTATCATTAACAAAGATTCAGCAGGTAAAAAAAATAGGAGGGAAGATTTCTGTCAAATAATGAGAAAAGATATCTAATACCCTTGCCAACTCTAAGGAGAGCTTCCAGTTCCCTCGCACTAATCTCATCAGGAGCAGCACAAGAGCATCTGTAATAAAGTTTGCAGAAAAAGGGTAAGAAACGGTCATTCTTCAGAGAGTATCTATTTAATATATGAAATAGCACACAATTTGTGGTAGGCAATTATTCTCATAAAAACACACACAAGAAACAAAGCAAATGTATCTGAAAAACACGATGCATTCATCTAACACAAACGTATCTTCAGTTTGTACAGACTACCACCAATATCATAGTAAGAAGCCACTAAATTTGGTAGAGCGGAATTACACCCATGTTTATGGTTTACCTACCAAGAGAGAGACCACTACATGGGTAAAAAGCAAATTTTCTTTTTCTTTTAGCTATGTGATATCTTAAAAAATGAAAATGATATAACTAGTCTAGTCTCAAACGTGAATCCGAAGTGGGAGATCGATGGAACCAGGTATAGACCTTCTTGAGTCCCAAATATTGTCAGAACAAGTCCACTTTGCAGGAAGGAGAACGTGCAGCGGCAATCTACGCCATTTAGAACAGCTGTCACATTGAGCCCATTGCTCCTGATCACTGTGCAACGGTACAACAGAAATCAGCATTGAAATCCAACAAAAACAAAATATCCTACAGATAGCAACCAAACATTTCTCCAAGTGTACTTTTGATATGACCAGCAAAGGCAAAGGTGAACATTATTAACAAAGCACCAATGGATCTTAGAGCTTTTTTGCACTTTTTGCTTTTGATAACATTGGTCTGCACAAGTTGATCCATTGACATAATAGAGAACTACAAATAAGTTTCACTCAGCACATTTAGTTTATCCCTTACCCAGAAGATCGGGCAGTAAATATTGTCCTCTTTCCAAAGACGGGCGCTTCCTATAGAGGAAGAGAAAAAGAGAATTAAACTTGATTGACTATATGAAAAACGAACAATACAGCATAAGTAAAAAGACAAATTTTGTGGCTTTCCATATTTTGGTTGCACTTACTTCGTATTCCTCAAATTCACAGTCCTCAATCACAACAATGTTGGGCATGGCAGTTGGAGATGGCCGTAGCAATTCTTGTATTTCTTCCCAAGTGATTCTAAGTTCCATAGCATCATCAGCATGCATAAGAAGCCTTTTATTTTTGGACCCGATGTTTCTTGCCTTTTTCTTCTCTGACATTGGCACTTGCCGGTTCACAGTATCATCGCTTGTCCTGCCTCCATTCTTTTCATGTTTTGGATGGAAAAAAGAATTTGCATTACGGGAAAGAGCAAATTCAAATGCTGCAAGCATGTGACAATACCTGCTTTACAAAAAGACCTAGAAGGCTAGAGTAAACACTCACCGGAAAGCTATCAGCCATGCCAGAAAATGAAGTTTCTCCAGAGCCATTGCCACTGGGAAGGTTAGGCATTTGAGAATCCTGTTTTGCATACAAAAAGAGGGAAATAAACTCAAAATAATAATCAGGAAAAGAGCGCTGACTATAGCAAACAATGTTTCTGTAGATAACCTGCATGTCAACATTGTTTGTTGCCTTCCGAAATCCCATAACAAGCTTTCCTCCTGGATCTATTCGACTGAATATCACTACAACAATAGACCATAGTTAGTACTTCTATCTGAAAATCATAATCCCTATCAAATACAGAATCAATTAATGACCAAACTAAAGGAAAGACAGCATCTACAGTCTGATAACTAGCCATTCTGCCAGAGATGGAAAAATATCTTTTTTTTTATAAGATGAAAGCATGAATATTTACCAGTATCACCAGCTTGCAATTGCATATTCTGTATACAAGGGGTAACACCCTCCAAAACATACATCCGGCTGTTGTTATTGGGCCAAAATCGGAATTGAAATGTCCACTCTTTACCCTTTATATCCTGAATCCTTATAGGTAGACCCTCTGATTGGTTAATTGGAGGGAAGTATGCCTGCATAGGAATTGGCATTGATTAAGCAGAAAAGGTGCATCGCAAGCTAACCATCCAAGGCCATAAAGAAAACAGGCAAGATATCATATTGTCTAAACTTCACAAAGTAGATAAAAATCTGAAGTAACTATTACTTCAGCACATGCTTTGGGAAGAACCAGACGGCCTATTCGTCCAGCATCACTGGCACTTAGGATCTTCTCAAACAGTGGTACAATAGCAGATTTTAAGCTGAAATTCCAGTTAAAGTAAACAAAAGAGGAGCGATACACAACTCAAAGATAACTAATAGCAACCAAAAATAATACGTTGTCAAGGATACTCTCCAGATAATTGCTGCAACTCCTGGTCTGTAATCCGAGGCCAGTATCGAGGCAGTAACTGATTGCGTCCACCACGCCCTTCAGCAGGTGGCCTTGCAATCCGTGCTTGTGAAGCCATTCCTTTGACTGATTCAGAACCTGAGGTGGGACTAGGTTTGGGGGGCTTGGGCAATATATGGCGTGCCCTTTGGCCCTGTTGGAAGGGAGAATTTTTGCTTTGTTCCCTTCCTTCAACATCTCCACCAAGAAAAGGCTGTCCTGAACTTGAAGTACCAATTGGAGTACTTAAACAGAAATTTAGAGACGGCTGATTGATCGATTCATACATATCTTTAACACCTTGACTTGGTCTCTCATTATCGGGTTTGCCAAATAGAGAAGCTCCAATTTTCTG
The DNA here is from genome assembly GCA_018342035.1 of Solanum appendiculatum. Classification (NCBI taxonomy): domain Eukaryota; kingdom Viridiplantae; phylum Streptophyta; class Magnoliopsida; order Solanales; family Solanaceae; genus Solanum; species Solanum appendiculatum. The sequence goes on along the minus strand of JAGDQO010001046.1, from coordinate 62,243 downwards.
CTGATTCAGATTCGAAAAGCATGTACCGACATTACCAATAGGAAGCATTGTATCTTGTTTCTTGTCATTCCTCTGAGTTTGAAAGAGTTGACCAGGCTCATTGGTCTGCATAAGCCTTCTTCGGTCAAAGTCATTCTCATCCATTTTATTCTCAACGCCCAGTGGCTGTGCACTCTTAGATCCCAAGGTGCCATTAGGAAAATCATCACCAGGTATCTGCAAAAGCATTTATAAGATGATTAAGACTCAAATTACGTCAACTGACCATCAGCTAAATTTGTCAAAGAGAATACTTTCGGGGAATGCAATAATTAGTAAAAGACCACGTGAAGTGGGCATACACATTCAAAGCACACTTAAAAAGAACTCCAATCAGATAAGTGAAATAAAAGGAGGAAACAAAATTTATTTGTCAATATCTTGAATTTGTTTGTTTCTTTCAGGGGTTGGGTTTGGGCTTTCAGGTGGGATTGTCTTTCAATGTTGCATGGGCACAATATAGACGCCAGATATATAATTATAATAACGCCAGAAACCAAAACACATGGACTGTTTGCTCTAAGTGAAAAAACTGCATCAATTTGCCGAATTACTAGGTGAAGGGTAGAAAGTAATATACTAAGGTGGCAGTTACAATTTTCACTCTGGATGGTTACTCGGTACTCCAGCATGGAACGTTTTCTTAGGACATGACAAGAAAGAGCATATATCAAGTATGACAAGTGAACGTCTGAATATCAAATAATCAAATGTTAAAGCACACAAAAAAATGTATAAAAGAAAAAAGAGAGCAACCTGTTGTGTCTCTGTTGCATGGAAATGACACATGCATGGACATAATACAGACACAAAACTAGCTAATTCTAAGAGACCTAGAAACCAAGATACATAGGACGATTTCTCTAAGTGCAAAAGCTGCCTCAATTTGCAGAATTACTATGTGAAGTTTTGAAAGTAATATTATGCAGTGGCCGTCCAAATTTTCACCATTGATGGTTATCAGCATGAAATTAAACAACCTTTGGCTTCACTCTTCTCCCATTATTGGAGAGCTAATTTTGACCCTGTAATTTTAAATACATCCACAAATCTTTAAAATAAACAACTACTAATACTACTAACGCTTTGTTTCCAACTACAAACCTCTCTATAATGGCGTTGTTTGCTTCGATATCTCTTTGTTGCTATAGTGAAATGTTGTTATAGAAATATATATTATAACATAAAATGAAAAATCAATTCCAAAACAATCTTGGCCATTATAGTGAAATGTTGGTATAGAGGTCAAAGGATGGTTGTTATAGAGAAGTTTGACGGTAGTTGGATCGCTCTATAGTGAAATACATAATCGCACTATCTGCTTTGCTCCATTTGCAAGTATTATTCCAATAATTCAATAACTTGAGATTCTCTACCTCTTACTACATACGCATCTCTACACAGACTGAACCTGATTATTATAACTAGAAGCGAGCCATCATGAGTAAAATAATTTTTCTTATTTCATGACAACTAAAAATAGAGAATATATGTCAATTACAATGTAAGCTTGCCAAGAGAGAGCAAAAAATATACTTGACAAGTGAATATGTGCATATGATACTAAACGTCAATAACACACAAAAAGTTTATATAAAAAAGAGGTTGATTTATTGATTGATTAGCGAAACAGAAACAAATAAAGGAAAGTACGTACATATGTCTTATAACTAGACATATATCTTGACCTGCGTAGCTTTCTATTTACAATTTTCTTGACCATTTCCTTTAACAAAATCTTTTTTCATCCAAAATTTTAATGTGTAAATGAACAATTCTAGATTTTCAATACCATTTCTTTAATGCGATGAACCTTAAAACCAAGTCACCAACAACAATCACCAATTTAAATTTTTTATCCATTCCAATAAGTTTGACGTCTTTCCATGGATGAAAATTATTCTTCCTTAAATAATTTAAATTAGTAATCTCTATATCCCAAATTTTATTACATCCTTTCCATTTGGGCGCATTCGAAACTATTTCACACCATTCTACTAATAAATATTATTGTATACAATTTTCACAATTTCTTAGAATTCAAATCTATTCACCTACCAAATTTATGAGACGTGAAATTTTCTCTCTTAATCTATTTCTTTCAACTATTAGGTTAAGTTGTTCTTACATTACTAATTTATAAAATATCCAAGTCAAATGATATCTTAAACTGCATATCCAACCAAATGGTGTCACCTAAATTAAAAGGAGTAAAAACTACCGCTATTATTTATCGTTTCACATCTTAGTAACCACTACTCAATTTTTACATTCCAAATTATTATTATAAACGCTTCTTTATTAACCATGGTATAATAATCTTAAACATTTTATCTTAATATCTATACAAGTCAAAATATGTATTTCTATTGGGATGAAGGAGTATTTTTGACTACATCATTTTACTCATTTGAGTTATTGCTTTTACATGCTCTAAAGTTCTCATATAATTTTTCTTTTTTTAATCCCTAAACTAATCAAATGCGAGGCATAACCATTTTACAAAGCTCAAGGACTTCAAGCTATTCTAGGTTCATCTCCCTAAAAGTGAGGTTACCAGTATATTTCGTTTTCACACATCCTCATATTGAGTTATTGCAGTAAAAAGTATTGGAGAGAAAGCCTTGTTGGACTTCATGAGCTCACAATACAACCTGTGAATCTCTACTATTAGGTTTATACTTTTGGGTGTGACTCCGGCACTTCCTTGGTTCTACTTTAGTATTCTCCCACACGGATGCAGCGACCTACAACCATCTTTTACTATAAAACTGCAACATAATAGGGGTAAACAGAAGCAGCAAACCTTCCTACTTCACTACCAGATAATATGCAATGTAAAATTACTCATGAGATCTAATGAAGAACCAGATAACTATAAAGAAGTTAACAGAGTTTTTGAGACAACGTTAATATATGGTATAGTCGACCAAGTTACTGCTAAGCATTAGCTATCCAAGTACAATGATGAAAATGAATATGGTGCTGAGAGATAATATAAGCATATAAATTAGTCTCATTAATCCAGAATAGGAGGGAGAGAGGCAGAAGACACGATACTGAGGTTTTAACTTCACAACTAATTGCATAGAGGATTCGGGCTTAAGCCAACTCGACCAAGGGGGGGAGGATAACTCCTTTTCAATAATAGGAGCGTAACCTACTACTAAACCTTAGGAGGTAGAGAGGTTGTGTCTGATAGACCCTCGGCTCAAGGAAAAACATATCAAAAAAGAAATAATGGAAGTGAAGAAATCATGGCAATTACTACAAAAATGAATAAACAAAATTAAAAAAAAAAAATAAGGATACCTGTATTGGCCTGATGGAATGACCGTCCAAATGACGTGCACATTTTATACATGCAACACCTCCATAATCCAAGTACTCATACAAATATTTTGAGGCAATGCACCCACAGTGTATATGCTGCCAGACCAAATGAAGATAGAATCAAAAACACTAGTTGACCATGCAAGTCTAGTACAGTTGACCATGCAAATCTAGTACATGAGATTCAGTGACCTACCTTTCTACAAGTTCTGCATTCCCTCCAACCAGATTCATCCGGGTGGAATGTTTCACAGAATATTAAATTCTCAAAAGTAGTTCTACAGACAAAAAATGAGGAGAAATCACAAAACTTTAGTTTACAGATTGAATAATTAACTAATACATAGCTAGGTAGAAACATCATAAAAAGTACAAGTCAACTATATGTCAAGACTGATGAAAAGGCTCTTACTTTGTGACGCTAGTATAAAGAAGAGCAAAGAAAAAAATTAGCAATACCAATATGAGTCCGGAACAACAACAGTGTCATACAAGGGAACTCTAAGAAAGAAGTTGAATTTCCAACAATACGAACTTATACTGTGATTTTCTTTTCTATAAAATAAGGTAACAACTATAACAACTTATACTTCCGATTTCAAGAACCAAAAAGAACCACATTAAGTCATTAACAACCAAACAGTTGACAAAGATGCTGACATACCATTCTACATGGGAAGACCAACAAAAAACAACAAAGCAAGAAAGTACTACTGCCTCAAATGATAAGTTATTTTGTGGAAGTTAATATCTTGGAACTCGTTGCATCTAACTATAAACGCCTTAGTGTTTTAAGATATAACATGAAAACATATAAGCCCAAAACTAATGAAAGATCTCATCTTTATTTCCAATGACCACTAAATCATCAAGTAAAACTCATTTTTCTTCCAAAACTAATCAAAGATCTCATCTTTTTTTCCAATGACCACTAAATCATCAAGTAAAACTCATTTTTCTTTAGTTAAAAGCTTGAAAATAAGAAAATGAGAGCAAAAGGTCCTTCGAATTCTGACCTTCCTTCTCCTTCCTCCATATCAAGACTCCTACTTTACGAAATAAACATCGAAGATAAAACAATTACGCGTAATATGTAATCACAATATGCACTAACAAAAGGTGGAGGACACTCACTCTTGAAGGAGAAACCAATATGCCACAAATGTGATATTTGACTAAAAACCCAAAATTTAGGAACAATCCCATAATGCAACAAACAGAAATATCTCTACAACAAGAAAAAATAAATTGTCCCCCTCTATTTCAGGGAGATCCACAAAAACCCCATATCCCCAAACTACCCTTTACATCAGAAAATCAACACAGATATATAGGAAAAACAGCTACAATTAATTTAGTACAAGATAAATTAATTACCCGCACTTGTTGCAAAGCCTGGCAAATCCACCTGATTTGAATCCCCAACCTTTCTTCCACTCAGACGTCGTCGTTGCACGACATAGCTCATTCATGCAAATCATTGACCCCATTTTTCCCCTAAAAATCAACCTTTAACAACAAATCTTTTAAATCAACACAAACCCTAAAAAACCCATCAAGAAAACAATAAACCCAGATCAAATAAACAAAAAAAAGTTAAAAAATTACCTTCAGTATCAAATGTAACGAATACCCAGATGAAAAATCAACCTTAGCATGAGCACAAAACTAACAAAATCTTGAACTGAATCAAAATGGGTCAAACACACACTGTAAAAAAATAAATAAAATTAACGGTGGCAGTCGGTGGTTGGTCGGTGGTTTCCGATGAAGATAGAAAAATAGAGCAGATAAAAGATTCAATTTTGCAGAGAATTTTAGAGAGAGAAACAAAAAAAAACAGATTTTTTACAGATTCTTAGAGAGAGAAAATTGAATGTGTGCATGCAGAGTCTACATAGCAAAGAAAAGAAGAAAAAAAAAATGGATACACAAAATGCATGCACGACACTTGAAGACACCCACCGCAAGGTCTTCTTCTATACTTTACAGAAAAAATTTCCTTTTTTCTTTCATACAAATTTAACACAAATTAATTCTTGTTTTTATTTAATTAAAAAAAAATATTTTTTATTATTTTTTGGTCAATTTTTTCGGACAGTGATACGATTGACCCCTATAGTTTCGTGAATTCCCATGTCCCCCTTGGTATTTATGACGTCAAATATATTTTTTAAAAAGAAGTCAAGATTTACTGTTTCATTCTTTGAATAAAAAGTTACCAGGTCAGGTAAATTTCAACATGAATGAATCTAGGAAAAAATTGTTATTTTTACTAATATAATGTGAATTTTTTTTTATATAATTACGAAAAGTTTGGATTTGTAATTCATCGCGAATGTTATTTACGCATAGTTGGGGGATATTTTTACACGGAGAAAGTTAGGTTAAAAACAATGTTATTTTTGTTGTCAGTTTTTTTTTAATTTTGCTTTGATTACGTTTATTTTAAGTTGAGGGTTTATAAAAAAAAAATTATGTAATAAAGAATAGGAATAAGATTTGTGTGCATATTGCTTTTTTCAAACTTTATTTATGAAATTATCATGTTTGCGCTATTGTTAATTAAAAATGACCAAGAGATTTATAAATAAAAAAACACAAATGATTTTTGTAGGAGTTTTTATTTAATTTAAATTGTAGGTGATATATGAGATCATTTTGTCACTATTTATAGATAATGAGATATAGTGTGTCGAATTTTTTTTACTATTACTATTATACGTGGGTGAAATTTTTTATATATATAAAGTGCTTATAAATTATGATTTTGAATAGGTTATAGTATTTATATTGCTAAAAGATCAAGCATGTTATTATAATGGAAAAAAAATTAAAGAATTTTTAAATATTAAAATGTGTCTTTTTTTAACTCACCGAAAAAGAAAAATATCATATAATGAATTTTATTTGATTTTTAATTATTTTTTATATTGCGTAAGTATTAAGTTAAATTAGTTAAGCCTCATGCGTGTGAGTCAAAACAAAATCTGATTATTAACGATTTTGATAATCACGATATCTTTTCAAAAGATGAAATAAAATTGACTAGTGTCATATCCGTGGACATATAAGATGATTATAGATAAATTTAATGATAAGTACTAATTAATTATACAATATTTAATATTTCATATATTATATAATAGTGTAAAAAATTATGTATCTTAATTATGGTTGTATATAATTTCAATCCTTCTATTTATGTATGAATATGAATGTTGATTATAATGCTATGGTAAAATTATTAGAATAGTTATATTAACTTTGACTGATTAATTAATTTAACGCTAAAATTGGCATGAAGGAAATAATATTCTTCAATTTTTCATGATTTTCTTCCTACCAAACACACCCTAAATGTCAACCCATTGCAAGTTTAATTTAATAGTAACTTTAATTCGTTTTCAATCGGTTGAGGTTTTTTTTTTTTTTTTAACATTTAGATATCATGAAATTATGCTTAGAATTTGAGCTTTATTTTATATTCCAGGAGTAATAATTTAGATAGAATTGTATGAGTCAAAACATAGGGAAAATATTGAAATATTTTTGAAGAATCTTTAATCAGTCAATTATTAGTTTGTTGTGTTATAGTTTTTGACTTGGTCATATTATGTATTATTTCAGTTTGTTATCTAACTACTACAATTAGTAAAAATAACGAAAATTCACTTTTAAGCTATTTGTAAATAATCTCAAAAAATATATTGTATTGAAATTTTATTATTTCCCAACCTATATATACATAATCTCAATTATACCAACGAGTGAGGTATGCTTTAGGAATTAACATATATAAATTAAAAGTTTATTATGAGTCATGTGAAAGCTTATAACAATATTATTTATGTTTATCCATTTTTAACTGATAAAAACCTTTAGATACATAATCTCAATTATACTAATGAGCAAGGTATGCTTTAGGGATTTAACATATATAAATTAAATGTTTAATTTGAGTCATGTGAAAGTTTACAATAATATTATTTATGTCTATCCATTCTTGACTGATAAAAAGGCTGTGAAATTAATATCAGCCCAACTTTATCGATCAGCCGCTTGGCCCATCTAATAGATGATAAAAAAAATTATTTAACTTTAAATAATTGACCCATTTATTCAAAATAGTGAAGATTTCGATCAAGATTTTACTACTCATTTGAACCTCGCTTGAATTGAAACTTTTATATTCATTGACTATAGATTTTAGTTTAATAACTTACCTATTAAAATAACATTAATAGATTTTTCATTTTTCAATAACTTAGTTCCGTTCTTGACTAGTAAAAAGGTTATGTGATACATACACTAGCACAATTATGGGACTAATTATATATAATAGAAACAAAGTTACAAAGATAACAGAACCGAGCCCAATATAAGTTTAACTCCTAATAAATAAAAAACGTAAGATAAAAGAATCAGGCCCAAAAGTTATGACTCGATCCTGAATACAAAATATTAGATAGAGAGTGCCCAGACGCTTCAATTTTCCTTTTGCAGCTTGAGTTGATGAACTTGGGACATTGTGATCTCCTCTGTCGGGACGAAAGACTCGCAACGATTGAGTTTCCATTCTCCAATAAAAGTAGATCCCTTTGATTATTTTATTTCCTATTTTATGCTTGCAATCTGTTTTTCTTTATAAATTCTTGATGTTCCTCACATTTGCAACAATCTTTTGAGTTCTTGATATCATTTCACCTGATTCATTGAGTTTTTCTAGTTGAAGGTACTATTATCTTAGAAACCTAACGTGTCTAGTTGAGGAGCTTAGACCCTTGAATCCAGGTAATTTTAGTAATAATCTAGTTGACCCACCTACTAATTTCAATCAAATTTTAAATAATTGTCCCACTTATTCAAAAAAGACTTTGATCAAGAATTTCGATTCAATTAATAACTTACCTAATAGGTGCCAATGAAAAATATAAACTTTTTTTTTTGGCATCAATTCATTAGCCTAGAATAATAAATGTATATGAGATGAAGAAACGAGAATTGATAGCTGTCATATAAATAAAATAATACTTAATACATTTTTGTGAAAGGTGCATGGCTTACCAATATGTAAAAATAATAGTAATAGTAGGTACATATGCATGTTAATTTCTAGGTTTATATAATTAAAACATTTACTACAAGGCTAGGGTTTGGTTTATCATGCATGGTACGCACGATACGATTATTTAGGAGAATGACAAATCACCCATTCGTTACATTATGTTGCAACATGTATTCATGTCTACCTTCCATAGGTTCTCCTAAATTTGGTAAAAAATAATTGGGACGATAAAATTAGTCTATAAAAATATGATTTCGTTTAATTTATTTACATTTAGACTGATTACTATATAAAACGCATATATAATTCTAAATTAATTTTATTAATGATATTTTTAGAATCCTAAATTTGATTATTACTATTACTTTATGTAGTTATTTAATATTAAGAGCGAAGTGTTAAAAATAAATTCGGCGAGAATTTATTAGTTTCGTATATCCCCAAACTATTGACAGCCTTAAAAAAACCTTTACTTGACTAATTGAAGTTAAATACACTCCTGATCTTGCAACATGAGTGAAATACACTCATGAATTCTCACTAAGTTTAGGGGTGTTTTCAACACTTCTCTCGATTTTCTATTAAGAACATCATACTTTACAAGAGTTTGAGACCACTTGCTACGTTATGTAGCAGATCAGAAGTGTATCTAAGTTTAGTTAGTCAAGTAGAGAGATATTTTTAAGGTTGTCAATAGTTCAGGGATGAAACTAATAATTTGCATCAAGTTCAGTGTTTTCAATATTTTTCTCTAATATTAATAATAGAAAAAAAAGAAGAAATTCTCTTAATCTGAACGAGTAAAATTAAATATCTATTTTTACTATGTAGGAAGGCCACGTGTAATATGTCGGTATACCATAAATGATGTTTATCTTCATTTCACCTTTTTTGCTTATGAGACTAGTAAATTAGGGCAAGAAAATAAATACTTGGTCCCATTATTTCTGTTTATTATTGCCAAAAGGACAATAAGACTAGGTGTATGCTCTCCATACGTAATTAAATGTGTTTGTTTTTTTTAGTAAATCCAAATATGAGTTTGATGAATATATCCCCTCTTTTTCCTATGCATGAATTATTATTATTATTATTTTTGTTTTATTTGCATGTGTATGGTTTATTGGTAACAGATTTGGCAAAATAATAACTCTAGGGTAAAAGACAATTTAATAGCCTGCCAAAAGTCATTCATGTGCATGGCATGATAACTAATTCCTAATTCTAGACCTACTTTATAATTCAACTGCTTTGTAATTTACTTGTTCAATATCTATCTCATTGTGAAATGAAATATTCTCCAACAGGACTAGGTTACGAAAACTTAACATGTCTTTTTGTGCACACATATAAATAAAGATTTTTTCGACGCGGATTGTGGTAGAATGAACGAGATCTCTTCATTTTAACAAGAGGTCTAACATCTGAGAATAAAATAATCTTGTTGGAAGCGTTTAGCGTCACCTTCATAAATGTGTCAGATTCACGCATTTGAATTGAATTGAACCTCAATAAATATCAGACACCAGATAAAAATAATAAATATATAATTCTAGTATATATACAATAGTCGTCTTTGAGACTTCCGTCGTTGCCATAAAAAAAATACGCATTATACAACAATTATATGATTAAAATTTCTAATAAAGAAAAGAAAAAAAAGAGTATAATTTTCCACAATGAATATTTACTAAAGAGTATCCAACAGCTAACCCTTATAAATAAGATCCTTAAAACTGATCAATTAATTAATTAGGAAATTAGAGTGAATAGATTTTCCCAACAGCAAAGAATTGTTTAATTGTCCAAAAACTTTCGTAAAATATATTGGTCAGATAAGATGTTTAATAGATATTAAGTTTTTGCGCGAGCTAAAATTCTTATGTCAATAAGATAAAATAGGAGATACTTCAGGAAAATTGGAAAAACTAAAAGTTCACAAAGAAAATGAAAATGGAACAAAAGCTGCCGGACATTCTCATTTATATATTTTTAGGAAAATAATAATATATTTCGTTGATCGCAAGGTGTTTACGACACCATGACAGTTGTTTAGGAAAAGAAAATATATTAAATAGTTTGTATTTTTTATTATATTATATTGAACAATATACAGAAAGAAAAAAAAAATCAAATTTCGAAGAAACGCAGTATAAGGTGAAAAAAATAAAGAAATAGAGTGGCACAGAAAGTAAGAGCAGATCTAATAACGGGCCCTGGAGAGTGGGCTTGGGTATGCTCATGGGCTGATAAAAGATGAGCCCATATTTCAGCCCAGGCCCCATATCAGAGAACAATTTTTTCATCTTTCAGTACATGGTTAGTACTTAGTAAGAACTTCAGAAGTTCTCATTCATAGGTCATTTGCACTTTTGCCCCTAGTATGTATCGGTCTTTAATTTGGGTAAGTTACATAAATCACATAGTATAAAGATGAAATTACTATCTATCCCTATTTTTTTTCTAATTACAATAATCCCTTAAAATTAACCCAATCCGGATACATTAATGAAAATGCGGATACATTAATACAAGCACGGATACATTATTAAAATAAAAATTAACTCAATCCAGATACATTAATGAAAGCGCGGATACATTAACCCAATCCGGATACATTATTAAAATAAAAATTAACTCAATTCGGATACATTAATGAAAGCGCGAATACATTAATACAAGCACGGATACATTAATACATTAATACGGATACATTATTAAAATAAGGGATTTTAGTTATTTTTAAAAGATATAGGGACAAATGAAAAATAATATACTTAAAGGTATGTACTTTAGTAATCTTTCCCTTTAATTTTTGTCCCCTAGCAAATAATTTTTTTGTGGAACATAAGTTTATAATTTTTGTATCTTAATATCACAAAAGTTAAAGATCAGTCCATTTGAATGGAAATCGTGCAATTGTAACAACAAGCCAATTTGTGAATCACTCATTATTCTTGAGTACGTAGATCATGTTAAGTGTTTTTGGGCCTCGATTAATCCAAATTCGCTCATTAGTAAAATTAGGGGAAGTGCTCCTAACCAAGATTCTTTTCATTCATAAGGATCAAACGAGAGACCTTTGTTATGTGACTTACATGTTAGCATACTCTCTGCTTCAGATCTGATGTTGGTAATATTGTTTATGTTTTAATGTCAGTTTTCCCCCCTCTTTCTCCGCCGTTTGATCTGTTTTAATTTTAAAATATGGGCAACTATGCTTATTTATAATATATTTTACGTCGTACGAAGCTTATGTCTGAATTTAAGGCCATGTGGTCATAGTAAGTTAGCATTTTGTGAGTCTCAATTCATGTGACACTATTGCTATTTGGAAAGTGAAAGAAGACGATACATTTGTGGAATTTGAATTGATTCATGTTCTTACAAGAATTTATTTATGAATAGGCTCCCAAACTGAGAGTGCATACATGATTCTTCCTTTCCAGCCCTGTAACATCCAATTGGTATCTTCATCCACTAGAAAATCCGCGTGGTAGAACATTTTCACCTTGGTCTTTACTTCCTTGACGATGTCTTGATCCAATGGAAGTTGTCTAAACCCCGCTATCTGATTCCTAACTGACCATTTCTTGTAACTTTCCGGCCTCTCAATTCTCTCCGCCCCTTCACTAGCTATAACATTCATGATATCTCTTCCGAATACTTCCTGCTCAAACGTCATCCTTCCTTCATCTTCCCGTGGCATTGTGGCTTCAAACATGTCAAATTGGGACGAGAAATGGAATAAAGCCTCCCGGAATCTTGTAGTGAAGAAAGATGCATTGTACATAGCGTTGACGATCCCATGGACAAAGTAATGAGGATTTATTTCCTTGATCAAGTTAAGAACAGCATCTCTTGGATTTTTGTTGTTGTGTGTTACTACTGTTTCGTCGGGGACATTCTTTAGCCTGTACAAACAATTCACCACGAGGATTTCATCTCTGTTGATATCCAAATCTTCTAGTTTAATCTCATCCCATTTCTTTGCTATTGCTTTATACTCAAATGGAACATCAAATCTCTTGCAATAGTCCTTCAAACGTCTTCCTGTCTCCTCAACTCTCTCAGCTGGTCGAAAACCTGGCTGAGGGAAATCAATTCCTGTGATCCTAAGCTTTGGAGGTCCCCCGGGCCTAAGGGAAATCCCGTGTATTATACAAGGCCATTGAAATCCATATAGAATACCAAAATCTATTATGTGAATGCTAGATGATTCACTTGTTAGTTTCGCGATAGACTTGTTCGCCAAAATATTTGACATCCTCTTGAATGGACAAGCAGTGATGTAGACCTGATAAGCTTTTAAGAAATCTGCAGCTGATATTTTTTTACTTGTGATCAATGTAGCATCTCCACCAGCAAAACGAGCTTCGAGGGCATTGGCGAAGCAATAGGCCAATCTTGAAGTAGCGTCACCAAAGGGAGATGAATGCTGCCTAATTTTCGTGAGAACCTCTATGAATGTTTTACTGTTGTAGCTTGCAGCAGCCTCCGCGCATCGCGTTAGGAGACTAGTAAGATCTACTACTTCATTCGTCTTAACGCCTTTTTTGCTTCCACGAGGCCTTCCACGTTTAGATTGCTTGATATGAGAGCTCTTTTGTTTATCCCATGCTGCAATATCTGATGCTGTTGCTGATTTTGATCGATTTTCGTAGAAAGAAGGATTCAAGCCTGGACAAAGAAGCGCCTTGTCATAATGCTCCTCTGTTTTTCCATCCTCTGTTTCCTCTGTTCCATTACTCGCTAACTGTTTCGATTTTCGCCCTTTTGAACTGTCACTATTTTCTTCTCGAGTATGCTTTTTGTTTCCATCTGAACTTGATATCCCACCTTGATTGACATCGTTGACTTGATGATAATTGATTGCATTCGATGCATCGCCATTGACAACACTAATACCATCACCAACACCATGACATATACTAGCAGCTTGATGATAATTGTTGAAACCAGTATTATAAAAAAGCGAACATTGGTCACCATCTAGATCAGAATTGAAAGTTGTCTCAACAAATTGATTCATAGCATCGCAGTAATCGTCTTGACATTGATTACTACCATCATTAACGAAATCACAATGAATTGGAGGTGGATTCAACGCATCATAAAACGATTTCTCAGCTGCTTGGAGAGCTATGCAATCTTGAAACATACATGGCCTATTTTCCAAATCTTCTTGATCTTCCATGAGCATTTGATGTATATACTTAAAAACTCCATCGAAGTAATCTCCTTGGACTACTGTTCGATCACTACCACTTCCAATAACAACTTCGTCTTCTGATGGTCGTCTGCTCGAAAAGCAGAGAACATCGTTAACACTTCCTCCTCCTCCGCCACCAGCAAGATTACTGTTCAAAGAGAAACGATGACAGAATTCAAATCCATCAGATGATCTATGATCACCTGGGAAATGGGAGCTAGTATTCATCATAGAAAAATAAAGTTTTTGAGGGATTGTGAAGTCGATGTTGATTCTTGATGAAGACAGAGAGATATATATTACTTAACTAGACCATCGTTTCATTTTATATGAGTCAACTTAGACATAAATTTAAGAATTTTTTTTAAAAAAAATTTGTGATCTAAAAGGAGTGACAAATGTTAATGCGACAATAAATCAATGATTATTTTAAAATTAAATTGTTACTCCCTCCATTTCATTTTCTGTGAGGTGCTTTGACTCGGCACGAAATTTTAGAAATAAAGGAAGACTTTTAAAACTTTTAGTTTAAAATGAATTATAGAAATTTGTGTAGCTATAATGAAATGATTTATATAAAAATGAGTCATTCTTTTTAAAACCGATTAAAAAGGAAAGGGTGACATATAAAGTGGACAAAGTAGTACTATATTATATAACAGAGTAATATACTCCCTCCTGCCATTTTATGTGACACTTTTCGAATTTCAAGATTCAAACAAATTTATCTCTGATCGTAAGTTTTTCATAGATCTTTTAATCATTTTGAGTTATCAATTAATGTGACTTATAGTACTTTTTATGTAGTTTACAAATATACAAATTTCATGTCAAAAAATTTGAAAATTTCATGAGTAAATTTTCGATCAAACTTAAATTGTCTAACTCTCAAAAAATGAAAAGTTCCACATAAATTGGTAGAGATAAGTATAATCCAGTTGTTCCTCACCGGGTTATACGGGAATTTTATATTTTTTGATTCTTTAAAGTGGCTGATAAAGTTAACTTTTTTCTTTTGCACATTTTTTTTATTTGGCACTTGGAGCTTTACAATTGATCTATCATATGGATAATCTTTGCCACTTGGGTCTCTACCCTTGGTCGATCATATACTTCCTTCGTCTCGACTTAATTTATGTGATGTATTTGATGGATACGAACTTTAAGAATATCGTATGACTTAATCTTTTAATACTATCGTTAAGATAAATAAACTTTTAAAATAAAAGAGTATACATTTATAGAAAAATGTATCACATAAATTGAGATAAGTAACTTTTATCTCTGGTAAGAATATACTTTACTTTATTTGTCTTGTACATTTTGGTGAATTTAGGAGACTTTGTAGCCAAAACTTTAAACGTGTGAGCATCATACTTTCTTTGGTGTATTCTTCTTTATATTTGTTTTATTTAAACCTTCAAAATTTTGCCTTCTTTCATGAGCTCATATTATCTATCGAAGAATCATTTTCAACTATAACTTTTGCTAATTTTTAGTCAACCTTTGTTTCTCATAAATATTTTTTCTTAAATTATAAATTATGAACAATTATCAAGAAAATATAATTAAGATGTCACTATAATATATAGTGTAGACAAGCTAGCTGGTACATACTTATAAATAGACTTGACTTGAAATGAACGAAAGCATACAAAGTTATGAGCTATACATGGGAAATAGTACATGATTTTTTATTTTGTTTTTTTTGTCCATCTTCATAAAAGTTGATTATATATTTGTAGGCTCACCTTGGGAAAAAGAGAAATTCCAAAATATAAAAGAACAATAGTCGAAATGAGAGGAGGTAGAGAAAACCGACTGAAGTTCAAATACTATTTATAAAACGATGCAGATTCAGATTTTAAACTTTATATTTTGTATAATAATTTCAAGTTAAAATATCAATAATAACATATTTTGTATAACCTCACAAGTAAGATCTATAAAAGATAAAGTATATATACATCATAAAGATAGAAAAAATATTTTTGAAAAATCTTCGATTAACTAAAATACATCGAATCAAAATAGATATGAACGAAGAGATACGATTTAGGTGAATTAAGGGGACAAAGAGGGTTGGGTGGGTGGGGACAGGACTACATGGCTGGACACATTTTTGTAAATCTCGAAATCAATTATTGTTGCCATTCCATCTGGTTCCTTAACATGTGACTTCCAGTCTGGTTCCATAGAACTTGTTTGATGCGAGATATAAAATATAATAATTTTAAGATAAAATATAAAATTATTTTATCTTGTGTAGTATTGGAGGAATTAGATAATCATTAAATTATTTATCTCACTATCTATATCATAGTGTTAGAATAAATTATCGCATATATATGCATTCCGAAATAACTTATTTCTAATCAAAGGACCTTTATAATGACATCTATTATTGATTCAAAAATAGTACTAAACAAAACTTAATTCAAATCTTTCCTAGGCGGACGCAAATACGCCCTTCAAAGAAACTCCATTTTCTTGAGCTCATCTTTCAGGTATGGGGACAAGCGGGGCATGTAGTCCATAAAAACGTGGAATCTGTTTATTCATATGTACATATATTAATTAAATTATTCACAATAAAGATAATAATTGAAAAAGAGTTAGGAATCATTTCTTTTGAATAATATTCTATTTTTCAAAAAGAAGAATTGATCAAAGATAAATCAAATCTAAACAAGAATATCCTTAATCAAGAAAAAAGGGGATCTAAAGGCACACAATAACATATTTTCTTTATGTTTGTGACTAGTGGCAATATTCTACGATGCTGCAATATTTGTCGGACGTCTAACATTCAACCTACATATCCCTATATTCTTGTTCTTTTCAACATTTCTTTTTAAAAAACTTAATTAGTACATATTACCATTTTATCTATGTGAGTTGGTTTATATTATTGATCTCAAATCTTGGAAAAAGGAATATTGTGATAGGTTGATAGTTAATATTGATAATCGACATAAATAAAAATATAATAATTTATGATGAATTTTCATAATACATAGATTATGATGATGCTGAATTGATGATATTATATAATTAAGCCTAAATGAAGAAATGAGAATTTATATAACCAACTCCCGTCTTCTTTGAGTCTAAGGTGCCTTGAGAAATTTCCTTTATACACCATTTTCTTTGGGCGGAATCTCTATGATATGCATATTATCATGAAGTCTGAGAAACCCAATATAAATGACAATAAAAAGTAATGAAAAGGGATTAAAGTTGATTAGCCTCCACTAGATGATAATGCAAAGAATTAATATTTAAATTAGAGTTGATTTCTCATATGATCACTCAATTACTATAATTCAAATTACCATAGCGAATATTTTAGAAAGTAATTTTTTTTGTTAAAAAAATATGACTTTCTGAATTAGTAACTATTAATTGAGTAACCATCTGAAAAATCAATTTGTTCAAATTATTGAAAGTAAATGACAAGGCATTTGTGGTGATTAAGGTTTTACTAGATGATATAGAGAACCATGGTTAGATGAATAATAATGTAACTTAACCAAATGGCACAAACATGTTCATCGTTCACCAACTCTTTAGCTAATACTTCCTTCGTCTTTAATATAAATGATGATATTTGATTGACACGAATTTTATATATATATTTGATCAAATCAACAAAGAAATAACATTATCTAAATTGAAACGGAGAGAGACAGAGTAACTGGAATTAATTAATAAAGTGGTCTTGATCGCAGAAAACTACCCAACTATATAAAATAAATTTGATAATGTCATTTAAAATATGGGACAACGTACCTAACTTAGGTTAGGTGAAAAGGATAAATCGAAGACAAATCAAACATATCTTTTATTTTCAAAACCAAATAGAGAATTAAGTAAACACAAGATCCACCTGGTTCAACCTACTACTTTTTTCTTTCTATTTGAAGGGTAGAATAGGTACCTCAACTGTTTTCCTCATAGTGGATGTTTACGTCAAATTAAAAAATATGTGACATATGCCTTCATAAATGAACTTTTAAGCATAATTATCGTTAAGTAACATATATTTTCATTATCCCTCAAGATGACTAAGTTGATTTAAAAGGGTCCAAAAGTTAAATGGAAATGACAATTTTAGCCCAAACAATGCAATTAATCCTTCAATAATGTTCTTATGGGAAGATCCAAGTTCATTTTGTACTATGGCTATTATGGTCTAATTTTTTATTTACTAGGATCAAAATTCTGATGGCCATTGTACATCAAGAGAACATTATTATTTTCAGATAAATGTAAATCTTATAATGAATTTTAGTTCAAGAAGAAAAATGTTTTCTATAAAACATTCAAGGTTTTCACTTTTCAATCAAAATAACAACCATACTTATCAATTTTCTTCAGAACCCCTTAACTGATAGTGTTTACAAACTTCAGAAAGATCTTGGTTTCATCACAATGGTGGAATGCTTCAAAATGTGGAGACTGAACTGTCCACCTTTCTCCGAGGTGTCGAGCTTCGACTGTCCTGGAGGAGGCAACATCTCGAAGTTCTGCACCAAACGTCCCAACGTGATGCCAAGAATTGGCAAGGCAAGGATAATTCCGGGGCAACTCCTCCTACCAACACCGAAAGGAAGAAATCTAAAGTCGTTGCCATTGGCCTCAACGTGCTTCTCCTCTTCGAAGAACCTCTCGGGCCTGAACTCTTCGGGTTTCTTCCAGTGAGCGGGGTTGTTAGCTAGCCACCAAGCGTTAACTAAGATTTTGCTCTCAGCTGGAATATCGTATCCAGCAAGCTTTGCATCATGAAGGTTCATGTGTGGGACCAAGAGAGGAATTGCCATCCGTAGTCGAAGAGTCTCCTTGATCACAGCCTGAAGGTAGGGTAGCTTGGGCATGTCTGGCTCAGTCACTTGCACTCCTGGTCCAAGAACTGTATCAATCTCGTCACGGAGTTTCTTTTGGATGTGAGGGTGGTTGACTAGTTCCGCGATACCCCACTCAATTGACCACAATGTTGTTTCGATTGCTGTTCAACACAATAATTAAGCATATTAGCCGAATAATCAACTAACCAAGAAGTTCAAGAACAGATATAAACAACTAAACATGCTTCAATGGTTCTAAATGCTAGTTTTATTTGAGTACATCCTCATCAAAGCTCACTTATTGCTCAGTACAAGACAATGCGACAAAACTACTTTAGGACCAGAGGCAATTCCAAGATCTACAATTAGTGAGTTCAAAATGAGTATGATTTCGTCATAAATATAATAATAAATTCTTCTTTCATATGCATGCACACTACGGACCAAAAGCAGTGAGAAAAACTCAGAAACCCGCTTAAATCCATTTTTGTTTGGGACTTCAGTCTTGTAGTATCAGATTGGTGGTAACCAACTAGTCTTGGTAGCATAGAAAAATCACTATCACTTATATCATACGGTTCACTTTGTTACTTATTTACGGTTCTACTTGAATGTTACCATAACAGCTTATTTTCAAAAATTACATCAGTTCTTTTGTTTGTAGAGAAAATAATGATACTAAAGACCTTTTAGTACATTACTCCACTATCATGATCATAATTAACATGAGTAGGTATAAGTCATTACGTATGGAAAGTTAGATGCCTTGAAATGTGCACCAACAACCCTGCTCTACCTAACCTCCATCAAGAAATTGGTAAGTACACCAAACATATCAAACTGTTACCTATCCCCTTATTTGGAACTTCTCACCAACTACTTTTGATTAAAAAACAGAGTAAATAGGAACAGGGATCCGTCAGGCTTTCGCCCATTCGGGAAAGTTCCCCACTGCTGCCCCTCATAGGAGTTTGGGCCATGTCTCAGTCCTAGTGCAGTTGATCATCCTCTAAGACCAGCTACTGATCATCGCTCTGCTAAGTGATTGCCTCACTAACTAGCTAACCAGACGCGAGCCTCTCCCCGGGCAGATTCCTCCTTTTGCTCCTCAGCTTATGGGGTATTAGCAATTGTTTTAGCTGTTGTTCCCCACCCAAATTGCATTCACTTATAAATGACTTTGTTCATAGTTTCTGACTAGGATGATTAAAAATCATATGACAACTGATAATAAGTTCCTTAAACTTCGGCGCAAATCCGGATTTAGTTGGGATCCAATGCGGGTAACGGACACCGGGTGGAAAACCAAAAAAAATAAAATTCTTAAACTTGGTAATATGCGGAGGTGACATTGTCATTCTTGGTTTACCAGTCAAACACACCATTCTGTTATTCTCATCCAAAAGGAACTCATAAGGGCTACCAAACCAAATACCGTTAAAAGTTATTTTCAAACTTTTCGCTAGGAGATGCACAATACTAAACGAAACTAGAACAAAATAAATTCAGAGAATTAAAAATATGTTATTTTGAAACATACCGGCAACATTGATGTTCTCAACAATGTAAAGTACATTATCCTCATTGATTTCTCCCTTCTGTTGAGCATCAAGAATGTGATCAATGGCACATTTTAGAGCATTGCTGTCCATGCTCTTGGTGTTTGCAAGCTTCCTGCAGAGAGCAATAAAAATGTTACAAACTAATGGTACCTCAAAGCACTTGATCTAGCCAGACCTTACATATTATCTATCTTTTGGTTTTGGTATATCCTTATAAAACAATATTTGGCTAAACCACCCTTTATCTCTCTTTAAAGAAACCCGCTTAATTAACACTCCTCTATTTGTAATGGTAAGAGTAGATCTAGAAAAAAAATAACAGTGAATGATTCTTCTTCTTATCTGAAACATCAAACGTTTTGAAGCAAATTTAATTCGCCACAACGACTAAAATTTAAACCAGAGGAAGTACACATTTCAATCCTTTTATTTGCAGCTTTAAACAAACACATTTGGTCCATAATACTAGTAAGGAAATGGACCGTGAGCTTAACTCAACCTCAAAAGCTAGCTCAATTGCCCAAAGACCATATGAAGAGCTCAATAACACCATCCCACACAAAATGGGACTTCCAACACCACCCCTAAACACAGGCCTACCATCTAGAGCATGGACAACACATATAGGACCCAACATTGGGTAAACGAAGAATTGGAATAGCTTGGCTCGGATACCATGATAAGAAAGTATACACACAGAGCCTAACTCAACCCAAAAGTTATCTCATCATCCCTCATTGAGAATTGTCCGAAACCATATAAGATTCCAGTCACACCACCCATGCAGGACTGAGTAAAGATTGGTTCTTTAGATTGATCCTATATCCCAGACACTAAAGACAACAGTTTGTGATGTGATCCCCACATCCAAAGATCTTTACCAACAATACACCTACTTTATAAAAGGAGACTGAGTAAAGATTGGTTCTTTCGATTAATCCTACGTCCTACACATTTACATCAAGAAAATAAAACTAAGGAAAGTCAAGCATTCAGCATAAAGGAGATAAAGTGAACTGAACTTACTTTCTTTCATCAACAAAGTAGTCCTTGAATAGCTTCAACCTCTTCTCCTTAACCTCCTTACAAATCTTCAAGTACCCTCTCAAGAAAGGCCTCAAAATTGGGATAAAATCACCATAGTTGTACTCAAAGCTCTGTGCCAATCTACTCCTCTCACCATTCAAAGCCCTAAGCTTAACAAAAAGAGGATCATCTTCACTCTCAAATCTCCTATCAAACATAATCCTAAACATGTTATTATACATCATAAGCTGCAATCTTTTCCTCAAAACAATCCCATTTGTAGCAGATTCAGGATTCCTCTTCACATCCTCAACCACACTAGCTGCCTCAGACTCCCACCCCCCTCTATACTGCTGCACCACCTTATTAGTAAAAAAGGGTACAGTCATAATCCTCCTCATTTTCCTCCAATGTTCACCATACACTGTAAAAACCATATCTTGACCCTTCCCTGTAAAAATATCAAAAACAACATTTCTTGTTCTTGAACCAAATTCAACCCCTTGTGTGTGTAAAACTTCTTTTGCTAATTCAGGGGATGACACAACAACCAAGTTCCTTTGCCCCATTCTAAGCAAGAACACATCACCAAACTTTTTAGCATACTCAGTAAGGTTTCTATGGTTCAAATCATCACCAACTTGAAGCCAATTCCCAAAAACAGGGACTGGAATTGGACCTGGGGGTAGTTTAAATCGCTTGGAACGAAGTTTAGAGACAATAATAGCGATTAAAATGGCAAAGAAAAGGCCTATTAATGTCTTCTCCAGTAAGAGAAGATCCATTTTTTAGGACAACAAAAGTTAGTTCTTTTAGGGGGAAGTTAAAGAAAAGAATGTTTTAATAATGATTCGGAGAAATGTGTGAGTATTTATAGAGGAGAAAGATAGCGGGTTAGGTGGAGAGTTAACGGCGTTAAGTTTAACGGAATGGTAGATGGGGTTAGGTAGAGGAAAGAGAGAGCGGGGTGGGGTGGGTTGGTGAGCTCATAAAGACTTTGGCTTGGTGCATACATCACTTAATGTTTGATTAATTTTATTATGAAGATAAGATTGAATTTAGGAAATATGTATTTTATTATTTTATTTTATTATATGTATAATTACAAGTTTACAACATTTGAATAAAAGGAAAATAATCATCACGAGGATCTTTCGGAAACAATTTTTCTATCTCCACAAGGTAATGATAATGTTTGTGTACATTCTATACTCTCCAGATCCCACTTGGAAAATTTCACATGGTATATTGTTGTTATTGTAATTTATAAATTCTATGTATTATTATTAAGAGTCTGTTTGGACATGATTTGAAGTAAAAGTGTTGTTTGCACATGAAATTTGAGATTAGTGTCTTTTGCATTTCTCTTCTCTCTATTTTCTCAAGTTCTTGCTTTGGATTGGGGCACATGACATAGGCTAAATTTAATGGGTAAGATTTAGTTGATCAAAGTAAATTTCTAATCATAGTTTAGATAATAGATCACATATCTATATATTCCTTTTATGATAAATGTTTACGATTACATGATATTACAAACTCTTAAACACAAATAATTTTACAAAAAATTACTAGTTTAAAAAATCAGCAATGGTAATATCGTACCGTACATAGCTATTTTTTAAAATATAATTTATTTCCATCGAACCTCGATTTTTACTTATATAAAATTTAAAATAATTAGTTTTTTTTTATGATATGTAAATTTATGGATCAAAATTATACTTAAAAGAACTTGAAGTTTATTTTTTTGAGAACTTAAAATTTATAATTAAAATTTTATAAATAAAGAATAATTTTGAATTAAAATTTAAAATTAAATCTCAAATCTTATGATCAAACACCCACGGAATGATCAAATGTGAATGAGTGAGACTGAATCATTAGGCATCTTACTTAGAGACTTAATTAAGTATTAGGCAACTTTCTTAATTAGTACCCAACATGTTCATCATTGCTAAGAGTTGGTAAAAATATACTTGTGCACAAATTTAATGTTTATATGGTTGTCTCAAATTGTGCACAAAATTTAATACTCCCTCCGTTTCAAAATAATTGAATTGTTGAAACATTTTTCATTTTTCAAATTAATTGAATTGTTCAGTTTTCAAGGCTACTTTTAAAATATTTTTTCATTTTTATCCTTCATTCTATGTGATGAGTTCAAGAAACTTTAATTGCTTTGAATTATTCTAAAGACTAATTTGATAATAATTAATAAGGGCAAAAATGGAAAGTAATGTCTAACTTGTGTCCTAATCTTCTTTTCTTAAAGGGTGTGAAACACCCCAACAATTCAATTATTTTGAAACAGAGGGAGTACTGTACTAGGAGTGTTGTTCATTACGAATGAAATTATTTTCTTGAAAATAATTTATCAGGAAAACGAATTACTAATTTTTACTTATTTTCTTTTATATTTAGAGAATAAGTAATTAACATTGAGGGGCCGTTTGGTTACTGGATAAGGGCAAAGTTAATACATGAATAACTTGGTTATTCATGTATTAATTTTTATACCATGTTTGGTTTGTAAATAGAATAAAAGTTATCCTTGTGTTAGTTTTATACAATGTTTGGTTATATTTTTGTAATTCTACATAACTAATACTCACATAAATATCGAAAACCGAAAAACCGAACCGAACCAAATTAATTCGGTTTTTCAGTGTCGGTTTTTCGGTTCGGTTTCGGTGTTTTTTTTTTCGGAATTTCGGTTTTCGGTTCGGTATTCAGTGTCAGGGTAAGAAAAATTCGGTGCACCAAAAAACCGAAATTTTATTAACTAAATTTAAAATAATATTTTAATTTTATTAATTATATACTTGGTAACTTGTGTTTGTGAGTTGTGACTCCTATTGTTTTTTATTTGAATGAAGTTGAATATTAAGGCATTTTTAACTTTGTATTGTTTTAACTTTTAAATTTCAAGTGTTGAATTCTTGGTTTAAATTGTTGACTGCTATTACAAAGAGTGTTTGTTGAAACAAAAAATCGGAAAGAGAAAAAAAAACTTCTTTAGTTCTTTGTTGGAAACTTTAACTATTAAATATATTAATTGATTATTTCGAGTTTTCAACTTTTATCTTTAGTTAAACGTTTTGATAATTTAATTTTCACATTATTTTTTATTTGCTTGCACCGAAAAATCGTTTTAAAAACACCGAAGTATAAAAAACCGAACCGAAATATTTTGGTTTGGTATTTGGTGCACATTTTTTCAAAACCGAACACCGAACCGAAATTTAAGAAAATCGAACCGAAGAACCGAATGCCCACCCCTAGTTGATAGGTTTTTAAATATTGTATAAAAGTTATTTATGTATTAATTCTATACGGTATTTGGTTGGTAGGCTTAAAATGTTGTATAAAAATTATTCCTGCATTAGTTTTATACAATGTTTGGTTGTGTTTTAGTGAATCTACATAATTAATACTTACATAACTTATGAGGAAATCTATGTATAATTTTATGCAGGTAGAAGGTGGAATAAGTTATGTGCGTATTAGTTATACATGGATTAAATAATATATTTACATATTTACCCTTATTAATTAATTTTTAATTTTTTTTAATTATGTGTGCTTTTAAAAAAGTTACTATTTATTTTTGTCTTGATAGTTGCTTAATTATTTTTAGTTTCTTTGCTTTATTTTTTATTAATTATTTTCTTTGGCGATAAGATAGTGCCGGTTAATTGTAATTAGTTCTTTACTTAGTTTCTTTGCTTTATTTTTTATTAATTATTTTCTTTGGCGATAAGATAGTGCCGGTTAATTGTAATTAGTTCTTTACTTAGTTTCTTTGCTTTATTTTTTATTAATTATTTTCTTTGGCGATAAGATAGCGCCGGTTAATTGTAATTAGTTTTTTACTTAGTTTCTTTGCTTTATTTTTTATTAATTATTTTCTTTGGCGATAAGATAGTGCCGGTTAATTGTAATTAGTTCTTTACTTAGTTTCTTTGCAACGCACGGCCAATACATGTATTATAATATTTTTAGTTATTTCTTATTTACTTAATTACTTATCCTATTCAATACAAATTACTTAACTGCTTTTAGTTATTTGTTATTTACTATAGTGTTTTTAGCTATTGACATTTATTTAAATTTTAATGTGTTATTAAGATAGTTGTTTATTTTAATGGATATAATAAATATTAGCTCGCTAAACATTTTTGGAATTAAGAAATAAAAATTAGTTTACTGAATTGTAATTTGTACATAACTAAATCATGTATAACTAATACCTATATAATTAAACCCTGCATAACTAAACCCTGCATAATTAATACCTGCATAACTAAACCCTGCATAACTAATACCTGCATAACTAAACCCTGCATAACTAATACCTGCATAACTAAACCCTGCATAACTAATACCTGCATAACTCTAACCAGTAACCAAACGGCTCCTGAGGGTATATAATATATAAAAAAAATTATCTTTTCTTGACATCTTTAAAGTGACAAATAAAAAGACAAATAAAAGTAAACTTCTCTCTTTTACACCACATTAATATCTTTTTATATTTATGATCGAAGGTAAATATGAAAATAAACAATTAATTATATTTGAATTTTTTAAAACACGACAAGTAGAATAGACCAGAGGAGAAATCTCGACCAAAACAAGGGAAAAAGCTTGTCCAAAATCTAAAGAATTCGTGATTCAACTATCTTTAAATTGAGTGAATCAATTGGCATTCTTTTGACTAATTTAAGTTTGTGCGGAAATAAAGACATAAATTTCACCATCCAAAATTTAAAAGATATATACTCGATGTTCAATTATTTTAAATTGAGTGAATCAATTGAGTTTCTCGAACTAATTCAAGTGTATCAAAAGAGACAAAATTGTCACCATCCAAAACTTAAAGGATTTGTGATCGACATTCAACTATCTTTTATTGAGTTTTTTTTCTTTTCGATTTCAAGTGTTAACATAATCTATGTGATATTGTTTGATTTGATATCAAATTTAATATATTGTTTTTGAAATTTATGATCTAAAATATTTTATGATCATTTCTCTAGCAATACATCATTTCATTAAGAATAAAAATGAAATTTTAATTTTAAATTTAAATTATTTTCAATTATAGAAAATTGACTTTTTTTAGACAAACTAAAAGAAAAAGTGTCATATAATTTTTTTATTTAGATACTTGAACTACGACTTATTCCTGTTGAACATATGATAAAGTGTTCCAATTAGACATTTTCAATTCAAATTTTGAAATTTTTTTTTGTGTATATTCACAAACGTCTATTATATACTTGAGTTAACCACATAAATTATGTCATTTCTTTAATTGTACATATCAATCTCAATTGAAAACAAGGCTGAGGTTTTATCGTTTATTGAGACTAATGTGATGTACTAAGCTAACGTATTTTATCTAAAAATATTAGCGTCTATTTTAACTTAAATATTTAACATATCTTTATCTCATTTTCAAATTTTGAATCGAAAATATCTAATAAAAATATTTTATCATATATACAGGTGATCAATTAAAATAAATCACAGTTCAAGTGTTTAAATAAAATTTACTCCCAAATTTCAAAGGTTATCTATGCACTAAGCCTTAAAAGTAAATGATGAGACATTAATGATGATTAGTCTGCACTACTCCACTAGATGATATAGAGAGCCATGGTTTAGATGAATAAATATGTAATTTAACCAATGGTAATAAGAGACGTTGAGACATTATTATCGTCCTTTTAATAGAACCACAACAATGTATTACCTAACAAGATTAATTTAATTTAACCGTGTCCGATTAAAAATTACCTAATAAGATTAAATCGCACACATTTAACATGCTTTTTATTCGAATTTATCACTTAATCATGATTAAATAATGATTTATTTACGTACTAATCAACTATTAGATGAATAATAAATTAATATGAGTTCGAGCAAAGGCCGTAACTTCATCCTCCCTACCCCTTCCCTCAATGTAAGCAAGAAATTAGTAGGTGATCGAAAAATGTTACGACAATATGAGAAATCAACTCAAGCAATTTTCGCCAAAACTATGCAATTGTCAGAAAGCCAAATTACCATTGTGCATTAAGAAAATACATCAGAAAGGTAAAACTTATAATGAATCTAGTCCAATAAGACTTTTATAAGACATGAGAAAAGAAAGAAGAAGGTTTTCTGTCAAACTTAAAAGGTTTACACAAACAAACAACAATCATAATTAATTGATAGTATTACAAAGTTTAGAAAGATCTTGGTTTCATCACAATGGTGGAATGCTTCAAAATGTGTAGACTAAACTGTCCACCTTTCTCCGAGGTGTCGAGCTTCGACTGCCCTGGAGGAGGCAACATCTCAAAGTTCTGCACCAAACGTCCCAGAGTGATGCCGAGAATTGGCAATGCAAGGATGATTCCGGGGCAACTCCTCCTACCAACACCGAAAGGAAGAAATCTAAAGTCGTTGCCATTGGCCTCAACGTGCTTCTCCTCTTCGAAGAACCTCTCGGGTCTGAACTCTTCAGGTTTCTTCCAGTGAGCGGGGTTGTTAGCTAGCCACCAAGCATTAACCAAGATTTTGCTCTCAGCTGGAATATCGTATCCAGCAAGCTTTGCATCATGAAGGTTCATGTGTGGGACTAAAAGAGGAATTGCCATCCGGAGTCTAAGAGTCTCCTTGATCACAGCCTGAAGGTACGGAAGCTTGGGCATGTCTGGCTCAGTCACTTGCACTCCTGGTCCAAGAACTGTATCAATCTCATCACGGAGTTTCTTTTGGATGTGAGGGTGGTTGACTAATTCCGCGATACCCCACTCAATTGACCACAATGTTGTTTCGATTGCTGTTCATGACAATAATTAAGCATATCAGCTGAATAATCAACTAACCAAGAAGTTTATGAACAGATATAAACAACAAAACATTGCTTCAATGGTTCTAACTTCTAAATGGTAGGACTTATCACTTTTTAAGTTTAAGACCATATCAAAGCTCACTTACTACTAACTACAACGCGAAGAAATTAATGAAACTACTTTAGGAAAAGAGGTATTTCCAAGATCTACTGTTAGTGAGTTCAGAAAGTGTATGATCTCGTTACATATGTATATATTATGAATTCTTTTTTCATAGGTGCCACACTTCAAACCAAAAGCAATGAATTCAGTAAAATCCACAGAACCCCGATTACATCAAACTTTGTTTGGGACTTAAGTCTTACAGTAGTATAAGATTTGTGGTACCTAACAAGTCTTCGTCGCCTAGCCGAGAAATATCACCATCACTTGAAACATGTGGTTCATTTCATCACGTACTTATTTCCCCTTCAATCTTGGAAACTACATGTTCTACTTGGATGTTAACATAACATCTTATTTACCACAAGAAATTGGTATGTGGTAGCCCCAGGGCCCCTGGCACCAACCAGTCCTTGGCATCATCAAAACAGTTAAATCTTGGGGCCCTTATTTGGTAACTCTCAACTACTACTTTTGAGAAAAATGGACAAAATTGGAATTGGAAATTCATTCACTTATAAATTACTTTATTCTAACTAGGATGCAATCATTTAAACCAAACTAGAACAAATTCTACTCTAGAGAATTAAAAATAAGTTTTTTGAAACTTACCAGCAACATTGATGTTCTCAACGATGTAAAGAACGTTATCCTCGTTGATCTCTCCCTTCTGTTGAGCTTCAAGAATGTGATCAATCGCACATTTTAGAGCATTGCTGTCCATGCTCTTGGTATTTGCAAGCTTCCTGTGTAAAGCAATAAAAATATTACAAACTAAAACACAAGGTCCACCATCAAAAGCTACCTAATAGTACCTCAAAGCACTTAACTATTACTCAATCATACATGATTCTTAGTGGCCAATTCTGGAATTCAACTAAAAATTTGAAACACATCAAAAAGTTATCAACTTTTTTACTCGAAATCACTCACTACTCTTTTACCACTCCAACCTAGGCACTCACAGGCCTTGGAGCTGATCTGTCAGTCCACCATTACTACAAACCTCTAAATATGCCAACTCCAATTTTCAAATATCATTTATCACTTTGAAAACAGAAAAACAAAAACTACCTTTTTTAAAATTTAACCATCGAGTCAAATGGACCCTTACTTTTCTGAAATGTCAACTAGTACTTCCTTTTTTTCCCAAATTGATCCATACTATTCCAAGATTTAGTCAAACACCCCTTACAACTAAACTAAACTAATAAAACTCATACAAATGATAAATTGAGCATAACGAGGGGTTATTAATAAGAAAAAAGTAAACTTACTTTCTTTCATCAACAAAGTAGTCTTTGAATAGCTTCAACCTCTTCTCCTTAACCTCCTTACAAATCTTCAAGTAACCCCTCAAGAAAGGCCTCAAAATAGGGATAAAATCACCATAATTGTACTCAAAGCTTTGAGCCAATCTACTCCTCTCACCATTCAAAGCCCTAAGCTTTACAAAAAGAGGATCATCTTCACTCTCAAACCTCCTATCAAACATAATCCTAAACATGTTATTATACATCATAAGCTGCAATCTTTTCCTCAAAACAATCCCATTTGTAGCAGATTCAGGGTTCTTCTTCACATCCTCAACTACACTAGCTGCCTCAGACTCCCACCCACCTCTATACTGCTGCACAACTTTGTTAGTGAAAAAGGGTACAGTCATAATCCTTCTCATTTTCCTCCAATGTTCACCATAAACAGTAAAAACCATATCTTGACCCTTCCCTGTAAAAATATCAAAAACAACATTTCTTGTTCTTGAACCAAATTCAACCCCTTGTGTGTGTAAAACTTCTTTAGCTAAATCTGGGGATGACACAACAACTAAATTCCTTTGCCCCATTCTAAGCAAGAAAACCTCACCAAACTTTTTAGCATACTCCGTAAGGTTTCTATGGTTCAAATCATCACCAACTTGAAGCCAATTTCCAAAAACTGGAACTGGAATTGGACCTGGGGGTAGTTTAAATCGCTTGGAACGAAGTTTAGAGACAACAATAGCGATTAAAATGGCAAAGAAAAGACCTATTAAGGTCTTCTCCAGTAAGAGAAGATCCATTTTTTTGAGTTCTTTTTGGGGGAAATGGGTATTTTTGTACTGCTGAAGAAACATGAATGTTAAATGTGAAGATTTATAGGAGGAAAACAGGGGAGTTAGGTGGAGAGAGTTAACGGCGTGAGAAAAATGGATGGTGGATGGGGGGTTAGGTAGAGGAAAGAGAGATGAATGAGAGGTGTGTTTGGTGAAGAAGAACAATTCATTAGATGCATACAACATTAATATTGGTTAATCTAATTTAATTTTTTTTGGGTGAGATTGAATTATGGCGGCTTTCTATCATATATCGTCATTTTTATGTCATTAAAAAAAAATATAGCTCTTAAAGATAGTTGAGTTAGTGCAGCATGTGATATTCCATAACGACGATTGCGTCGGAGATTGATTCTCCTTATGACCTTTTAGTATTGCTCATCGCACATGATTCATCTAATTCGCTCTCCATCTTGTTTGATTTGTAAGTTATTTTTTTTCACTCGGTGTCTGATATCCATATTAAAGCTCGATTAAATTTGAATTTGCCTTGAAAAGTTCCACATTGGAGGGTGATTTGCAAGTTATTGTACCCAAAAAGAGTTTCCAAAAAAGAAATTAATGACTATGAATTTTTCTGAAAATTCTAAATAAATAAAATATAATAGTGAGAATTAACTATTTTTTAAAATTTAATTTGGTAACATTAATTTGCACGTGTTGATTTTAATTTTTTTAAATAATAGTAATATTTCAAAATTACTCCTTTTTTTTTGTAGATTAGTATACAAGAGATATTATGGTACGAGGTCATATGATATAATTCATGATCCCTCTAGTTGTTTGATAATTTAGATTATTTGAATTTAAAATCAACAGTGTCAAATCAGCAAATGGAAGCCACCTCATTATTTGACAAAATAATTGAAAAGCACTTAGTAATTATTATATAATAATTTTTTTTTGTAAATGAAGGGTATTATAATAAAGATAAAAACGGCTTTGCCGACTTAATATTTTGATATTATTATCACAAAAATAACTTTTGAATTTTCCAGAAAAGATGGAATTAAATATACACGAACAGATTTTTAAAAAACAAATTTGAGATTATTAACAATAAAATCAAAGGAGCCAAAATGTCAAATTTTGATGAAATAATCTAAAACAAATAATTTAATCATGTTGCAATGTCTTATTCTGACTTTTTGATGAAATAATCTAAAACAAATAATTTAATCATGTTGCAATTTGCAATTTCTTATTCTTTTGAAGTAGTATAAGTAGTGTACTTTAATCAGTGATCTGAGATTTCAATTTACCTACTTATAAAATTATCAACCAACTAATTAGTTACTTAAAATAATAAAGTTGCTATCTGTAGCTTAGTTGGTGAGGTTTGTAACTCCAATAATTGATTAGTAAAATAGTTAATCATGATTAGGTTGAAGTTTAATTTATTTTTTCAATTGAACATTTCAAACAAGTAATTGTATTCAACAAATAATCTTTTTTTAGAAGTCTATGCCAAGCACGTAAGTACTACTTACCAAAAATTAACAATTTAATCATATAAATAATGCTGACTGCTGAACATGATTACAACAAATCCATTTAATTAGATCTCATACTAAAAAAAAAAACTGCCCATATATTTGGCTAGATTTTTTTCTCGAAAAAACATTAGAAAAATAATGCTTGAAAAAGGTTATTTACTTATTGATTTTTTTTTATCGAAGTATTAGGAGTATTGTTTTAATTTAATGATTAGGTAGCCCAATTCCCAAGTGTATTTATAAAAAGGCTAAAGGCAGGTTTTTGTCCACATATTTGTATACCAAAGATAGTTTTGGTTTTCTTTTTCATGTTTTATTCTTTAAGATTTTTGTATTTTCACTGTTTTATATACGTAGAAAATGACGTAAAAATACTAGATATCATAATAATTAATAATTTAAAATATATTAAAAATTTGTTTACTTTTGAAATTTTATCTATATCATAATACCACATAAAGTGGGATAAAGGGAGTAATATATATTATGTAAAATTACATAAAGTATAATACTGTAAATCATAATAATTAACAACTTAAATATCTAAAAGCCTTATACATTTAGTTGACTTTCAAAATTTTATTTTATCACAAAATTGGGATAAAGCGAGTAATATATATATATATACACTATGAGAAAATTGTGTAAAAAATTACAAATCACAATAATTAACAACTTAAAATGTCAATAAAAAAGAACCTATAAAAAATTTGATTGACTCTTGAAATTCATCCGCGCCAATGATGCCATATAAATTGGGAAAGAAGTAACATTTATTATATGAAAATTACGTAAAAGATATTACAAATTATAAGTAATAATTAATAACTTAAATTTAAAAAAAAAAAAAAAATTAACCAATTGACTCCAAATTTTATCTATATCATATAAATTTTTAAAAATACATATATTTAACTCGTGCTATCATGAATTTTGTGTCAGATCATTTAAGAAAGTTTAATCATCCTCTGTTATTTGATTGAGCAGAAAAGAAGTCATCAGTTTTTCCACCAAAAGCTAAGTAAAAAACACTCATTAAATTATTAATGAGATGGCTATTCAATGAATAAAATCCCTCTAATTTTTTAAGTATACATCAATGAGATCGCGATGAGCTTTTCATTTCATCTTGGTAATAAGATGAGGTTAAACAAAACTAAAAATTAATTTTGTCCAATCTAATGTTAAATACGTACTCTGTCCAACAATAGTTGTCCATTATTAATTTGACATACCTCTTAAGAAATAATAAATAATAAGGGTAATATTACTATATTATCCTTTGACTTTATTAAATTTAATGTTTTGAGAAATGTATTAGATGGTAAATAGTACTCTATTTAATAACATGGGTAAAATAGATTTTCTATATTGAACAAGTATTGTTGGACAATTATTTTTAATATAGTGAATAATTATTGTTGAGCGGAGGGAGTATAAATTTCAAAGAATGAGCCGTGGGGTATATGAAGAATAGCACTTGCCTCTGCATGTCTATTTATATCCCTACCTTATTCAAATAAGGTGAAACATCGTGGTAACTCCAAATCTGGATCTTCTCTCATAATTTGCACATCTTTGGTGCGCTCAAGGAGGTTGGGACAAGAGAGGGATAGTACATGTAAGCACTCAGAAGGGTAATGGCTAAGATGTGGTGTCCAAAGAAAAAGTTTTAGGCTCAATCTAGGAAAAACTAGGGATTCATGTCATTTGGTAGGCTTCAAAAGGCACAATCGGGTCAAAGAAGGTCTACAATCATTTCCCAAACCAAACGTTACTCAGGATTTCGCCTCGATAAACATTCAGGTCAAGTTCTAGACCAACAGTGCGATGCAATTGAATTTTGATCTAAAAGCTCACCACACAATGCACATGAAACCATGAGGTTGATTTTATTCTTATCTTGAATGCCTGCAAGAGATTTTTTCAAGCATCACAAAAGTACAAATGAGAGATACCAAAAGAATTTATGGTTTACCACAAAGTCAGTCCTCTCCATCTTATTGAATATTCTTACATGCTCCTAACTGCATTGGCACAACTGAGCTAAAGACATGACTCTTGCAATATGTACACAATACTTTTTTTTGAAAGGGATACAGAACACCGAACCCAAGAAGGGCTGCCTACGTATCTCACCGAGATGAGAATCAAGTGTGCGTAGTTCATGCAGATATGTCTTTGAAAATATGCACACAACAATTTTATTTTTTTTTGAAATTTGAAAGAATGAATACCGAACCCAAGAAGGGCTGCCTACGTATCCCACCGAGATGAGAATCAGGTACGCGTAGTTCGTGCAAATATGTCTTTGAAAATATGCACACAACAATTTTATTTTATTTTATTTTATTTTTGAAATTTGAAAGAATGAATACCGAACCCAAGAAGGGCTGCCTACGTATCTCACAGAGATGAGAATCAGGTGTGCGTAGTTCATGCAGATATGTCTTTGAAAATATGCACACAACAATTTTATTTTATTTTTTTTGAAATTTGAAAGAATGAATACCGAACCCAAGAAGGACTGCCTACGTATCCCACCGAGATGAGAATCAGGTACGCGTAGTTCGTGCAGATATGTCTTTAAAAATATGCACACAACAATTTTATTTATTTTTTTTATTTTTTTTGAAATTTGAAAGAATGAATACCGAACCCAAGAAGGGCTGCCTACGTATCCCACCGAGATGAGAATCAGGTACGCGTAGTTCGTGCAGATATGGCATAAAATTATTTAAAAATTTAGACAAACATAGAATGATGCTAGTGCTGACGAGATATTTTTTTGGAGAGTGTGTTCTGATTGTTTGTTCCGACAGATTTTGTGTCCTCTCAACTGTGGCAATCACTTGTTGTTGTATTCTTTCTTGAATGCCTTTTGTGACTGTGTATTCTTTTGATTATTCACAAAACTCATGCATCTTTATAACCATCCCCGACTACTACCGGGGACAGGTTTCCTGCAAAAATATGAAAAATGTGTGAAAGCAGGGCTATAATAAAAAATAATAAAATAGAGAAATACAACTTCATAGTCAAAGACTCCCCTGATTTGCCTTTTTGACTGGTTATTAATGTCTTCTGAAATCCAAAGACTCAATTTTCGTGAGTTCTCTTGTCCCTTGTCGCTCCGAATGAGCAATAACCTTCAAACTTTCAAAGAGAGATAACTCGAAAGGTAAAAATGACTTGACAATCACCTAATATTTGTAGCTACAAAGCTCTTGAAAAACTTTTGAAAAAGAATGGACCAGCATACAATATATTCACATAAAACAGATATATCACATAACACATAAACAATGAATGCATGCCTTATACAAATGTGCCTTGAGTGTTGAGTCACCTTAGGCAAATGCGCTAAATATAATGTTTTGGCTTCGCTCTACACTAGTTAACTAAGAGTGGGCTTTGAAAAGAGACCTGGTACCCAAGTTGGACAAACTGTAGGGTGAAGATAATAAACGGCGTTGGATGACCACAAGCCAACTATCCGTTTACTACTCCAAAAAATAAGCGTGTTTTTCTGAAGAAAGGCCGCGGATAACCACGTAACCGTTCTTTTCCTAATGCATTCTATTTGCCATTTGGCGGAAATCATGCCATGAAATGCAATGACAATATACATACATTAAATAAATAATGAATGAATAACAAGTACAATATACAAATATTTAACAAAATATACATGATACAAGGTATAACACAATAAAAGAACAATCTCCTCAATTTGAAAAAAATAAACTCATAATGGTTAGAACATCTATATTCCCAGCGGAGTCGTCATTCTGTTTACATCCTTACTTTATTCAAATAAGGCGAAACGTCGTGGTAACTCAAAAAAATAAACAATTTAAAGAATAAAATAATTTTAAGGGAGACGCCACCTAATTTTAGGAAAACTAGGAAACCAATTAATTAACTAAATTAAAAATTTCTACGAAACCAATAGATTCTAGGTAAGGGGTTCAAGTGATTCCGAAGGGAAGGTGTTAGGCATTCTTCGAAATCCACAAAGGTGGGTCCCGACTGAATTCAATTTTTTCAAATTGAGGAGGAGATAACAATAATATACAAGTATAATAAACATACGATATACACAAATAATAAATTAAAACGATGATATAAGAAAACGGCCTAAGTTTGTCTAACGTCAATAATATACAAAATAATGAATATGATATTCGAACTCCATTGAAATAGCTTCAATGGGAAGCGACTCCGGGGTGTACCTGTAAAGACACTTAGTAAAAATGTTAGTAATAAATAAATATGAATAAAAATAAATGAATTAAATAATAACTTGAAAAAAAATTTCGTCTTATTAACATGGGAGGCCTTGGAAATCGACGGTAATTTCTTCATCGGCCAATTTTAACATACAAAATATATAAACTTAAACTAAATTTCCGTCTTTTAATATTGTGGAGACCTCCAAAACCGACAGAGAGATTTTTTTCATTGGCCAATTTTAACATATAATAATCAAACACAAAATCATTTGAATCCGATCAAAATAATGTAAAACGAAATGAAACAACTAACAAACGACAATCAAACAAATAGTAGCAACACAACTTACATAAAATTAATTTAAATAAATTAAGAGTAACAAAAATAGAGCAACGATAAAGATTTGTGTACCAGCAAAAATAAAATGAAGGCAACATCACGATATAAAAATTGAAATTTGAAGGCAACAATAATGTTTCATGGTCAACCTCATAAAATAACAAACAAGTGGCAATAAAGTAAATGCACAAACATTCATTAAATTCATGCATTTTATTAATCATATTATATATAGTTGAGACGTGGAAAATTCCTAATACACAAAGTACAACAACTAACAATATATATTTGGGCTTCATCTCCATCCCTTTATTTTTAATGCATCGTCTTCGTTTATGAACCACGATTTTTCTTCTATACGACACACTAGCTATAATTAAAAAAGAATGACCTAGTTTGACTTGCTACGGAGTTTAAGAAAATAAAGAAGATTTTTCAATCATGTTGTCCTAAACTAAAGTCATGTCAAATGTACTAAAATGTTATTTAATCTTGTGGCGTTAAACATGTCACAAGGAAAATTAAAATTAAAATTAAAGTGTTATCAAAAAAAGAAAATAAGTCATTCTTTTTTAAATAAACTAAAAATGAAAGTATGTCAATTCTTTTTTAAATGGAAGGAGTAACGGTATAGGTGACAAAAAAAAATTCTGACAAAATGATCGCATGTATGTAACATATGCCTAACTTTTAAAATCTTGCTCAAGAAGCGAATATTATTCAAGGTAATATAAATTTGAGTTTTAAAGTTTGAATATTCCATGATTTAATTACATTTGTAATATTCTACTTTTCTCTTAATGGGAATATTTGTACTCTATATCGATTTCAGTATTTGACTTGTAGAGGTTTTTGCCATCTTGAGTAGTCACTTATGTTTATTTTTCTGGCAAAAATAAATTCAATGGGTTCAAACATAATAATGTTTAATTTTGATTTTTATTCATAGAAGACTTATATATAATGCTTCTACATTTAACTTCATTAGTTTTATACAATTGGTCAATATATAATAGGATGAGAACATTATTGTGAGAAATAACTTTGTTGACAAGCGTACGTACTATCATTTTTGTGTTTGGTAATATTACTAATCTGATTAGTACAAATTCAATATTATATTACCTAGAATTTCTAAACTTGAACTCGAGATTTGAAAACTTTGATAATGGTAAACAAATTTTATACATGTTATATAAGTCGTGGTTGGTGGTGTTTGATAAACTCTGAACAAACTAATTTTTTAATTTTCCATGCATGTGACATCATACTTTTCTTTTTCTTCAATTTGATCTCAAGGGTTATTAAAATTGATAAAATTTTGATTTTTCTTATTTTTTTTCTTTTTGTTTTCCGTTTTGAAGTCAAAGTTTGGTGCTTCATCACTTTCAAATAAAAAAATGTCTCAAATTAATAAACAAAAGAAAACAAAATTTTATAGCACAACTTGAAAGGTCAACTTGAGCATTTTAGATAACGGCCGTTAAGTTTGACGGAGGAATTTTCTCATTAGATTATGGAGAGTTGGTGGATTAATGTTATTACTGCAATTGGGCAACAATGTCAAAGGTATTATGTGGCTGCCACCTTTTTAGAGATCTATCACATGTATTAATTATTATATCATAAATTAGCCGGCAAATAAATAGTATCTTTATAAACTACTATTGATTTAGGGATTAATGAACTTAGAGCCACTTTTAAAAAAAAGTAGTTTTTAAATTTTAAAAATAGTCAAATTTAAATGACTTTTAAATCAAAAAAATTAAAAGTAGGAGGAGACCTAGTTTTGATTTTTGACTTATTTTAGGTCATTTTTGACCTTGCCAAACACTTTTAAACTTATTTTAAGTCTTTTTTTTTTACTACTTATTTTAAGTCTTTTTTTTATTTGCCAAACACTTTCAGAAGTAAAAAACCGACTTAAAAATAGGTTTGACCAACTTTTAAGTCAATCCAAACACCCTCTAATTCTTTAATTATTAGTACATTCTCTTTTCGTCTGTTTTAATTTTTGTGATATAGTTTGATTTAATACAAAATTAACAAGTCAAATATGTTTGTATAACTATAAATCATCCCATGAATATGAATGGTAAAATAAACATTTTCAAGTTAAATCGTTAGTAAATATAAATACATGTTGTTCTTTTTGAGATTGACTAAAAAGGAATGTGTTACATAAATTTGGACAATCCGATTTCTTATTAGTACATATTATTTTTATGTTATTGTTATGGTTCTTTTCTTAATTATTTTATACTATTTCTTCATTATTATATTTTTTTAAATTAATTTTAATATGCTTTACTTGTTTTGATTGTTTATCGTAAATAACTTTTCTATTTTATAAGATAATATATATGCATTATTTTTTTATACTCCACTTATAAAATTATATTGAAATGTTATTGTATCGATTTAAAGGTTAAATGGTCTTGCTTTTGTTAGGTCAAAGTTTTAACTAGTTGATGGTAGGATTAAAGGACTTTACTTTTCTATTTGGTTACTTTTCGTAATTATAGTGTTTTAAATGTTATCTTCTCTTTTTTTTTTGGGAAACAAAGGAAATAATTGCTACTATTATATAAAATAAATTATTGTTCTGCTATAAATGTGTCCCCATCCGAAAACCATCCACCAACTAATTAATATGGGAAAGGAATTATTAAACCATATCACCAATAACATTAGTGGCTTCTCAGTTTCAATTTATATGACATATATATTTTGTCAGTCAAAAAAGATGAAGATATATTCATATATTTAATAACAATTTAGCTTTAAAATATCAATTCTATCTTAATGAGATTATTTATAGCCACATAAACATTTATAATTAATTTTAGACTATAAATTTCAAAAATATTTCTGTATTCTTAAACTTGATATGTCGTTAAATTATATTATATAAATTAAGATAGCGGAAGGAGTATATGTTATAGACTTCCCTCGTTGAATGGTTAGAATTTTTCAAACCATATATATATATATATATATATATTATATAAAAAAAGAAAGTAGTAAAGAGGACACGAATGTTCAAAGGTATGTGGTAAGGAAACTAATAATAAGTCTTGAATTGCACCTACCACACTGAAGTGCACCCTTGAAAGCACAAAAAGCCAAATATTTTGAAAAATTAACCTAAATAGTCGTTAAATTAAATAGCTAATATGCATGTATAATATATGTATAATTATATATAATCGGCCGAAATGATAAGAAAGTGCAGAATTTAGCAATTAACTCATTATGCAATTGGTTCGAATCCTTGTTCATTAGATTAATCTGATAGTGGTTTAGAGAGTACAACTCTTTTTTTCAAATTTTAAAGTAT
The DNA here is from genome assembly GCA_018342035.1 of Solanum appendiculatum. Taxonomy (NCBI): domain Eukaryota; kingdom Viridiplantae; phylum Streptophyta; class Magnoliopsida; order Solanales; family Solanaceae; genus Solanum; species Solanum appendiculatum. The sequence continues at coordinate 22,634 of JAGDQO010001046.1, read as the reverse complement.
TTGATGAAGGCTTGTAAATATTTTTTTTTTCAAAAGTTCCATCATAATGATAATGATGGAGGAGTTTAGGCATGACTCCGACCTGTATATATACCAAAAATCATAATTACACGGAGGAGGACATAAACCTTAGCCTCCGTAAATATATTTAACGGATCATATGTTTTCAAACGTGAAAGTTGCACATTGAAGGTGCTCCACCACACATGCATTTTTTCCATTTTGGTTATGAAAAATCGAACAAACCTATTTGTTCGATTTGTCCCTCAAATCAACACCATTTCGATCAAAAAACTTAGCTATCTACTTAAAATAACACTTACTTATTATTTGAATTTTCAATAATGGTTTCATCATTCATGAGTTTGAAAAAAAAAAAAAAACTCAAAATAATGTGTGCAAATCTTGTTCAATTATATAATGAACCAGACAAAAGCGCCTGTAGCTCAGTGGATAGAGCATATGTTTCCTTAGCAGAAAGTCGTAGGTTCGACCCCTACCTGTAGCGTTGTTCATTTTTTTGTATGTTTTACTTGAGCTAGGTGAGTGTTTATCGGAAACAACCTCCTCTACCTTCACTTGAGTGTTTATCGGAAACAACTGTTATACCTTCTCTGCTTCTATTCTATCTGCTCTAGCTTGACTAAGAGCCTCCTCTAATGATTCACGAGGTTCATTGACGGGAAACAACCTCAGTGTTCATTTATTGGAAACAACTTCTCTACCTTCGCAACACTCATTTGTTTCTTCATTATATTCCTCCAAGAGTAAACTACTTGAGTCATTTTCTCTATTCAAGTAGTTTACTCTAATAACTAATACTAAGGAAGATAACTAAATCAAAACAAACAAGTGCATGTAGCTCAGTTGATATAGCATCTGTTTCCTAAGCAGAAAGAATTGGAATATTTCCCAGAGAAAGCAGAAAGCTGTTATGTCATTACTAGCAAAAGCATCGAACAAAAGGAAAGTTGAACTTGGAAACAAAAGAAAATACTAATACTTAGTACAAGAGATAGAGTGGTTGTAATACTGGGACTAATGCCTTTCTCTTCAACTCTTTCTACCATTTTATGCGCCCCTTGAATTTCAGAGACCAAATCAACATGCTACACATCATTAATCATTTTGGTGCAAACTCATCTTTTTTACGACTTAGGCTTCAAGCATTGCAACTCTGGCTTTCAACTGATCTCTCTCTGCTACTACTGCTTCATACATTTTGTTCAATTCTTCGACATCATTGTTCTTCTTAACAATGCTTGCCTTTAGTTGCTCAGCTTCTGATGCAAGCAAAGTCTCTGCTTCTGTTCTTTCTGCTCTAGCTTGACTAAGCGTCTCCTCTAATGATTCGCAGCACTCATTTGTTTTTTCATTATGTTTCACCAAGCGTAGTATATCCTTCAAGAGTTGGCTAATGTTACCTCGAAGCTCCAAGTTCTCTTCTAATAAAGCCTTGTCCACATTTGATGATATTGATTCTCTCACTTCTCTGAATTCATCATCATCATCACGCGTATTATCTTCATACCTCGGAATTCTGTCTTGCAACTTTGAAACATCTTGATCCCCTTCCATCTGTATGTAAAGTTTCTCTATCATATCGCGTAGCTCAGCCTCCAACTCATCAGTCCCCTCATGTTGCAACTCTTCTTCTTCATCATCACTACTGCTGAATGAATCATCTGGTAAACTGAACCTGATTATTTTCGGAACAGCAGGCATGGGAGCTGGACGCGTACTCGTTTTGACCCGTTGTTGTGATTGAAGATTCTGAAGCTCTCCTTTTGAATGAATATTTAGCTCCAACTTTTCTTCTAATAACGCCTTGTCAACATTTGATGATACTGATTCTTTCACTTTTCTAAATTCCGCATCATAGTCACACGCATTATCTTCATGCCTCAAAATTTTTCCTTGCAACTTTGAAACATCTTGATCCCCTTCCATCTGTATGTAAAGTTTCTCTATCATATCGCATAGCTCAGCCTCCAACTCATTAGTCCCCACATGTTGCAACTTGTCTTCATCATCATCATATTCATCATCAAATTCAGCACCAACAAATAAGTCACACAATTCCAAGTAGCACTCGAGTTCTTCTTCTCCTGCTTCTCCTCCTCCTAGTCGTGGTCCTCCTCCTCGTTGTTCATCTCGTCCCTTCTGAGAATTACCCCCTTTGACAGAAGCACGGCGTTTAAGTTTCTTAGAGACTGAGCACTTATTAACATTGAACTGCTTAGAACTAGGATATCTACATAACCGACGCTGGGATTGTGTCACGGAGCTTTTGCCTGAACTAGCATTGGACATGATAATGCCACGGCCTTGTGATCGAATATGATCCAAATTAGGCATATTGATCAGAGGCTCTCCTGTCGCATGATTATGGCGCTGTGCCAATGAAAGATGTATGCGGTAGCACTTCTCAACAAGGTTGACTAATTCTTGTCTACTCTGATAATACAGTTCGACCTTTTTAGTAAATGAGTCTGCATTTGAATCTTCAATGATTTTCAACATCCTTCTAAAATTCCCGTGCATCTCTGAAATATCAAGTAAACTTGAGTATGTATGTATGGATCTATCTATCACTAAACAATAATCATGGTTTACGTAGCACTTGCAAATAGCTAAATTAGTAGTAAAAAATCAACAAAAATAACTTACCTTCAAGATTAACTTGAAGCCACTGGGAGTTGCTGTTTTTGGGTCTTAAGAACCTACCCCACCATCTGGAACCTTGTAATTTCTTTGATTCCATCTTCTTAATCTTGTTTTGATCTGGCGGTACATCCAGTAATAAAGCACTTCTAATTAACTCACTCTGTAATATTGTTTAGTACTGCCCTCCCATCCATCCACTTAATAGGATATATATTATTAATCATGTGTTTAGATATGGTAACTGTTAGAAAAACTAATAATAGGAAATATAATTGAAGAAGAAATGGCTTTGTGGCGTGTAAAATCACTTTCTTTAAAGAGATATTGCATGTATCCATATTGGGGGAAATACAAACAAATCTTTTCAGAATATAATGAAGCCCTTTGTTTATACATGCAAATTTTTGTTAGAATACTTCTAGAGAGTCTCTATATTTATAGAACTTAAGAAATGACTTTTCATAAGAGTCATGTTCTTTTCTGAGTTTAGATATGATAACAATTGTCATGGTCGATCCATTCAACATTTCTTGATTTTAGTATGGCAAATGCTTGCTTTAAAAGTAATGCAGAAACACGAAGTTATATCTGTGTATAAGTAAATACACTAACTTATTTTCGACATCTAATTTAATGAGAAAAGATTGAAGCTTTTGAAAGATGTTACCTTTAAGTTTGTCTTGAAGCTTCTAATATTGAAGGAAACTGATTGAGACCAAAATTAGCCTTGATCTATTCGACTTACATATATCTATCTATCAATACTTATTCGGAAAAGCATCAAAATTAGCCTTGAACTATTCGAAATAGCTCTCCCGAGAGAGGCCGCCTTCTCTCAGGCCAGCAGTCTTCTACTTCTAGTCGACTGCTCTATGACGCGGGCTTCCCTCTTTCCTTGGCTCTGCTCGCTCGTCTACGCTCCGCCCCAGCAAGTAATAATTGAAAAACGATGTTTCCTTTCCTTACAGTCAACTCAACAAGGGCAGAAACTTCACTCGCCGAGGAAGGAAAATAAGGAATTTTTAGGGAGAAGGATTTGGCCCTGACTGATAAACTAACAAAAGGATAACGAAATGCAACTCATCCGAATAAGACCGATTGGCATAGGCCATAGACAGAGAGATCTCCAAAGCCCAGACTTCATAAAAGGCGACTGACTCTTCCACTGCTACATGAACCATCCGCTCCTTTTTCGATGCCTCACTACTACTTTCATACATGAGATTGGATTAATTAGACGTACGAGACAGATGGGACTTGATTGTATGCATGTTGGTTGTTGGGATTGGTACGTTTTCATTGATTTTGACTTGATTGTATGCATGTTGGTTGTTGGGATTGGTACGTTTTCATTGATATTCCAACATGACTATCCTTCAGAACACTATTATTAAGTCAATAACAACATCATTACAGTGTGCTCAAACAGTCAAACTCTATTATTAAGTCATTTGTAATACGGATCATAGTTTGGATATTTCTTAATATATTTCGTGCTTCAATAATTACTTGAACAGATATCAGCATTTTTCACTTGAAATTGTAACTGAATCATTTTGAACATATATTGTTCCCATTTCCTACTGATTTGATCCCCACTGCCTCTTGCAAAAGCTTCGTGTTTATTTTATCTTTTTACATAGAAGAGCCTACCAGTGAAAGTACGATTGGAAACTGATCAAGACCAAGAAACACAACAAGATCTCCCAAACAAATCAATAAAAACTCTCTGACTTGATTAACTCTGTCGTTTAGTATTAAAAAAGGGCCAAAAATATCTCTAACTATTTGTGTTAACACTTTCTCTTGAACTTGAATATATGTGTTATTTTTTGTTTATGAGGGTATACGCGTTTGCAATAACTAGACATACGGAGACAGATGGGAGCAGTAAATGTGAAAAAATATGGATTCATTCATGTCGGTGGTTGAATTGGTACATTTCATAGATTTTTCAACTTCACTATTCTTCACAACTCTATTATTAAGTCATCAGCAACAATTTAGTTAGTGTGATCCCACAAGTAAATCTGAAGGTGGTTGAGAAGTAGGGAAGTTATTTTCGATAGATTTTTCATCTTCGGCCATTGCATATTTGCATGTGCAACAACACCAGCAGGCCAATATAACTTTCACATTTTCATATTCCAATTTTCCCATGACCAAGGCGACATCTAGAAGCAAATCACTACACAGATTACGTGATCAACTAGTGCACACAAAAAGGTAAATCTTTGCGGCCATTTGCTACATGCAGAAAGAGAATTCAAATAGGGGCAAGGTAGTAAAGGCAGCAAGTGATTAAGTTCAATAGTTCCTCATATAAAATGGTATAGTAAAATGGAGAAGACAAAATTGTTTTAAACACCGACGGAACTGGAAACTTTCAAAGAGAGGAATGGATATTCACATTTCATTTATGGTCAGCTGAATTGAAGGTTAAGCAGTGGGAATTCTTAGCATCATCTTCGGCCATTGCATGTGCAACACGACAAGCAGTTGAATATAAACGGAAAACAAAAGTATAACCACATTTTATAGAAATACACAAGATAACATCTCCCACCAAAGTAAATCTAAACCAACTCTCTTCATAAGCAAAGTTGTGCACCAAACGTCAATGTCTCCTCACGTTAAACACAAAGCAAAACATACAAAACTCCAACATACTCTATTATGAGAAGAAATTGTCCAACTAACAATCCCCAAGCCGTATCAGGTCCCAGCTTTACGACGTCCAACACGAGCAACGAAACCAGCCTTGATAGGAGCAACTGATCTTCCAGACCCGCACTGCAAGAAAATAAACAAACCAAACAAGAGTTAACATGAGATATAAACAATTTAAAGCTAACTTATTTTCCATTATTCAATATTTTCCTTTTACCCTTTTCAATTTGGAAAAAGAAACAAGAAGGGAGGAAAAATGCAAACAATTTTGAAAGGTGATCCATTGTAAATAAGAAAGCAGCCATTTTCCTCTTTTTTGAGGTAAAAAGCAGGCAAGGCAGTCAATTCTTCACCTCTATTACAGGTTTAAACAGATGGGGAATACTAAAAGCTTTCTTGTTTTTTTGATTCGTTAAGAGATGGGAATACTAAAGCATTCTCGAGGGTAGAACAGATATCACATGATCAAAAGCATAAACAATTCATTCAAGAAAATCAACCCAGTATTAATTAAGATGAAGGGAAAGCCTGAGATCTCATATTACTAAGATATAGATCTATGATCTGGCGATTGAAACTCCACATTTTGTCACAGAATCCCCCAGAAGTAGCCTAGAATCTAGAAGCACCAGCACTTGCTAAACGAAAGCCCAAAGAAAAACTTTATACAGCCCACTCATCCTGTATTGAGTGGTTGCGAAGGGAACAAAAGCCTAAAAATACCTATACAATCACCTGCCACAGTCTATTCTCTATTCGTCTGATGGAAGAAAAATTGGAGCACAAGTTACAAAGATATGCTTTTCCATTCACAAATGTGAAAGTTGAATGCAGATAATTAATGGATATCGCGTCTAATTTAAAAAACACCTTCTCGCATCGGAGGAAGAAAAGTCGGTTCTCCTTTGAAAGGATAGTATCTGGACTTTTACAGCCATTGCAAATGACATACTCATCTGAAAGAAAAAGAAAGTTGTTGAGAGAAGGCTGTTAGATTGTAGGATGTAGAAGCGCCATACAAAGCACTATTAATATGTAAAAACAGAAAGAATGTCGTCTCTAAATAGCTGGCTGCAGCCTGCATATAGATCAGGGATTGACAACAGGAACTTACTGACATATCGGCGGAGGATTCCTTCAAAATTCTTAGGAGCAAATCTTCCCTTGATGACCAATCTTTGCTGCCCATCAAGTGATCCACTAGTCCCCATTTCAGCCAGCAAGAAAGTCATAACATGCTCAGGCTGCCTGTGCATCCTATAAATAGGAAACAATTAATCAAGCAGTGCAATGAGGTAGAACATACAGAAAGATAAACTGACCAAAACTCACAGGGAATCCAATGATAACCTTCCATTAGTGATGCCACATAACACACTACTATCAATCATGAGACATTATACAGCATTGAAGAGTTTCCAAGACCAACTTCAATCAACAGTATAGACTAACTATATTCTTCAACTTCACTCCTTGATCTTCACACCAAATACAATTGTACAATTGTGTGAAACAAATTTCAGATAGAGAAAGAACAAGTTGCTAGAGATACACACAAGCTACTTCGGTGCAGCAATATATTCCATCATATTCCATCATATAAAGTGTTTGATGTTTGAGCCAACTTGGGTTATTATAATGCATTGCTTCGTTTTCCACAGAAATTGATAATTTCAGGTTGCAATTATTAGCTTGAAAGCCAAACAAATTATGCGCATATTTCTGTAGCATCTGATAGTGGTGTTCCAAGTTTTCAGGTTCCCCTTTCTACAGATAAGAAGATATTACAGTACTGCTCCGAAACTAATTAGCACTGTTGAAGTATTATCTATCTCAAAAATAGAGTAGCAGGGTTATCTAAGTTAGTGAAATCATTGTGGCAAATAAAGATGCAGGTTTCTACAGAAATTTCACATTTTATTATTTTAACTTAGTTAAAACAACTAATGACAATTCTTAGCCATGTAAGACAGCAATGTAAAACAAGACTATTTATATTGTGATTGGTGAATATGGTGGTCACTACTCATCACTATCAAAGTACAAGCAATTCCAAGCCGTGGGGAAATTGACATGGTGCAAGGATCGTCTACACGTTGTCACTTACTAAAGCAATTAGCATATGATGCCTGTCGTCAAAATATATAAAAAATACACATCCATGATGCTGAACATAAAGCATTCAACCACAAACAAGTGAACAACACTAATTGAAACAAAGGTTACAAGGAAAGAGAACCAAGGGACAAAAGAACTTACGTCTTGCAAAGATCCATGAAATTCACAAACACAGTTTTCTTTGTGCCTTCACGAAGAACTTGAGGGGGCCTCATAACTGTCCTTCGCCTATCTCCAGCAAGCTCAGGATTATTCTCACGGAGAATGTTGAATACTCTGCCCAGAAGCTGCAGAATCGAAAGTGAAAATCAATTGCCATTAACAAAAAGCCTAAAAGCAAACCAGTAGTGTGCATCAGGAAACAACAATCAGAACTATGCCACTAGTTCCATAAAGCAAATAAAGCAGGCAACCTTTGCACGAAGAAGTACAATGGATACCTCTTTGGCAATATAGTCCTAGTCTTAGGACAGATTCCTTATATTAGAACAGTATACAAATATTACTTCCCTTACACTTAGCTTTTCTTAGGGTTATTTAGTTATCCATCAAAAAGTTTACATAGGCATAAGATAACCATCGAAGTACCAAACATTTGACAAATTTTGAAACTTAGGGTGTCTAGGTCACTCAACTACACAAGGTTTTTAATCATATGCCTGGACTAGTTCTGTGAGGTTGCTGTAAATTACATTGTTACTCGGCTCAAGTTCATGTGTGAGTAGCTACCTATTATCGTGGACAATCTAGTGCATTCTAAAAGTGTCTCTTAGCAGGTATATGCAGGAAATACAAACAATTAAGAAAATACCTCCTCATATTCATAATCTCGATCAGTTCCCTCCCAAGGTAACTGTTGTAGGACAATTTCTCCAGCTTCTTCATCATCTCCAGGTTGATCTAGAAGAAGAGAGCAGGTTAAATCTCAAATATTACCACAATTAAACTCAACAAAGCTGAAAATCGAAGATCTCACCATCCACATCCTCGCCAACGCTTTCTTTTTCATCAGTCAGGAGATCAGTGTGTGCCTGCAAAATTTTAAATTGGTTTATGATGGGTCATGACAATGGAGCTCAAGAAAATAATCCTAATGTCTTAAATCATTGAGTGAATCTCACTAAAACATTATGAGGTCATAAGTTTACGCCTTTGACTATTTCTGTGGCACATTAACCCTCGTGAAATCTAATACTGATAAAACTGGCCATATTTGTTGCTGGGGGAGTATGAAAAAATGGGTTTCTTGAGGTACATAAGAAAGAAAGAAAACAAGCTTCCCTTAATCATCTCTCCACTCCCGCCCTCTTTTTTTGTTCCCTCTGTGCGTAAACATACATGTTCTTATCGCACCATTCAGTCCTCCACCAGTGTCCTCTTCCAGGAGGGGTTGGTGCCAGAAAATAGATGAGAGTGCAAGGTATTCACTGATAATTCAATCAAAAAAATTCCATGGAATTGAACAAAACTAACCGGCTTCTTCTTCTTCTTTTTACCAGAAAACGTAGCCTCAAGGCCCTCAGAAACTGCATAGAATAACAATTGAGAGAGATCACGTTCAAGGTTCGAATGTTCTTCAGTAGTCTTTATCTTCAGAGGGTGCGTGCATGTGCGAGAGCATGCATCTTTTGGGGATTTTGGGGAGGGGCAAGTGGTTGATTATGCAATTATACACTACCACCTCTCTTAAGATTATGGAGAAAATTAGGTGAAACCAGGTTTTACAACTAACTTACCAGATAAATTCTCAGTTTTTTCAGCCAAGCTATCAAAAGAGTCATCGGCAGGATCTTGAATTACAACCTTCTTCTTTTTCTTCTTTTTTGTAGGATCAAAAGGTGCTATCTGTAAATTTGTAGGAAGAGAGGAAAAGATAATGAAACCAATGTAGCAATCACACACAAAATAGGCTCAGTGTGACCTGATGTCTACAACATATCAATATGAAAATCGAAGTAAAACCAATCAACTGTTTTGTGTTGTACAATTGGATGTAACTGAATAGGTAAGCAACCAACACCATTTCTATCTCCAGTTGGATGACAACTATGGCTACAACCTACGGGTGTACCAAATGATCCCTCCCCCTGCCCATACACCCCTAGCAAAAGCATAACAGGCTCCATGCTAATGGGGCCACAAGAGGAGCTCCATAGAAGCACAACCATTAGTTTTTTAGATATTTTTGCAATTAAACCAACCAATAAAACTTAGGTTGCAAGGGAATCCTATGGCATTAGTTGTTCTCCTGTATGACATGAACTGTTAACATTGAATTGTGTATTCAGTGATGCTATTAACAAATATCCAAGCTATCAGAATGTTGGAAGCCAAAGTGGACACTGTTTGAAGAGATGACTTCATACAACTGTGAACAACGGACACATCTGAAAGCCTAAGCACTTTGCCCTGACTCCTGACAACTAAAATATGAAAATTCTCGAGGATTTAAGTTATAAAATGCTGACATTGTAAAGTTTAACACTGTCAATATACTTCAATCATTTGTAAAAGGTTTCTTATCATCTTTTCAGATTACAAATCTATGTCTATTATAAACCGTTACTTACTGCTTGGCTTTAAAAATTGTGTAAACATTCTTTGCAAAAAAATAAACTCAATCCTTAATTATGGATTCTTATTTAGTGTGCCTTCTTGTTGGTTAAAACTCTTCAAGAAGTATTCAGACAGCATAGTACCTAAAGCCAGGAATTATTATCGTCATAGTCACATGATGCACAAACAAAAAGATATTACCAAGAGATGATGCAAACCGATATAGAAAATACCAACACTTCAAGCAACACTCTAAAGAGGAACACAGACAGAGGAAGAGCTGAACTTACATCAGCCACCAACTCGTTTTGATTCTCTTCTTCAGCCATGATTGCACTAAGATCTACACCAATACAAATCAACAAATTAGTTAACACATAAAACTATGGAGTAATATCAGGCACCTAAATCCTAAATCCTTGTAAGTAACTTTTTCAGATGCGCAAAAAAGCATAAAAACTAATGCAAACTATCACAATCATCCAAAAAAATAGGAAATCCCAAAAATAGCTCCAGAAATTCACCTTGTTTCAGATAAATCCACACAGGCAAAAACAATGAATGTAATGTGTATTATTAATCGCACGTAAACCCTAATTCCTTATAAGTAACTTCTTTAGATGCTAAAAAATACATAAAACTAATGCAAACTATCGCAGTCCTCAAAAATAGAATAAATTGTAACAATAGCTCCAGATTTACCTTGTTTCAGATAAATTCACTCAGGCGAAAAACGAAACATGAATGTAATGTGTATTATTAATCGCATTAAACCCTAATTCCTCATTAGTAACTTTAATAGATGCTAAAAATAACATAAAAACTAATGCCAACTACCACAATCCTCTCAATATAGAGAAAATCGTCACAATAGCTCCAGAAATTCACCTTACTTCAGATAAATTCAAACATACAGAAAAAAGGAACATGAATGAATTATGTATTATTACTACTCGCACATAAACCCTAAATCCTTCTAACTAGCTTTTCTAGATGCTCAAAAATACATAAAAATTAATCCAAACTATCACAATCTACAAAAATATACAGAAAATCATAAAAACCTATGAAGAAATTTACCTTGTTTCAGATAAGAGAACCTTTCAATCGGATGATTCGTTTATCTTCGCGGCCGATGTAAATGCAACGTTTTCCCTCTGTGGATACTATTGGGAGAGTAGCGTTTCTATTGCCCTTGTAAGTACCTCAATTTTGGGCTACTTACTTGGGCCGCAAGGCTGTTCGATAGCACTTGGGCCGCAAGGCTGTTCGAATTGAAATTTAAAAAATAAAAAAAAATGTATAATTTGAAAATAATAATTTTATGCTATTTTTAATTGGTAGAGAAAGAAATAAGAAGGTTACTTTTAAAATTACATTATTAATTTATGCTTGCTATATACACTTATTTCTAGTTAGCTTTAAAGTAAAGAAATCGGGTGTGTAAAAAATTTAGAGGATATAAAACTTAACACAAATTTAATTTATAAGTGTATTAGAAAACTAAATTTGTGTTCTATTGATTGATGATCGTATAAAATATTTATAGAATAATTTAATTAAACATAATTGTTGATTGTAATTCTATTCCACATCACTTCAGGTACATATTATTAACTTGAGATCTCTATTAACTTTACGAAGCTCTTCAATCAACTCTTTTTGTTTACGCGTTACTCATCATTTTTGCTAAAAATTAATTGCGCAAGTGATATGTGTATAAGATACATTAGCTGTTGATTTAGAAAAGATAGCACTTCATCTATTTCATTTTAGATGATGCTTTTTTTAAAACATATGTTTCAACAAATACTATATTTATATATTGAAAAATTCATTATCTTCAACTTTTCATATTACACTTGCTACTTGCTGAGCATAAAACATACAATTTTGTAAAAGAAAAATGAGATTTAGGGGAATAGAACACATAAACAAATTTACAATATCAGATATTTACATCAAATCATATACTCTTCATATTATTGTAGTTTGATTTCGTGTAAATATTGAGTACGAGTAAATATTTCTCCATAAAACACTGATCTTGCTTGTGAGGGTAATGGCATGTTTTCATGTCTCTATCAGTTGAAGATAGAAGACGACATTATGACTAAAAAAAAGTCATACAAATATGACTTTCTTAAACTTAACGTGCTTTACTTTGTGGAAAAGTTTGAATTATTTTTCTTGAAAAAGAAAGAGAAGACTCTGTAGAAAACTACAAAGTCTTTATGGAGTTCTAATTTGTCTTGAATCTAATCATCATCAATATACACACCATGCTAATTGAATTTTGTGGATCATAAAAAAAAAAAGAAAAAAAAGAGAAGTATGCTAGGAGAAGCACAAACTAAACTTGGCAACCAACATGTCATGTCCAAACTACTAATTATTTGTATATTTGTGGGAGTATTTGAAGTGAAACAATCACTTTTCTTTTTGGCCATGAAATTTGATCAAATATTGAAAATCTTATCTTTTTTAAAAAATTAAGTTTCAATTTTTAGGTTTTCTGGAACTTGCACTCAAAAAATCTTCAATTTTTTTTCGAATAAAATGCATGTCTAAACACAACTTCACATTTCAAAAATCACAAATTCTAAAACATAGAAACTCAAATTTTCATATTTCAACCTCAAAATCTACAGATAAATGAGAGCTTAACTTCATTCCTGTATGGCTAAATTTTACCTAAAATTCAAACATAAATACTTAAACTTTAATTATATGAAGTTTCGGACGTCATATTCAATTATAATATTCAAATAGGATGCCCCATAAGAAAAAATACGATATCTTCTCTTCTTTCTCTGCTGTCATTAGTCATTTTTGAAAAGGTAAAAAACAATACGATATTTCATAGATAATCAAAAAACTGAAACCTCTTTTTTTTATTCATGATGTATCGATTTAAATTCACTTTTACTTTAGAAGAAATAATTCTTTCTTTTCAAAATAAATATTCACTCCATAGCACGAATAAATTGAGATGCGACCTCGATACTATAAATGGGCCAAGATAGAACCACCCAAAGCACTAGTCTTGTAAAGCGTCTTGGGTTCTTGAATGATTACACATATGCATATATCGATTTGGTGACTGGGTCCAATTGATTTTTTCTGATTTGAAACTTTTTCGTAACAACTTTTCATGAAGGTGGCTCAATAGGGCACATAATTATTGCCAGTTGGTGTCCATATGAATGGGGCATATGCTATTATTTTAAAAATGATTTAAGTGAATTCAAGATTTGAAGTAAGCACGTTTAAATAATATATCTAGTCGCTAGCTTTTGTGATAGAGATTGATTCCTCATAATTTTAACTTCAATTACTTTGACCATGTTGAACTTAATCTAAATACTTTAATGCTTCAATCCATTTTTACTTTGTCCCATAATTACTTTGACTGATTCAATCTATTTTTACTTTGTCCTATAATTACTTTGACGGCTTCAATTTCTAAGTTTCATTGGGATTTCTTAGAATTTACTTTATTCTAAATCCTAGCTAGCGCCTTTGGAAAGCAATTAGTATTCTCTTGGGAAATTAAACATCTTGAATATCGCATTAATTCTTAATTATTCATAAAGAGATTAAGAAATTAAATATCGTTTTTCTAAAGTTGATCGTGATCATATCGAAATCTCATAAACATTTAGGATATTCACAAAATATCAAGATATCAAATATTGTCTTTCTTAAAATTGCTACCTAGAATTCGTAAAGATCAAATATATCGCAAAGAATTAAGTCCAAAATATTCTACATTTGAGAAATACACTACTAAGAACCCTCAAAGCAGAGATCAAATTTCAAAAAGAAGTATCAAAGGATAAACAAAACTATAATTATCAACAAAATATATGTTCACCATATTTTATTTGTAATTGTATTCAATTTTCATCACTTTAAAATTTATCAAAAACATCATATCAAACAGACTAATAACAAACAAATACCTGGTCAATGAAGTGCTTAAAAAAACTAAGAAAAAAAATAATGACAGCATTATTGGTTTAGTACATATATATCCTCATGTTTTTCTTATGACAATTACAATTATTTGATAAAAATCCACTCCCTAAATTAAAGGAATATACAGTTAATATTGTTGCTCCCAAATGCACACGCAAGTGTACGTGGTTGCAGAAGTAATAAATGGCTCTTTAAGAACCGGGTTGTCGTACCCAAGGGACTTATGATCAATGTATATCAATTCAATTAAATCTATAATTTAAAGACTGTATTAACATATGGTTTTGAATACTACTATTACTAAGAACAATTTAAATAATAAACTAGCTGACTAGGATAACTATAATTTCGGTGTTTTAATCAATTAAGGGACAATTCCAGGGCTGCAGCATGCTTTGGGTTTCATGTATCACATCTCATGCAAAGAATCAATTTTAGTTATCACATTACTGATTTACAGGGTTAATATTATGATCATGATCTCTCGACCTCTAATCGCCTACTCCAACTAGCTGTCTAACTACATCGTTGAGCGGGGATAGGCAGTCCTAATTGGCGAGCATTTATATTTCATCCTGTTTCGTAACCAAGCTAGGTGTTCGTCCGGGCGTCACTCCTAAACACGAATCTAATCAAAGTTAGAACAAGCTCTTTACATTCTCTGGTCTATCTACCTCTTCATCTCTCGAGTCCAAGAATAGACAATAGATTTATTTCTATGGTGGCCTAGCATGAAATACTAAAACAAGAATGTAAAAGTAATGTATATGATAACCAATAATCAATTCAAAGCAATTCGATGTTCAACAATAACCCGTAGCTACAGCCCCAGAACAAGGGCGTTTAGCCACACATAATATTCATAAACTCAAAAATAATAAATTTCATAAAATTCAAACCTAAAGAAAAAAAATAGAGAATTGAACCCAAAGATGAATTGTAATCCCTTGCTCTTGATCACCAAAAAGTAGCCCCCCTAAATAATTATTTCTATGGACTATTTATAGATGTAGAAAACCCTGAATAAAATAATTGAGTCCAAAACAAATAGGAATCCAAAACCAAAAGGAATTGGATTCCTAGAAATTGTGCCGCCACAACCAACCTTTCCATATATATACAAATATTAATATAATATTCAATTTAATCCATTAAGCTGTCTGCTTGATTTTCCTTCTTCAATCTTTCATAATTAATTCATTTTAGCTCCAAACTTCTTCAACTTTGTACCAATTTAATCCTACAAATAAAATACACTATTTAGCACAATCCATAAAATCCATGCTAAAAAAGGACAAATATAAGTAATAAATATGAGGCAATTAATAATAAGAAAATATATTTTTGGCCTCAGATCAACACCCCACACTTAAACTTTTGCTCGTCCTCGAGCAAACATTAAAGCTCATCTCAAAAATCATACTAGGAAGCCATCACTTTGGTTGATACAAACAATTAGGCCATATTGAAATTTGAAAACATCAAGTACAATTCCCGCTCATTATGCAAGACATCCAAATAAACAACAAACCTCTAACCTCCTAACCTCAAGGAAAGACTCTGAACTCATCAAATTTAAGCTTGCTCACCTACTCTCATCAAAGAAAGTTAATAACATCACCTATCTATCATGAAACAAGTGCCCTCACAAGAAGAAATAGTCCACATACTCAATTCAAAAGATTGAATATAAATTAAGAACTTAGCGTCAAAGAACAACTCTCACACTCACAAATAAAATTCACATGTATGCACAAAGAACCATAGGCTTGCCCATTATGTACATCTCCACTAATTAAGCATGCTTGAATAGAATCAAATAGGACTTTAACGGGTTGTAATGTAGGCTAAGGGACAGGTAGGAAAATTATATAATAGTGACTCACACTTCTCTAAGCACTTTGTATTTTTAGACTTCATCACCCATTATTTTCTTCTCTTTATTTTCAGCCCTCTCTTCAACAATTATTTCACAAGTAATTCTCATCATCTCAAGAATGCTTCAATTTTTTTTTTCTTTCATAATAATAATTTATTTTTTTCTCAAAGAATTTTTTTTTTTTTTTCATGTCACATTTTTTCGAAGAGGGCTTTTTTCACCACTTTGTAGCCATCATTGATTTCTTTTTCATTCAACCACCCCTTTTCTTTTTCCAGATATAACAATTATAATCAGTCTATGCTACAGTGCTCAAGGAAGCAAGGTGCAAAAACTAGGGATTCAACAAAATAGTTAAGGGCAAAATATGGCTACCAACAAAAGGCTACATGCTCAAAAGGGCGAACTAGTGATATAATATCTGAAAAGGTTAAAATTTACAAGGCAAATCAAAGAAAGCCTATTATCATCTCCTAAACTGAGCAACACTTTTTATTTCGCTTCAATAACATGCAGGGCAAGTTCTAGACTAAGATGCAAAACATGGAATAAACAAATTCTCAACACACATGGCACAAGTATCAATCAAGATGGATCAATTCCACTTCTAAGAGAGACATGATCATAACAAACTACAAAATAAAATAAGCTATAAACAAAGTCACAACCATGAGCCTAAGTGTCAAAGAGTCTGCAATTTCATTAGCAATCAAGCATTCACAAGAATGTACTACTTAAAATTAGGCCTAAATAGCAAGTATCACACAACTCAAAAGGGTCTTTTCTTTTCTCTAAAAAAATAAAATAAAAAATAAAAAATTTACTCCCTATCGGTTCAAAGGGACTATCCTCAGGAAAAGTACCGAAAACAAAAGCCGAGGAACCCACCTAAAAATACAAAAAGATTCGATAAAGCAGTAAAAACTAGGAATTCATTCCTCCACCCCACACTTAAAAAGATGCTATGTCCCCAAAGCATCAAATAAAATTTAAAACAAGGGTTAGGAAAACTCCCTGAGGCCTCTAGGCCTAGCTAGTAGCATGTTCTCTTAATTTTCATCAAGGGTCATCACCCCACCCTTAAGCTCAAACGTGCTCCTTAGCTCCAAATTCTTGGGTACTCAGACTTCCCCTAATCTGCAAAAACAAGACCAAAAGAAAAGAAGAAGAAAAATGACACTATAAAAAAAAAAAAATAAGAAGCTACACTACCAATTGAGTTGCCTCCCAATAAGCGCCTAATTTAACGTCACGGCACGACACAACTTGGATCATTCATCATTTAGCTCAAGAGCTTCACGATCTCGATCCGTATCCTCTCCAAAATAATGTTTGACCCTTTGCCCATTCACCAAGAACGAAGGGCCAGTTTTTTCTCTAAACTCTACCGCGCCATGTTGAGTCATCCTCACCACTTCAAAGGGTCCACTCCATTTATATCTTAGTTTTCCGGGGAACAACCGAAGTCTAGAGTTAAAAAGTAATACCTTTTGCCCCG
Organism: Solanum appendiculatum; assembly: GCA_018342035.1. Lineage (NCBI taxonomy): Eukaryota > Viridiplantae > Streptophyta > Magnoliopsida > Solanales > Solanaceae > Solanum > Solanum appendiculatum. Next base: position 5,265 of record JAGDQO010001046.1, on the reverse strand, counting down.
GAGCAAAAGTGCGAGGGATTATGTGCTTATCATGCCATCTCTTGGTCTTCTCTTTGTAAATTTTTGCATTCTCATAAGCATGGAGCCTAAACTCTTCAAGTTCATGCAATTGACCAATTCTCCTTCTACCAACTAGCTCAGGATCAAGATTCAACTTCTTTATAGCCCAATATGCTTGGTGCTCTAGCTCCGCCGGAAGATGACATGCTTTGCCGAACACCAAGTGATAGGGAGAAGTCCCTATAGGTGTTTTGTATGCAGTCCGATATGCCCATAATGCATCATCAAGCTTCTCAGACCAATCTTTGCGCTGTGCATTCACTGTTTTCTGCAGTATTTGCTTCACCTCACAATTCGAAACTTCTACTTGACCACTAGTTTGAGGGTGATAAGCTGTAGCTACTTTATGCCGTATACCATACTTAGCCAGAAGATTCTTCACAAGATGGTTAATGAAGTGCTTACCTCCATCACTTATGATTGCCCTTGGAGTACCAAAACGCGTAAAAATGTGCTTCTTAATGAATTTAATCACCACTCTTGAGTCATTCGTGGAAAGAGCGACAGCCTCAACCCATTTAGACACATAATCAACAGCCACAAGAATATATTGGTTTCCACTAGATGGTGGGAAGGGACCCATGAAGTCAATACCCCACACATCAAAGATTTCCACCTCAAGAATATTATTTAAGGGCATTTCATGTCTTCTTGATATCGTTCCCAACCTTTGGCAATTATCACACCCCTTCACATAAGCCATAAAATCTTTAAAAAGAGAGGGCCAAAAGAAGCCAGATTGCAATACCTTGTGAGCCGTGCGTTCTCCTCCATGGTGTCCTCCATAAGGACTTGCATGACAACTCTGGAGCACTTGCTTGACCTCATTCTCCGGAATGCATCGCCTCACCACTTCGTCCACTCCTTGTTTGAACAAGAATGGCTCGTCCCATATATAGAATTTAGCATCATGCATCAGCTTCTTTCTTTGTTGGGTTGTTGCGCTAGGTGGAAACACTCCACTCACCAAGAAATTCACAATATCCGCATACCAAGGCACTTGGGAGATATCCAAAGCCATCAACTGCTCATCCGGAAACTCCTCGCGTATTTGTTCCCCTTCATGCACATGAGAGAAATCTTCTAATCTTGACAGATGATCAGCGATCTGATTTTCAATACCCTTCCGGTCTTTGATCTCAAGATCGAACTCTTGGAGAAGCAATATCCACCGAATTAGTCTCGGCTTAGCATCCTTCTTATTGAATAGATACCTAATAGTTGCATGGTCAGTATAAACAATAACTTTGGTACCTACCAAATATGATCTGAACTTGTCGAAGGAGAACACTACGGCAAGCATCTCCTTCTCAGTCACTGTATAATTAGCTTGAGCAGTATCAAGGGTCTTGCTCGCATAATATATTGAATGGAACACTTTGCCTTGTCTCTGTCCCAATACTGCACCCACTGCTACATCGCTTGCATCACACATGAGTTCAAATGGCAACCCCCAGTTAGGAGCAACCAAGATAGGAGCTTCAATTAAGTTCCGCTTCAGCATCTCAAAAGCTTCTAAGCATATTGCATCGAAATCAAATTTAACCTCCTTTTCCAAAAGACTGCACATAGGTCTAGCAATCTTGGAAAAGTCCTTGATGAATCTTCGGTAAAAACCTGCATGTCCTAAGAAACTTCTTACCCCTTTGACAGAAATAGGAGGGGGCAATTTTTCAATAACTTCCACCTTTGCTTTATCTACCTCGAGTCCCTGTTTAGACACTTTATGACCCAAAACTATACCTTCTCGAACTAAGAAGTGACACTTTTCCCAATTAAGCACAAGGTTAGTGTCTTCACAGCGAGCAAGTACTTTATCAAGGTTTCGAAGACATACCTCAAAAGAATTCCCAAAAACGGAGAAGTCATCCATGAATACTTCCACAAAGTCCTCCACCATATCATGGAAAATGGCCATCATGCACCTCTGGAATGTGGCAGGAGCATTGCAAAGCCCAAATGGCATGCGTTTGAATGCATACGTGCCATAGGGACATGTGAATGTAGTCTTCTCTTGATCCTCAGGTGCGATTAAAATCTGATTATATCCAGAATACCCATCCAAGAAGCAATAATACTCTTGTCCTGCTAAACGGTCAAGCATTTGATCAATAAAAGGGACAGGGTAGTGGTCCTTTCTTGTGGCATCATTTAATTTTCTGTAATCCATGCAAATTCTCCATCCGGTGACAGTTCTTGTTGGGATCAACTCATTCTTGTCATTCTTCACTACTGTCATACCTCCTTTCTTAGGTACACATTGCACAGGACTTACCCATTTGCTGTCAGAGATAGGATACACAATTCCTGCATCTAACCACTTGATCACTTCTTTCTTCACGACCTCCTTCATCAAAGGATTCAGCCGGCGTTGGTGTTGCGTACTCGATTTATGGTCGTCCTCCATGTAAATTCGGTGCATGCACAAGGCCGGACTAATTCCATGAATATCCGACATTTGCCAGCCTATTGCTTTCTTCCTTTTCTTCAGTATCTCCAAAGTCGCATCAACCTGTGCTGCAGACAAATGCGCAGAAAGTATAACAGGTAAAGTTTCATTAGAGCCAAGATATGCATACCTCAAGTGTGACGGAAGTGATTTTAACTCCAGCTTTGGTGCTTCTTCTATTGAGGGTTTGGGAAGAAGACCCAACACTCGATCTAATGGTTCGACTACACCTTTTTGTGAACCAACTAGTGCTACATTAAGACAAGTGGCCAGTTCTTGCGCTTCTGCATCTCCATCTATGTCATGCCCCACCAAAACTCTTTCCAAGGGATCGTTTGGAGTTATGCAATGCAATTCTATAGCAAGGTCTACTACTGTAATGGCAGACAACTCTTCATAGACAGATGGCAACTTCAAGGCGCGATAGACATCAAACACCTCCACCTTATCATGAGCTCTCATAGTCAACTGCCCGGCCGCTACATCAATCAATGCTCGCCCTGTAGCTAAGAATGGTCGTCCCAAAATAAATGGAACTTCCGGATTGGGCTCAAAATTTAGGACAACAAAGTCCACAGGAAAGATCAGTGACCCAACTTGCACCAAGACATCTTCTACTACTCCTTCCGGCCTTGCCACCGACCTATCGGCCAATTGGAGAATGATTGTGGTTGGTTTTGGACTACCCACCAAGTTTATTGTATAAAGATGCCGGCATGAGGTTTATACTAGCACCCAAATCACACAAACCGCGGGCATGAACACTTTGGCCAATGGTGATTTGGACTGTGAAGCTGCCCGGATCTTTCAAATTTTTGGGTAGTCTATTCTGAATTCTCGAACTGCACTCCTCCGTGCGTGCCACTGTTTCATACTCAGTCAATCTCTTCTTATTCGCCATTATATCCTTCACATACTTGGCGTACTTAGGAATTCCCTGCAAAATATCAACCAAAGGGAGATTAATGTGAACTTGTTTAAGGAGAGAAAAAAACTTACCGAAGCATTCGTCCTCGTTCTGCTTTTTGAACTTTTGAGGAAACGGAGGGGGTGGTTTTATTTGAGGAACAATCCTCTCAACATTCGCTTCTTGAACCACTTCTTCGGGTTTCTTTTCTTCTCTCACCGCCTCAGAACTTCTCCTCTTTGGAGCTAGTTCCTCCAGTTGTAATCCACTCCTTGTACTCACCGCATTCAGTTGCCTTGGGTTAGGATCCGTGTCACCCGGAAGACCTCCAGGAGGACGCATATTGACTGCATTAGCCAATTGTGCAAACTGTCTTTTCAGATTTTTCTGTGCTAATTGGGTGCTTCTCAACTCTTCTCCCAACTTGTTGTTTTCTGTACTTAGTTTTTGGAACAGCTCCTCATTAGTCATGCCCCCTTGCTTCGCACCTTGATTACTTGGCTGTTGAGATTGTTGTCCATTACCTTGTGATCTGTATTGGTTCTGCCCTTGAGCCTGATTTTGGTGTTGATTCTGATTTCCACCCCATGAGAAGTTGGGGTGGTTCCTCCAACTTGAGTTATACGTGTTACCATAATTCTGCGTACCTCCCCCTCTTTGGGCATTCCCTAGATAGTTCACAGAGTCTGGGTTTTCACCGCAAAAATCAGACACATGGTCTCCACTTCCGCAAACTTCACACCATCCTTGCGGTTGGTGTACAACATTTACATGTGCTTGTTGCTGCCCGACTGATAACTTCTTGAGCTGAGTGGTGAAGTTAGTTTCTAGCGCATCCAATTTTGCATTCAGTGCAGTTAATTGATCCACTTCCAAAACACCTGCAGCCTTTGATGTTGTGCTCCTTTGCGTATCACCATTCCAATCTGGGTTGCTTTCAGACATTTTGTCCAAGCGCTCCACTAACTCATCATAGGTCTTCTCAAGAGCTTGCCCACCTGCTGCAGTATTCAATAGTACCCTAGAATTATATTCAAGGCATTCAATAAAGGTATGAGCTAATACCTCATTTGCCTGATAGTGATGTGGACACGCAAGCAACAATTGTTTAAATCTATCCCAGGCTTGGTACATGTTCTCTCCGCTTCTCTGCTTGAAACTCAATATTTCACCTCTCAGTTTTGCGGTTCTGCCTGAGGGGAAGAATCGATTAAGGAACTTCTTTGCTAACTGATCCCATGTGGTGATAGAGTTGGGAGGCTCAGAGTCTAACCATCGCCTCGCTTCTCCCAAAAGTGAAAACGGGAACAAGGTCAATCGCACATAATCAGTTGATACCCCATGTGGAATATAAGTGCTGGTTATCTCTAGAAAACCTCTGAGGTGCACTTGGGGATCTTCATGGGGTAGGCCAGTGAATTGCCCATTAGTATGGAGGAGATGCACCATGGATTGTTTCAACTCAAATCTTCCACCCGGTGGTGGTTTTCGAATGCTCGAGGTCATACTAGTGGTGAGTGGAACTGCCACATCACGAACTGGCCTTGGAGCTATCCCTGCAGGTATCTCCATGTGTTCTCTTTCCACGTGTTCTCCACGATCATCAACCGGGTTCTCCTCCCGGTTTTCTGGGAGATCTAATCCTAATTCTCGTTGTCTTCCAAGATTCGCCAGCTTTCTTCGTTGTCGAAAGGCTCGTTCAGGTTCGTCGTCTGGTTCAACAAGATCACCTTTGCGAGCCAGACTTCAGATCCGAATTGTCTGCAATACAGAACGGCTAAGATCAAGTTGTTAGCACTTCGAATAATCACTAGTAGACTCAAAAGAATTAAATATAAATTAATTTCTA